>VWZT01015553.1:330560-377696 GCA_013397055.1 Pachycephala philippinensis | reverse complement strand
CCCCGGCCCGGCAGCGCCGGGGCCATCGCGCCTGGGGGGCTCGGCTGCTGCTCCGCGGCGGGAGCGAACCCTGCGAGCCGCTCTCCGCGGGTTTTTGTATGTGTAGCTGTATGTTGATATCTGCCTCTATTTATCTATGTTCTTTCTCGATGTTCGGCAGCCGCGTATTGCAACACCGTGCGCCGGGCGGCACTTACACCATCACCGAGTTAACTGTAGATGTCAGACTGTGCTTACTCTGGGGTGATGTCAGATTGGTAATAACGCGCAGAAATGGGAATTCGGTGCGGGCAGAGCGTGGTGGAGACGGCGCGGACCCAGCTGGCGCGGACAGACCCGGCGGAGCCGCTCTGTTCCCCGGCGTAGGGCCTGCTGCGGGGGCAGTGCCCCGGCGCGGGCGGAGCGTGGGGGCACTGCGATAATTGGCAATTGTTTGTGGGTAGCTGCGGACTCGGAGGAGCAGATATTTGTGCCTGGAGCAGAGGTACTTGGCTGGCTTTGCCTTACAAAGGTATTCAGGCGTGCGTTGGTTAGAGAGTCGGCTGATGGCTGTCTTGTCTGCGAGTTGTGCCATAAGGCAGCCTCCTCGGGTATCATCAGTCCAGAGGAGGAATTCTGCTGTGTGCTGTGGAAAGCTGGCTGTGATCAATAGACAGTGTCATGTTAGCTCCCGATACCGCCTCTTGACTTCTCCCAAGCTGATCATGGACCAGTGAACTAAAGCTGAGAGATGCTGAAACACGTCCCTCGCCTTATTCAGTTCCCCATTTGCCTGCCCTTCACTTTCCCTATCCCCTGGTTGGCTGTATTTCCATGGAAAAATTCTGGTTCTGAGCCTGTTCAAAGAAATCCGTGTGTTTTGGTTTTGCTTGTCTAACTTGCTGTTTGATAATAGCTGTAAGGCTGAAGATCCCCGTGCACAGGGTCTGGGAGTATTTGCCCTTCTGTACAAGTGAAGTGAACCGATACTGCTTGATGTTGTTTAACCTTGTATTATCTTAGGCGTCATATGATGAGGCAGCTTGATTTGTTTAAGGCTTTGTGATGATGCAATGCAATAATAATTATAAATCTTTTCATTGTCTGAAGAATCTTTAAATACTACTCTGTCTTGGGAGGTACTTCGTGTGTGTTTATTCCCAAGAGGCACGGGCATGGATGAGCAGGGTTTGATATTAATCATCTTCATTTTGCGGTGGGAGGGTGGGAACAGTTTGGCACAGGTGCTTTTAAGTTGTAATTTACAGGTGTGATGTCATGTGCTAGATAAGCTTTCATAGGATCTGGCATGTAAATTATGGCCTTTGTTTATATACATGCAATTACTTGTTTTGAAAATCCATGCTGTATAGTTTGCTTGCGACCCTGCGCTGGAGCTGTGAATAAGATCCAGCAGAATGTGCTTCAGTTGTGCAATGGAGTTCAGTGGTTGCAAACATTTCGCTTTGCCTTGTGCTTGCAGCCTGCTCCAGGTACGAAGGTGCTCTGTGGCATCCACACGCTATGATGTGTGTGGTGGTTGGCTGTGAAAGCAGTGGCCAGGTGCTTTGTTTATTTTCTTCTTTCTCCATGATCTAGTTTGTTCTGTTTTTTAGAAGAAGCGGGGTGCTGAAATGACTGATTTCAACTAATGTGTGCTGGAGAGAGCAGCTTGGTTATTTCAGGCTGCTGTGGTTTGTTATGCAATCAGATTAACAAAGGTTAAAATGATCATTCAGCTTTGGGTAAATATGATCGATAGAACAGCATGGATTAGGGTGGCTGTTTACATCAGGAAGATCTGCTGTAGTCGGTGCGTGGCAAATATTGGATGGAAACAGAATGAGTGGACACAGTAATGTACTAAATAAATTTTTAGCAATCTCTTTGGGATTATGATGTACTTACTATCGATTGTCCGTGCTCCAGGAGCTTCTGCAGTGCCTTAGGTGCTGCCTGCACGCATGGGCGAACTTACTTTCAGCTTCATTTAGTTGACAATCCAAGGCCTCGTCGAACGTCTTTGTGCACAGCCGGCGGTGCCTGGGGTGCGGCACGGGCTCTGGGCTACTGCAGCCTAGGGGTTGGGTCAAGCAAGGTGACCAGTGCTCAACTGGAAGCTTTGTAAATTAAACAAAATGTACAATTCCAGCCACATTTGCTGAAGCTGGCAGCTCCTCAACTGGTCCATTATTAGTTGGCCATTTCTTGTCGTTGTCGTGGAGGCAGCGTTGCTGCAGGAGAGGTTTTCAGGGCTTGTCTCCCCGGATCTGCTCAGTGAGGAGGTGATGACAAGCGGGCCGCACCACGAAGGTCGGGCAGGCACCACTGTGCCAGAGGTGAGACCCCGCCAGGAGAGACAGGAGCTGAGAGGGGAAGTGGCAAGCTGGGATGTGGGGGAAGTATCCAGAGCGTGGGGAGGAGAGGGAGGTGTTGCTCAGCATGGACCTCTCTGTGTGTGTGCAGTGCCTCGCTGGGACCCCCGTCTGCAGCTGCGCTGTGGTGGGCTCGCCTGGGCTCTGCCGCTCTAGGAGTGCGTCTTGTTCTGAAAATACAGGATGTGATGGCATCCAGTGTTTGGGGGAAAGGAGGAATAACCGACTCCTGCAGTCAGTTTCCCAGAGGCCTTTGTGTTGGTGTGGAGCCTGAGCTCTTCCAATCTTCTTCTCATTCAGGGAAAGGTGAGGGACCCTCAGGGATGCTGCTTTTCCATCCTCTAGCAGGGGACGGAACAGGACTCCATTTTGACTACGTGTTCAAAAATACTCTCTAGAGAGTTTATTATTATTGTTGTTATTTATTTCCTTGCTGGCTGTGTTTAATTCTATATAAGCAGACATGTAATTGCAAAGGGGTTTCACAGACACTTGCAAATGTCTATCACTGTGCTACTGGCTGCTCTGTGTGCTGTATAACATTTGTGATAAATGTGTACACAAGCACATTCTGGGTACACTGGAATCTAAAGAGGTACTTTGGTGAACAGGTATTATTATTAAGGCTGTGTTGTTGTAGGATGTTCAGACGAGGCAGTGTGGAATGTGATATGCAATCAGTAATGTTAAGACTATTTCTTTTACTGGTGCAAGTTTACTTCAGCTCTGATTTATTAACAGGTTGGTTTCTTGTCATCTTCAATTTTGTGAATGAAGTAAGAGCAGTTATTCTGTGTCAGACTAGAGGTCTGTCTAGCTCAGTAGCTCTTCTAATGGGACCACTTCTAGGTGCATGGAAAAACTGGAACAGCAATGTTCTCCTTCTGATAAACCCTTGTAGCAGTCACTGCTCTAGGAGACCTTTGGGCTGGCAGTTCCAGGGAGGCTTGTATGTTTAATAGCTTCTGGTGGATTGTCTTCCCTAAAAAATGTCTTAATTAGTTTTGAAAAACTTCATGGCGTTAGTGTTCACAACCTCCTGTGCTGGTGAACTTCTGGTATGATTGTCCAGTCTGAAAAGGATTTTATTTTTTTCATTTTACAGTTTGCCATTTGAAGTGCTTGTGATTTTTATCTGAATTCTGGAAGAATAGATTTCTTTTTAGATTTTCACACAGAAACGAGCTATATGTGGGGATGCTAAGAGGTCTTAGAAGGTATGTCAAGATAACTGCTTTATATTTGCAGTGAGGTATAATCACAGCCCTGTTTACAGTCGCCTTTCATGCATAGCTGCCATTATGACTGTCATATTTAGGTGACTGCATGCAAAAAAGTGTTCAAATAGAAGAAGTGTTTTCTGCAGCTGTCCATCCTGGACATAGATTGGGGTAAGTCTTGATTCAGAACTACTCAGATGACAAAAGAGTTGTTGCAAGCCAAGGAGCAACTTCAGAAACGTTGTTGGAAGATTTACCAAAGTAAATCTTTGCAAGGGATCTGGCGCAACATTTTAGGGGATGAGGAAGGATGCAGAGAATGGAATTTAAAAGTTGTATTAAAGAGCTTGAAGTTAAGTAATACAGATTCCAATAAATGCAGCATGATGCAGAAAAAGCAGTGATGCAGTCCCTGAACTGTTCTATAGGTTGGCTTCCACCACAACATCCTCGACCATTTCAGGAATAGATGGGTGATAATGAAGTTGTGGTTTAAATTGCAGTTTGTCTTTGTGTGGCAGGGGAGCAGGATCCTGTGGCTGTGAATTGACCTACAGTATTTGCTTTTGTGCTGGTGGTTCAGGAGTCTGGGTTACAGGAGCCCTCTGGGTCACAGACTTCTGGATACTGGTGGTAAAGTTGTGTTTGGTTTATTAAAAGCTCTTCAAAGGTTGGTAATTTATTATTAGAAACATACAATCAAAGAGTATCCTGAGCTAGAAGGGACCCATCAGGATCATTGAGTCCAAGCCCTGGCCCTGCACAGACACCCCAACAATCCCACCCTGTGCATCCCTGGGAGCGGTGTCCAAATGCTCCTGGAGCTCTGGCAGCCTCGGGGCCCTGCCCATTCCCTGGGAGCCTGTTCAGTGCCCTTACTGTGGTGGTTTCTGAAATCCTGTTGATAAAAATGGGTAGAATTTTCATTTTTAAAGCAAATAGAAATTCTTCATCTTGTCATTTCTACTATTATTCCACCCTTAAGCCTGTATGTAAACTTACGATTAAAGTGGGTGGAAATTCAGCCTGATGGTTTACAGATGGGATAACAGTAGAGACTGACCAGACAAACATTTTCTTTTTGTTTTAAAAATAGAGAGGCTTACATAACTATGCTATACAGAACAACAGTATATGCATATGGATAAGATCTCTGGAACAGTGTTAATGCGACAGCATCCCTTGCCTGCGTGTCTGCTGTTGCTTGCTTCAAAGGAAGGTAATTCTGGAGTGAAGAGATGGCAGTGCCGAGTGGTTTAACTGGAGTATTGATCCAATCCTTAGCAGACTTTAGGCAGGGCTCTGGGTTAGAAATTTGGAGAAACAGGTTTTTAAACCATTGTGAGCTCCTAATTTGCTATCTGAATACGAGAAAGCCATTCGTCCTCTTTTTTTGTGGAGCACTGTCTGTCTCTATGTTTTGAGTTGTTTGCTGAGATTCATGTCTCAATGTGTGGCATGTGCTTAGGAAATCTGAGGCCACATTTCGGAGAATAAAAAAACCAAACTAGTGAATGTGTCTGAAAGCATCAGGATGGGATCAGAGGCTTTCCTCTTGCTATGAAAGTGGCCTCAGTTTGTTCTCCTTCTATCTCTGTATCTCTAACATGAAAGCATATACTTTATCCATCGAGTTTGGAAAAAGATAAGGAGCAAGTTTGCTTGAAATATGTATTTAATAGGGAAAATTTTCCAGGATCTATATATACAGGTGGGCATTTTCCCAAAAGTATGTTCTGCTAACCAAAATTCTAGCCCTGAACGTATCTATAAATACTATAGCCTCACCCCTTGGGCTCTCTGAAATGATATGTAGCTGGAATCATTTCATACATCAGGACATAAAAGGACCTTGGTGAACTTGTGCTTTTATAGTAAACAGGGAAAAGTTTATCCAGGTTGCCCAGTTTATCCTCACAAAGACAGCTCTTTACTTGGGGGGGAGGGGGAGGGACTTACCTCTTAGACTTTCCTCCTTAGGATTTCTATCTCATCTTATCCCAAGATTTTATTAATAAAAGCAGAACAACTTTAATGTTTATGCATGTTAGGCAGACAGAGCTCTGCATTGTGGAGTCATGACTAATTAGATTTGTGGAGCCCGTGCAATTTTGGATATTGGGCAGGGAGATTGTTTTTGCAGGAAGACACAGAGGAAGGAACACAGTGCTCGTATTCCCTTTCTTACGATGGCAGCAGCATTTTCCATGCCCTGTGCAGATTCATGATGTTGGTGTGCTGTTCCTGGGGAAGCAGGCTTGTTGAAGTTCACCTTTGTGTTTGGAGAATTCCTTTTGAATTGCTATTCAGTAAAGCTCTGAGTATTAGATATTTGCACATCTCCAGTGGAAAACAGTCTGAGGGAAGGATCGGCTTGTAAGCCAAAATAAATGCTACATTTCTAAGGGCTGGTAATTGGTTGTAAGCCCATTTCTGCTTCAGCTTTGAGAGATGACTAAGATGTTTCTCTCTTCTGGCAATAGCCGGTTTGGATCCTGCTGCTTAATTTTGTCTACAGGCCTGCTCACCCCAGCTGCATCTTGAAGGGAGCACAGCTGACGTGCAGTAAATGCACCGACAGAGTGTGCAGGAGCCAGCCTTTTGTTGCCGATGGACGTGCCTGGCTCCAGGGCGTTCTGGGAGCTGGGGTGTTTCAGGCTGTGGTTCGGGCTGCTGAGCATGGCCAGCCATGTGATGCTAAAGGACAGGCTGCTGCTCCTCTCCTCCCAGCGCAGTGCTGCCTCTTATGTGCATGCGGCAGCTGTGGATGCTCAGAGGCTCAGCTTTCCCTTCCGAGCCTTATTTTTGCAGGAATCTGAAATAGCAGAGCTGAAGCTGTTGAATAAGCCGGACTGAATCCAGGGGAGCAGATCTGGCTCTCCCCTTTGCCTGCCACAGAAACGTGGAGAGGAGAAGCTCCTGCAAGTACTTCAGGGAATTGTTTGATTAGTGGGTGAAAGGAAAGCCAGCCAGGATTTTCTAATCCCATCTCTATTCTTTTTGCCACTCAAAGGTCTAATGGATATAATTGTTTTTTCGTATGATTTATGTTTTTAAATTACTCCCTAGTTTTCAGGTGTGGACGCCTGTCAGCCAGTGCTACTGAAATTAAAATCAAAACCTCGCAATGAACAAGTTCCTGAGATAATCTCTGTTTAAGAAAATAGTAAGAGGGAGCTGTATTTGTTCTGCTTTGGTCATGTTGGATAAAGTGTATCTTTGGGATTAAAAAGTCCTGATGCTCATGGGAGGAGGGGAGTGCTTCTTTCTTTTGTCTCCAGCGTTGCAGCAGAGATGCTAATTAACCACCAAACAAATTGGGTTTGGGCAAGTTTGCCTTTGCTATGGCAGTGAAAATGTTTTGTTTGGGAGAGCTGCGCAAATTACACCTGCAGGCATTCACGCAGAGATAAATCAGCCCCTGGCTGCCCCAAATCTTCCTGCTTCAGTCCGCAGAAATATGCCAGAGAAGCTCTGGGAATGGCGAGAGTCAGTGAGCAGGTTCTGGAGCAGATTGTGTACGGGCACAGCCCTGAGCAAAGACGTCAGAGCAAGGAGTAGCTGTGATCCCAGCACAGAGAGGCTCCGTCAGCGGGACAGGCACGTCGGGGGGAGCAGCTTGGGATGCGGGGCTGCTCTGCTGTTCTTCCCCAGCGACAGGACTCTGAGCTGGATTTTCCTCTAACTACCATCCTGCATCTTTGGCATTTTGGCAAGAGAGACTGTTTTCTGAAAAATCAAACATTAAAACATGGAATAAGAGGCCTCAGGCTTAGTAACAGCATTTAGGAGAATAATAAATGCTCAGCCTTGTGAAGCTGCGTTTAGTTGTACATTTATTTGAGGATTTTTTACAAGCATAATGGAAAATTATGCACTTGACTCTTCTCAGGGTTGCCGTGGGATTCAGGGGACCTAATTTCCCTAAGACTATGAAAATCCCAGGCTTTACCATGTAATTTTTGTTTGCCTTTACACTTCTATGCTAGTCTCTGAGCCTTCTTTCATCCACAGCAAATGCTTGGGTGCTGCAACAGAAATAGTTTAAAAGCCAATGATTTGAGAGAAAAAGAGCTGGAGCTTCTTAGATGTCTGGGGACTGGATGAAGTAGGATTAATCTGGCATTAAGGCAGAAATTTGTGAGAGAAGCTTGGTCAAGTGACTGGCTGGAGAGAGGGGGTGATTCATGAAGTCAAAGTCATTTCTTCAGCCAAAGGGGGATTGGGCTGACATATTTCTGACAGGGTGTTTTGCCTGGCCTCTCCCACAGACCCTGGGTAGCTGTCGCATACTTTCTCTGCAATTGCTTGGCGTTCTGAGAGTTCGTGCCTTAAAAAAAGACTCTAAGAGTGAGCAGCTTTCCAGAAGGTCATTGGAAATTCAATGCTACAGTGTAATGAGGTTTGTGAGTTACCTGTAACGCAAATAACAGTGCTGATGAGTTGCTTTTCAATTATTAATTCTTGTACAGTAAGTTGTTGGCCATTAAGATGGGTTGTCTATGCAAAGTGGTTCCATAAAATGCAAATTATTAGCTTCTATGTGGGTCAGAAAACATTGCATGCTTGGCGTAACTCTTGTAGTTAAATAGACTCCTTTGCTAAGCAAATAATTTAAGCACTGGTTACTCTCAGCATTGTCAAAAACATACATGAGTTCTTGCTGAGTGTAAATAAAAGGGTTTCAGCTTTGAATGATGACTGCAGGATTTGGCTTAAAAGCTATTTTTGGGCCATGGGCACAGCCCAAAGCCGGGGGATGTACGTGGCTCTGCTCCTGGAATGGCGTCAGGATGGAGGATGACTAAGTCACCCCTGCAACTTCCTCATCGCTCCAGAAAGGTGGTGATTTATTGCAGCTCTGTGTCAGCAGTAAATCGCCATCCACCCGCGCTGATTCAGCCGCCCAGCGTAGCTGGGAGTTAGGGATGTGTCCCGGGTCCCTCCCAGCTCCTTCCCACCCAGCAGCTGCTGAGGGTGGGAGCCTCAGCCCTTCCTGCCCCATGTCCAAGAGCCGGCCAGGCCACGGATCCTGTCCTCGTGGATACACGGGATCGGGATGGCGTTCCTGATGAGTCAGGGAAGATGGGCTGGGCAAAGCCTCAGGGCTTTGGGCTTCTGAAGGTGCTGAGGTTGAAGCAGTAGCAAATGTGGCAGAATCAGCACATAGTGATGTTGCTGCTTGGTGAAAATTGGTCCAAACCTTTCCAGGCCCTGCCCTGGCTTTCTTTTGCAGGGAGAACAGGTTGGGCAGCAGCATGGGACTGGGGAGACTACACAAAACAAGGGGGAGTTCACTGGAAGTGTTCATTAAGTGTGATGAGTCGAGGGTTCTTGTTTTTCTGGGGTTTATGGTGCGTTCAGCGCATGAGGACGGATTTCTTGGCTCCCATTGCAATCAGTAAGGCAAGTAGTTGTTTTACTGCTGCCTTTACCCTCCTGCCTGCCCTCCAAAAGAAAGCCCAAGGTGCAAACCCACACCAGTCTAAAGACCTGATTTTGAAATAAAACACTTCATTTCAGGTAAAGGAATGATCTGGCTGTGATGGAGACTGATGACTCCATCAGATGGAGACTGTCATCCATCCTACTCTCCCAAGAGCCAGTGCTATCCTGGGAAAGCACATGAAGAACCCACTTGCTCGCTCTTGTCGTCACAGCCCCTACCTCTTTAGTGGAGAGTAAATAACCAGGATAATTGTTGTGTTCCTGTATGTTGTGTGCCCTAAGCCAAATGCAGAAGAAACAACCTTTTCTAGGGCATATTTGCATCATCCTGTGCTTTGAAAAGGCACAAACAGGCTGTTGTTGGCCATAATCGGCATCAGCTGCTTCCCGAGGTGTTGTCTCACCAAGCAGGAGGCAAGTTTTGATGCAGTCCTGGTCAGAGGCAGAGGTGGGAGGGAAGATCCCAGGTGAGTTAACCATGCCATAAGGATAAAGAAATTATGCCCCAAAATCTGTGGGCTTTCCTAGCGTGTGGGTTCAGCTCCACTTTTGATCTTGGTTGTGACTGAATATCCTCAGGAATAAAATCTGCAAGTAAGAATGGAGGCAGCCCCAAAGACTTCTGGGGTTCTCTTTCATGGTTGCTACCTGGTGAATGGTACTGTCTGGCTTGCTTATGGATTCTTTTAATGAGTAAATTGGTGATCTCTCTATTTTTTAAGTGTTCAATTTCCCCTTCTTTTTTTCCTTGTCTATAATTTTCCATTCGTTACCTGCTGCCATCTCCACTGACATGCTATGAACGTGCCTGAATTTTTGTGTTGAAACGATTTTATTGCTTTCAAAATACTGTGACTGGGTGTAAAAATGAAAGCAGCATGTGAGCTTCAGCCTGCTGCTTCAGTGCCAGTGAAATCAAACTCCGTGAGTTAGCATCCATATCCATAAGGTCTTTTCCAAGTGCAGACTAAGCTGAGGTGCTGACTGTGGGAATGCTGACCAGTGTTGAGGGGGAAAAACCCCAGCATTGGAGGAGTGCAGGGACCTTTCTGTATCATCAGACTGCAGGACTGGTTTTGGGCCTTGATTTAAATGTCAAAGGAGTGATGGAAAGCAGAAGATGGGAGTGACTTTTGCCCTTAAGGCAGAGTATGCCTGTTGGTGGTAGGGGGTGGAAGCTGTCTCCAGTTCCTCATCTCTACCTGGTCATTAGCCACTGGGTTGAGTAGGTTGGAGGATCTGAGATGCTCTAGGACTAAGTTTAAAACTGATGGAAATTACAGCAGGCTCAGGGGCAGCACCTTAGACCTTCAGTTGTTTGTACTTACCTGGAAACATAGGAGTGCTATGTGCATCTGTCTTTGGCAGTTCCCCTAGTTTCTGTCCTGTTTGCTGGTTTGTTTTAGGGAATATGGGGGAAAAAAGAGAACAAGCATGCACTGGTAAAATGACTTCAAAGCCTGTGATAAGGAGGAGAAAATGTATGTGCTTCCAGATATCGCTGGAATAAGAGAAAGATGACGTGGGGTAGGGAATGGTGCATCGGGATGGGAGCTGGGAGACCACAGCTCTTTTTCCTAGTGGGCTGTGGAGCTGCTGTGATGGGAGTTGCCCATCCAGGCTCTCTGTAACCACAACGGTGTCTTTGTGGTAAAACTGAGCTTGTTCTGTGCTTTGCTATCACAAAAATAAAACCTGGTTCTTTTTCTCACCTTTGAAGTGTTTTTTTTTTTTTTTTTTTTTTTTGAACAGTGAAATCTGGATTATTTTTCAAAATCCTTTGATCAACTTGAACCTCAGTAGCTTAATTCTGTTCTCATAACAGATTTGCTTGTCAAATACTATTTTTAAGTTCAGAATTACAATGGAGACTATTTCCTCTTGCTGCCTATAACAAGTACTAATGCTCAGAGTGCAGTCCTGGGGCTTGGGTGTGCATCCCTATTTCCTGATGATTTCAAAGCTTTGCCCACCTCTGCAGGGTGAAGGTGGTGCTGATGGACTGCAGGGTTGTACTGCTAATAACTGTAAACAACAGTTCTGACTCATTGGTCATGGAGGACAGAAGTACAATCAAATATTGTGGCTATGTTAATTGGTTTACAAATAGGAAAATTTATGTAAATATCAGTGCAAATGAGGTTTAGCACATATCTTTCTGGTTGCCCTCTTTAGAAGGTGTATGGCTCCCCTGCACATCTGGTGTTTGGTTGTTCCCCAACTTCAGCTCCCCACCACCTTTCTACAGTGCCTGCCTACCTCATACAGTCTGGAGTCTTCAGGTACCTTGGGCTTAGCATGTGTTAAAAATTAACATCTAGGAAGAAGTTCAGAGTAATGGTTGGCCACCACGATGCCCAGCAGAGGAGTTATTCATAGATGTTCATAGCGTGGCCTGCGTTGGAAGGCACCTCAAAGATTCTATCATTCCAAGCCCTGGAATAGCAGGGACACCTTCCACTACACCAGGTTGCTCCAAGCCTCATTCAGCGTGGCCTTGGGTATTTCATGTTGGTTGGCTCTTCATTTTGGGGTAAAGGCAGAGCCCGAGCATGTTGTGTCTGCATTGTCACCATCCAGAGCTGGTGTCAGTAACCAGAAAAATGACGTGGAGGGTGGGAATGTAATGTTCGTAAATGTAACAAACAAGGAGGTGGCAAGGAGGAGGGCGGAGATGGAATGTGAAGAACTAAGCAGCTGATAGCATTGAGGCTGGAAATGTGAGCAGGAGAAACTGAGGCACAGCCCAGCAAAACCAAAAGGAAGCACTTAATGTTGGAAAGGAAATTGTGTAAGGGCACGCATGTGCTTTGCATTGCTGTCTCAAGGCATGTGGTCAGGGGCAAAAATAATCAAATGCTTCTTTCTTCTGTCCTTCATATGGTGTGTGCTATGCATAAAAGCTTTCTGAGTGAGTGCTCAGGGCCAGAGCTGATTTCTGTAGGCTGCCATGGCTTTGTGTTGCTTTTCCTTTTTGTTCACCCTTCTCTTCTAATGGGTGACATACAGTTGGGCTGGATCCAAACAGAAAATTGTCACTTGAATCATGCTGAACAGCACCACTAGGTATGGGCAAGGCAGAAGAGGAAAGATTCAGTCAGGGTTTTTCTTCAATTCTGAAATATGAAAGATCAGCCAAAAAGCTTGTAAATATTCTAGTTGTGAGCTGCAGTGATTCTGCTTAATGAGCTTTACTGATCTTCCTGTCATCTCTTCCAGGGGGAAATGTTAGTATTCCACTTAGGAGCAGTATTTCTTTTGATCTTTGGCTGCACCCCTTGTTTGTTCCCTAAACCTGCTCTCTTTCTACCACGAAACAATTAGATAACTGGTGTTACAGGAAAATAATCACCGCTTGTGTTAGTTCCCTGATTCTCAGTGGTGCTGGTTTGTATTCTGGGATTTGATTGCAAGACAGACAAGTAGATAAATACGAAAAAGGCAAAGCAACGGCAACAAGAAAAAAAAATAAATTGTATTTGATTAAAATCCATTTCTCTGTGGCACCTTAACTATAGCTAATTGGGTGTGTGTTTTGGGGGGAGAACTGAGGGTATGGCTGAAGTTTAATGGATGAGCCTTCACTTGTTAAACTTGGGATGGGGCTTGATGGAAGAAATCAGTCGCATCATGGCATGGACACACTATTGGGAAAGAGGGAGCACTCGCTGTAGGAATACAGTGATTGGTAATTCGAGTAGCTTTGGCTGGTCAAAGGCCGTGGTCTGTAGATGGAGGCTTGTTGGTTATTTCTGTTCTGTGTCCCTGCCCATGCTGTGTGGTGTTGCAGTGACCTGCAAAAGCCAGAGCAGCACGAATTTCTGTGCAGTTTCTTGTTGCCACTTGTGCTGGCACACGGGATGTTTGACAGGAGAGGTCCTGGCAGGACACCGAGGAACAGGAGCTGGCTTGTCAGCAGAGGTAATGGAGGGAAGGCATGGAGCTGGTACAGCAGGGCCTCGTGTCCAGGACAAAGAGCTCCAGTGCTGGTTTTGGGCAGGGAAGGTCATGTGTGTATCTGCAAAGTCTTAGGCAACATAAAGTTGTTCCATGGGGGTCTTCTTTATTGGCTTAAAATTTTAAGGAGTTTCTGAAAAGCTCTTAAGAAATTCCTTCGTTAACCTTGCTTCCAAGTCAAAAGGATGTTCTTAGGGAGTTTCCTCTCACCAGCACTAGCACCATTTCCCATTTCCTCTTCTTAAATTTCCCCTCACCACATTACCAGTTGTGTTAGGTTGGTGCAATGAAACCCCAGATGAGAGCAGGTGGTGTTCTGGGAAGTGCAGTCATGCCTTTCAGCAAGGAGACTGGCTTCCCAAAGCTCACAAGGTGGGCAAGAGGGAAGGAACAGGGAAATTGAGGAGAGCCCAGCAGGTTATGCCAGGATGATCAGTCCCTGTTGACTTGTTGTGTTGCACTTCCGACAGCTTCAGTTACTCTTTGAAGAGAAAAGAGTTGCCCCTGTTCTTGGGTTGGAGTAGGAGGGAGTGTTACTACCTGGTGGTTTCTGTATTTCTACACTGTTTCCCATGGATCTGCTTTTGGTTTCTCTTGGGTGCAGGATGAAATGGACTTCATGGACCTGATGTAGTTGTTGGGAATAACGGCGTTTACAGCCATGTGTTAAAGTTTTGGGTGGGTTTATGGGGTCTGTGTAGGATGGCTCGGGGGATTGGGGGATTCCACTGAATGCTTCCTGAACAAGGAATTGCTTCTTTCTTTGTTTCTGTACATCCTCAGTGGAGCTTTTTGGATAACAACAGTTTGGGAAAGCAGAGGAATATAATGAAAGTTTGCTGTCAAATTTGAAAAAGGCCTGTTTCTTCTATGGATATAAGAGCAGAGGGGTGGAAAGGTGGAGCTTTCTTTTGCCTCTGCTGTGCTGCTTGTCCTTTGCTTTCCTGTCTGTGAAATGGTGTAAAAATGCCAATCCCCTCTGCTCAGCACAGGGGAATGAAGGAATAAAAGCTCAGTGAAATTGCAGAGTGTTTCCCCATTCATAAAAAGGAGCAACTGCTCTGTTGGGTTTGGGGGGATTGTCTGTCTTTCATTTCTTTTACATTGTTTTCTCATCTTCCTCTCCGATGTGTGCTGAAGGAAGTGCTGGTATTCCTGCAGGCTCCGAGGAACGATGGATTATCATCTGTTAAGGGACTGACAGTCTAATTGAAATGGTGAATTTTGAGCATGCTGTGAGTGCACTTGTTCCTTGTGTGCTCAGTGCACAGACTCTGTGTCTGTTTGCTAGTGACAAAACTTATTTTCATGTTTATACATTTAATGATTTGTTTTGGTAAAACCCCATTATTTTTAGTCTCTTTGAAGCCAGTAGAAAAATTAATTTACTTTTAGAGTTGGTCACTTTTTTTAAGATTGCACTTTTTTCCTCAAAAGCCTGCAAGTAGCATTTTTCCTCATATTTCCTGCCTACTCAACTACACACAGCCAGTCAGAATGTTATTTTTTAGTCCTACTGTAACTTGTATGGTAAATAAGCAATTTATTCTGTTCTCCATCAGATTCCTGCCTTAGCTGAGGACAGCATAAAATGACTGAAGTGATTGGGCAGCAACTATAAGAACAAAGGATTTGCCATGTCCAGTCTCCTGAAATGCCTCTGTGCAGATGGGGGAGCAGGGATGGTAGGAATGCACCTGTTCCTCCCAAGGAACTCTAACCAAAGGTGCAAGTGCCCATAACTGAAGGTGTATTTGTAACATTGATAATAATAATCGTTATTGTAGCTTTTAAGTACAATAATAGAGTCATTAAAGTTTGAAAAGATCTCTAAGATTGAGTCCTGCTGTTCCCCCAGCATTTCCAAGCCCACCACTAACCCGTGTCCCCAAGTGCCACATCTACACATCTTGTAAATCCCCTCAGGGATGGTGACTCCACCCCTGCCCTGGGCAGCCTGTTCCAGTGTCTGACCACGCTTTGAATGAAGAAATTTTCCATAATATTCAATCCAGTATTCCCAACCTGAACTTTCCCTGGCACAGTTTGAGGCCATTTCCTCTCCTCCTGTCCCTGTTCCCTGGGAGCAGAGCCCGACCCCCCCGGCTGCCCCCTCCTGTCAGGGAGTTGTGCAGAGCCACAAGGTAATAAGGATAAATAAGAAAGTAATAAGGATAAATAAGAAGGTAATAGGGATAAATGAGTAGCAGGACGCATGCAGAGACAACAGGGCAGATTGCAGCATGGGACAGCTGTCCAGGTAAGCACCCCGTGTCCCCTGATGACCCTGAGATTAGCGTTGGTGACACAGGGACACTACCTGCAATTCTGGGTTTGGTACCTTTTGCAATTTTGGGAGTTAATTAGTGATTTGTGTGTAGCTTGAATTGGATGGCAGTAATTACTGCGGTGCCTGTGCCAAAGGAGACTTGTACAGGCCTGTCAGGATTTCGTAAGGGCGGGTGGGTGTCCTGCAGACAGACCATGGCAGCAGGAAGCACTGGGTTCAGGTTGGGTTTTCTGCCAGCTGCTTGGCACTGAAGCCTCACTTGCCCCTACCTTTCACTCTCCCCCCATTTTACATGTGTTAATTGGCTTCAGCCAAAAGTTGTTGCTGCCGAACTTCTTACGAGTGGAAGCCGATCTAAACCACGTTGTAGCATTGTACATATTCAGGCACTTTGTATGTATGAGGTGATCTTCAGAAACGCAACACAACAGCAGCAGCAAATGAGCTGGAGCTTTGTCTGGAGCTGTGGAAACCTGTCCTGGCTGTGGGTTTGGTGTCAGCAGTCGCCCTGCTCTTGGTGGCTTTCCATTCTCCTTTGTCAGCTTTGTAAGGAAGCAAACTTGAAGCAGGAGAAGATAAGTGGAGACTGAAATTAATATTAAGCACTTCTAGATTAATTTTCACTGACAAAATCTCTGCTTGATTTCTGTGGGAGGAGCGTTTGGCAGAGCTGTGCCAAATTCTCCAAAAAGGAGCTGGAGAATGTTAAGCACAAATTCCACAGCATTTCGGAGGAGTTTATTCTGTTGTTTCAGTAGTGACTCATCTCCAGAATGATCCATCCTCTTCACTATGTATATGTGGGGGAAAAAAAACACTGACAAGGGTCTCAGAGCCATCTCAGAGCTGTACAAAATGCAGTGTCCTGTTCAATTATTAGTTAAAGCATCTGAGTGTCTCAAGCCCTTAGGCAATTTTGAGAGTTATCCTGGCAAAAGATGTTTGCAGTCAAACCTGGTTCACTTTTGTTAAACATCCTGAATTTTTTAGAGTGTGGAATGAGACAGAAGTGGTAGGTATAGACAGAGAAGTGCTAGGTATGATTCTCTGAATGGACAGAATTACTGCTTTTGAAACCTCAAGGGTTGTTAGAACATCACTTTTTTCCTTTCTGTACATCACATCTTTGGCTAAATGACCTGACAATTAAAGATCAGCATTCCAATGTGCTTGTTAAATGCTTTCCTTCCTGAGGGGGCTGTTCCTCTCGATTTTCCTCCTGCCCCTACTCAGCATCCTCCAAAGGCAGCAGTGAGTACGAAAACAGGAAAGGGGAATGATAAAGTGTAGGAATCAAGGGAGTGCTGAGTTAGCAATGCCAGGAGGAAACAGCTCTAACAACAGCCTTGCTGCCGGTGAAAAATAAACTGGAGATGAACTGACTTAAAATACATCTGAAAATGGAGTTCTCCTTCTTGTCAAATTTTTCTGTGGCTTCTTCTAACAATTCTTCAATAAAGTAGAAAGCACACCCGTTGTAGTGACTGGATGCTGGCATTAGTGTTTTAGCAAACACCTACACAGCATATATATGGACTAAATTATCTAAAGGGCTTGTTACCATATCATCTGCATGCAGAAGAAAGTGATTATGGTGATGGATGCTGCTTAGAAATTGTGTGAAGGACTCTGGCTCCTTTTTGCTTTCCTTTTTCTTTTCATTGTTTTCTCCACAATAAAAATGTCCACTGGTTTTGAGGAGGTCTTTTTCTCTGTCATTACTTTTTGTTGTTGTTTTGAAGGACTTAAGACATTTTTCCCTGCTTTATCATAGGAAAATTTTGTAAGGTATCCAGCCAGTGCTTTTGTGAAGTTCATAGAGCATGTGAAATAGTGGAGAGCAAAACCATCCACCAGTGACAGTATTTGATCTACAGAACAAGCTGTTTCTGAGAAAAGTTGGGTAATGCTTGACTTGATTTTGTTTTGTTTTGCTTTGGTTTCTTGGCTTCCAAATCAGTGTTGAAAAATACCTGCCAACTGTAATTATTTTACTGGAAGTTTAATGCAAGGTCTAATTTTACTGGAAGCCTGGAGGAGAGGAGGAGACAGAGCTGGAGAATGGCATCTGATGTGGAGCAATGGTGATGTCAGGTATATTTAAGATAAGTGAGCTCGCTGTTAATAAAATAAACACACAATGCTGCTTTTGGCCCACCGTGGGCCATGGAAGTACTTGTGGCAAGCTGGTCACCTCACTGCTGGACCAGAAGTCTTGGCTGGTCATTTTGGTTGTCTTTCACCAGATCCTCTTGGCATGTGTGTAACTTTGAGCCCTCAAGCTTGTTGTGGTTGAAGTATGTGCCTGTTTGAAGTGCTTTGACTGAAAAAAAAATCAGTACTATTCTGATAAGAAGATGGCAAGGAAGTATTAAATTGCTTTAAATACCATCTTTTCTCATGGGATTCAGGTTTCTGTTCAAAACTCACTATTGTGCTGGTATTTCTCCATCAGGGAACCTTTGAAGCAATTTCAGCATTTTGAGATGGGTCTGCTAAAACCTTCCTTGTCCAGCTTTCCTTTAAGAAGGACAGAAAGTAAAGAGAAGAAAGAAAAAAGTAAATTTTCAGAGGGAATCAACAGGAAGAGCAGGCTGTCTGGGGAGGATCCAATTTCTTCCACATTGTGTGATGCTCCGTGGTGGAGATTCCCAGATGTGCAGGCACAGAGATGTAGCTGGTGTGAGACAGGTGAGTTACACCTGATGGCTTTGCATCCAGCAGAAACCCAGTGATTTATCTTTGTTCCCAAGAGGAATGGTTTGAGAGGAAACATCTGTTGCTTTTAGAACTTGAGTTTTTTTGATACAATCCTGGTCGTCCCTCTGGAGTTCTCCTCCCTGTGTTCAGGGTGAGCTGCATTCATCTTGTGGGTCACTTATTTATTTGTTTATTTATTGAGTGAAAGATCAACCCCCCTTTTCAGACCCCCCAAATCTTTCATTTAACTTTACTCAACAGGTTATGTAGTGTACCACTGACGTCTGGTTTTGCTGTCCATCACAAAAACACGTGAGGAGTTTTAACTGCAGGACCGATGCATTTCTGAAACTGGAGAGATGATAAAGGATTGGTGGTTCAGATGTGCTTTGTGGGAAGCGTTTACAGAGCACAAGGCTTGTGGCAGGAGCAGTTAACGTTGCCTTTTAATAATTTAGGCAAAAGTGTTTGGGAAGAACGCAGCGGGAAACTATTTTCATGTTGTTCTCAGAGGGAAAATAAAATCCATCCTGTGAACATTGGGCAGGACAGTGACAGTGCTGGGCACAATGCAGTTTTGTAGCTTGCTGTGAAAATGAAGAAGAATGAAGGGGAAGGGGAAAGATGAAGGGGAAGGGGACTCTCTTCCCTCACCCACTTTTTCTTCAAGGGAAAAAAACCCGGACCCATAGGTTTTCTCAATTTACTCATTGAGAATAAACATGTAAAGATGTTTATAAACCACAGGGTTTATGTGATTTGTCTGGTTAAGCAAATCAGCAGAATCTGCTTAGGCAAGGAGCCAGGGAGGGTATTGCTGCCTTTCTTTTAAATTTCAGGTAGAACCTTAAAATTAGAGGTTGCTACAAGTCCCTCCAGCGTGTTTCATATAATTTGATATTTACACACTGAAAGCCTGTCTAGACTCTTCCCAGTTGTGTTTATTATGTACAGCGTCAATCATTGCATGTCTCTCCTTGTCAGTTTGTATATATAAGATTCATCCTGGTCTATCTGCATCTCCCTTTTCCCCACAAGGCTTACTCCTCTTTTCCCATAAAATTGCTCCTGCCAGGAGCCTGGCAGTGTCCTGAGCATTGGTTTTGTCTATGAGCATGGAATGTTTTAGCTGATGCTACGGGCTTGCTGCAGAGACCTCAGCTGACTGGATGTGCTTCTGGAAACCATCTGTCATGGTTTAATAGATGTTGGGGGAATGGGAGGAGAATCAGAAAAAGGTAAAATCCGTGGGTTGAGGTAGGAACGGTTGAATACTTGATTTAAGCAATAATGATATTATTAGTGTTACTGTTATAATGGAAAGGGAGACCATTAGAGAGGGGAGTACAAGGCGGGCAGATGAGTGATCCCAGGGCAGTCCCTCAGCACCCACCCACTGATGCCCAGCCTGTGCCCCAGCAGCCATCGGCCCTCCTGCCCAAGTGCCCCGGTTCACACACTGGGCATGGCATCCCATGGTGTGGAATATCCCTCTGCCCAGGGGGATCAGCTGTCCTGGCCGTGCTCCATCCCAGCTTCTGGTGCAGCTCCTCGCTGGCAGAGCCTGGGACACTGCAAAGTCCTTGGGGGGGGTAAGCTCTGCTCAGCAACAACTGAAACATCAACATTATTCTCAGGCTGAATCCAAACCTCAGCACTGTACCAGCTACTAGGGAGAAAATTAACTCTCTCCCAACCTAAACCAGGACACCATCTTTTAAGCTGAGGCTGATTCATTGTGTTCACAGGCTGAGGGTTGATCTATTTTAATCTGGAACCCACGGCAATTATGTTTAGATGTCTCTTTGCACCTATGTAAGATGGGAATTGTGGTAGCCTTCATCTTCTGTGTGGTACCCACCATGTTCTGAAAACTTGTCTTGATGGCTGGAACAAGCAGCATTTTGTAAGGACTGGATGATAGTAGTTACAGCATTTATTGTTAAACCTGGTTTGAGTTTTTTGTGTCTTCTATAGAAGTAAAATTTGTTTGAGTAGGAATTGCAAATTGTCTTCTGTGTGACCTTGTGCTAGTGTTTGTTTGTCTTCTGTTTTATGCTTTAATCACAGGCTTTTTGGGGGAGCCTGCTCTTGCTCCATGTTTACAGTGTCCAGCACGGTGGGATTCTTTCTCGTGCTGCTCCTGTGTACTACAGAAATTGAAGTAATTATGAAAATGCATGCAGCTCTCTTTCCTCTCCTCCACAAGCTGCTTTAAATTGCTCAACTCCTCCTTTCTTATCTGCAGCCCTGTGAATTGTGCCTAGAATTGTTCTGAGCTTGTCAGAGCTCTCTGCTGCCTGTTTGGTAACAAGGAACACTGTTTACTTACATACTGGTAAACCCTTTATGTTAAACAGGAGCAGAAGCTATTTGCTGTGTTCTGAGGAATTCAAGAAATCTTGAACAACAAACAATTTTTTCCTGTTTGTTTTCTAAATGCTGAAATATTTACTTCTTGTCTTAATCTTGCAGAGACGTCCTTCACAGAACGTGTGTTTAAAAAAGAAGCAAATCTGAAATCTGTAGACAAGGGATTAGGAAGTCAGATCCCAGTTTGGAAGGTAGATGTATTTATTCTCTGTGTTCGTGCTTGATTACAGTAGATGCAGCATTTGGTTTTGTTTTGGTTTTTTTCCTATCCCTTGCTGCTTCTGGAAGTATTTTGCATATTTCATTAACAGTTTCCCATTTGAATTATTCCCCACCAAATTTTTGCTTCCCATTATCAGTCTCTTCTCTTCTGCTATCATCTGAAACCCTTCTTTTCAAGTTCAAGAACTAAGGGAACACTGGAGCTCCTGTTTCTGCAGAGGTTTGTGGATGCAGCCTTGAGAGCATTAGAAGGCAGAAGAACTGCACGGAGTTCCTTGTGAATAACTGTGTGAGTGTTGGTCCTCCTGGGGCCGGGTGCTGCAGAGAGCCTTGGGAAGGAGCTCCTTCCATTCTGGGTCTCACGGACCTGCCTGGCAGGGCTTCTCTCATCCCTGTCTGTAGGATTGAAATGAAATCCCTTGTTGCCAGTGCATTCCAGTTATACAATATACAAGAATTTGGTTTTTTTGAATGGCTGAAAATGAAGCCTGGTATTGAGAACTATATCAATTTATTTTCTCATTTAATGGAATTGTTTTCCTTCCTTTACTTATAAACGAAACACATGCACGTGAAAGTGGAAGATTTTATTAGCTTTTTGGGGCTGGAATCCTACCAAAGCAGTGATAATTTGCTTTATTGACTTCTTTTCAATTGATTGGAAACAACATGATTTTTTTTTTTTCCCTGGCTATGTTCATGTTGTGCTCTGTGAACATTGCATGGCCTTTCTCTTCCTGACCCATGGTAGAGCAGATATCTCTGTTGCTGGATGTTTTCCCCGGCCTGTCCTGCCTTGCCCTGTCACAGACTTGGGTGCAATTTTCCTGGTCCTTGGTGCCTTTGAGGGTCCTGGTTCCAGCTGTGCAGTACAGGTAGTTTGTGGTAACCATTCTTGTTGATACAAGGGTCAGGGTGCTTGGAGCATGAATCCATGTTCCCAGCTATTTGGTATTAAGACTTCCCAGGGCACAGTGATAAATGTGTCATCTTGAGCTGGATGCGCATCTCTGCATCTTTACCTGGAGTCACAGCTCGTGAAACTGAACTCATTTGTTTAAAAAATATATATATGGAGTGAGGAATTGGTAAGGGATCCAAAGAGATATTTCCCACCTCTCTTCAGGGAAGGCATCTTCACAGTCATGGAAAAGGTCTTGGTCAAAGCTGTCTTGTGTTTCTAGAGAAAAATTCCTGCTGAGGATGCAGAAACCTTCCTCTAATCCAGATCATCAGGATTATCTGGATTATTATTGTTACTTATCAACAGGAATACCCTGCAATAAAATCCTTCTGTAGATTTTAAGTTCATAAAAGGCAGACCACAGAGTTAAGATTGGTGGGGTTTTCTCCTCCCTTGGATTTTAATGTTGCTGAATGATAATGGTATCCATTTTCAAGCCTGCTTTTGCAGCCTGCAGCCAATTTTCTTCATTGAATTTCATGCAGGCAGACTACGTATAAATGCAATATTGTCATTAATGATATGAGTGGTGTCCTAAATATCTTCATACACAGTGTTTGCACGTCAGAAATGGCTAACCTTCATTACAGAGGTCTGATGTTTCTTTAGCAAGAAAATAATTGAATAGTAGGGGAATGTGCTCCCGATACATACTGAAGGATGCCCTGTTGTAAGAGAAACTCAAGTGCATGTTAAACAACTGCAGGCAGACCTATTTTGTAATTTAATAGCAGAGCTCATTTGAATGTTTTCCTGAGGGAATGAATGCCACTTCAGTGAGCGTGTTGGTTCACTCGTAAGAACTAAACCACTTGTATCAGAAGGGAAGCCCTGTGGGATGTCGTGTTGAGAGGGGATGTTGAACAGGATGTGTGAGTGTTTGAATTTTTTGGATATGGATTTGCTGTCACAGT
This sequence comes from Pachycephala philippinensis, assembly GCA_013397055.1. Lineage (NCBI taxonomy): Eukaryota > Metazoa > Chordata > Aves > Passeriformes > Pachycephala > Pachycephala philippinensis. The sequence continues at coordinate 355,254 of VWZT01015553.1, read as the reverse complement.
AAAGTTTTGGATGAGGCAGAAAATAAAGGTAATCCTTGGTCAGGCCCAAAGCCCCTCTCCAGCTCTCTTGGAGCGCCTTCAGGCACTGGAAGCACCTTTTCCAGTGAACCTGAGGCTTGTGCTTCTCTGAGTATTTGGAATACAGGAAATACTGAACACCAAAATGTTGGTTTTTTCTTTTTTTAAAGCAAGTTAGAAAGTTAGTAGCATTTTGCCCCTGTGCTTTGTTCCTCAAACCCTGTTCCTGCTGGCAGTGAGCACCTCTGGCTTGTGCCTGGAATCCAAATGCTGCCGTGGCAGATCCTGAATGGGCTCCTACCCCAGATTTGGAGGTGGCTTCATGCATTTGAGAAGATGTTAAATTTGCAATTTCAATTTATCATTGTCTGCACAGAGCATTTATTCTCTAGTCTGCCTTCCTGTTACATGCTTACTTTTTACAACTTGAGTGCCTCTGGCTCTGCAGTTGAAGTTAAGGCTGTTTGGTAAAGGAGGGGGGAGTTGGTTTTGTTTTGGCTTCTTTCCTGAAATACAAATTATTTTAAAAAGTGCATAATGTGCTGAAAAATGCTTGTATGCCTCATATACAATTGTATCTGTGTATAGGGCAGGTTAGTAATATTTGCAAAATCACAGCTTACTACCTCAGCTCTGAAATCATTGTTATTTCCTGTAAAAGGGCTTTTTTATTGCATTAAGAGGTGGTGCCCCTTACGTGTCAGCAGTGATCACCCTTTCGGTCATTACACTCATGGCAATTGTTGACTACATAGTCTTGTACCTTTTGGCTTATGAGAGATTATTCATGAAGCACAGTGAATGAACTGTGCTATCATGATGCCTGGCAGGTATAATTTTTTAAGATGCTATGTTAAAATGCATTTTACTGAGTCTGCTAAAATTTCTTTTTATTTTGGTTTACTATTTGCATTGCAATAGCCTTAAAACCTTTAACTGATGCTCCCCGACTCTTTGCTTGCCTTCAGGAATACTCAGGATTTTACAAACTGAATAGGACATGATGCTTTTATCCTGAAAAATTTCTACTACAGGCTTTTTCCTTGGCAGATAGCCAGCTTTTTCTTAAAAATTATACCTGCACTTAGACAGTGACAAAAGCAACAAAATTTTCTTGATCTTTTTGTCCAAGTACTAATTACATGATTTGTATAAAGCCCTCAGACTTCATGCAGCATATCTCCATTTTGAAGGATAAACCTTGGGCACTATTTTTCCAAATGCCATTAATAAAAGCCATAAGTGAAGGGGTCTAACATACATACAATTCTGTAAGAACACCATTCCAAGGACAGCCAAATCCCTAAAGCTTTAAGCTTCTCTTTGATCCCAGGGATTAGTGGAGATTTCCACTTTTGCATGGCAAATTTTTGGGCTGTTAGGGATGCCCAGAGGAACAGTGTTTTCCAGGGAGATGAGTCACGTAGGATCAATATTGCTCCCAGTCCTCCTCCAGTGGCTGGTAGAGCAGCTCCAGACAGGTTTGAACATTCCAAGGTTTGAATATTCCACCTGTCCTTCGTTAGTGCCAAGGGTTTATGATGCAGCCGTTGATGGGGTCAGTGACAGTCAGATGCATTCAGGTGGCATTGCCACGCCAGCCTCGTGTCACAGGGCTGGAGCAGAGGTTCTCTGCGGAAGACAAAGTTCTTCACCTTGGGTGAAACATTTGCAGTCTTTTTGGGTAATACAACACAATACAAGGGGAATGTTCAAGTCCTGATGGAACGATTCTCTTGCCCGTGCAATAATAACCACAGAATAACTCATGCTGGGAGAGGTGTGGTTGGTCTCACCTGTGAGGATGTTTCTAGAACAGGCTGATCATGATGAAAGCTATGGTGAGAAAGGCTGCAGAGACACCAGAAGGGGATTTTCAGGTGCAAGGAGAAAGCTCAAAGGTGAAATAAGAGGTATTTGTGATATTTAGAAGATAGATGTTCTGTAGGCTAGCAACATCTGGATGGAAGAGAAGGACTGATTTGTATCAGCCATTTACAGTCTAAAATTAATATTTACAGTATAAATACTGTAATGTGCTTGTAGCATCTCTTCTGGTGACAATCCTGAGCAATGCAGGAATCCTGTTTAGTGGAGTCCAGGTTCAGCTGTCTGGGTGAGCTGTGGCTTCTCTCAGGCCAGAACGATTATAAATTTAAACCTTAACAATAAAATAGCATCAGGCTAAAGAAATGCTCAAAGAATGGGAACTGTCTCAGTGGAGTATCAAAAACATTGTGCGGGGTTGTCATAAGTCCTTCAAGAGCTTCAGAAGCAGCGTGGCTGTGGTCAGCTGGGGCAGGGGTGTGATCCCAGGCTGACTCCCTTCTCCTGGGGTGTCTGTGTGAGGGATAAGCCAGGTGGGTTTGTTTGCACAGCAGTTCAGTCTCTCTTCATCTTCACTGCTCACCCCCAAATCAGCATCCTTTGTCAGACACTCACTGGTGCTGTACCTGGTGAAACGAGACAAGTTCCTTTGACAGCTGTGGTTGTTAAAACCCTCTTTTGTAAATAATTCACCTCCACCAGGGCCTTACAGCCTGAGCAGCTGCAGGTACGAATCGAGGAGGCCCTTGGTGAGTATTTCATCATCTTTTGGAAGGGCTGTTTTTCACAGGGACTAAAGCAAAGGAAATCAAGGTAGTAAAATATGTGCACTCATAGACAAATATTTTTGGGTGTAGAGAGAGGAGACAAATATTTTTGGGTGTAGAGAGACGTCTTGTGAGAGCAAACTCCCAAGTGTGCTTCTGTTATCTAAAGCAAGAAAAGAAGATTCTGCTCAGCAGATGAGAGCAAAATTTAAAGCAGGGGTAAAAACAAACAAGCAAGAGACTTTTAATACCTTTTTTATGATTTAAAGTTGTACTATTCTCCTGCTGTTTTGATGGAATTATCTGTTTCTTGGTTTGTCTTCTGCAGGGGACAGGATAGGTCATGCTTATGACTGGCATGAGCAGTTTTTAAAATTTATTTTATTTTTCATGTGTGTTGTTTTCCCATCACCATAGTGTGAAGCTCTAACAATAGAAGCCTACAATTAAGAAAGGATATTATCAGTATCTGAAGGTTTCTGGCACTGTTCTTTACTGTAGGTTTGTCAGCATTTATACTTTGTCCTTGTCTCCTGCTTTAAAGTTTTTAGTAGTGTACAGCATGGAAAGTTTTGTTTTGCATGATAAGAATATTGTCAGTGCAAAACAAATGCTTTGTTTTTAGTGGAAAACCCCACACCCACCCCAAACAAAACAACTTCCAAGCGATGCACTTTCATAGTGGATACCAAACTGATGCTCCTGGAGAGCTGTGTTTTAATTACAACCTGTATTATTATTTGTTGCAACCAAAGCTGTTTGCTCTGTTGCAAGACACTTCTCTGACACGTGAATCTGCTGCTCAGCCAGACATTGAATGTCTTAACAGTCTTTATATTTGTCGTCTCATGTTTGGAAACACACGGAGAACCCCAGTAGGGTGCAGCCATTTCTCTGCTTGGCATCTGGAATTGTGCTGTGATTTCACGGCCTATTCTTAACCTGAACCATCAGAACAGAACTCAGCAGAGGCTGCTGGCTGTTGCTTGGCATCGAGGAGAAATTACATGAATCTGAAGGCTGGGGCTGTTTCTGTCAGAAATGAAGTTTCCCAGGATTACTGAAAATTCATCTGGAGTTGTTGCGAGTGCCTGGGCTTGGGGAGCTTCATGTGCACGTGTCACAAGGGTTATGGGCCCTTCCTCCCCCACCCCATCCTTCCTCTCCTGCAGGCAGTTCTTCCCGGCTCCTTGGAGGAGAGCTGCACAGTCACAGAATATACTGCTTTAATTTGGAAGTTCCATACAGTGTTGTTATTTAGAGGGGGAGATCTCATTTGGATTAATATTAATCAAGACCGCTTGAGGTTTAGGTTAAAGGCAATAAATAAATGCAGCTTTTATAACCATGGGAAGCATTTGCAACAGTTTTGGAAATTATTTTAAAAAACAGTGTTGGGATAATTAACAGGAAAGTAGTTTTAAAGCTTGCCTTGCAGCCCCTCTGGAAAGCTATTCTGATGTTTAAGAAGATGAGAGATGTTTTCTGTCCTGGAAACCAGCTGGCAGAAGCTCTAGCACAGAGTGCTCTTAAATCTATTTGAGCTGAGAGAGCCTGGCACCACGGGAGGAGGAGATAAGGACTGGCATTTTTCGGAATGCATTTTGAAATGCAAAGGTGTGTGTATTGGTGCCTTCTAGATGCTTTGTTTGGCTTTGTAGGATATACACGCATATATTTATATATATATGTATGTGTGTGTACGCATATTTTGTATATGTATCTGTATGGGCAGATACACCTTTGTGACATTTTCATGTCAGAGGGGAAAGTGTAGAGGAGAACAGGAACACATATTCAGAGGTACCCACAGCTTCTGCTCACTGGCTCACTCATGACTTGTCCTAGATTTGCCTCATTTTCCTTGGGGAGTTGGAAGATACAAATTCTGTTCTCTGAACCAAGAGCAGGGGTATCTAGAGGAGCTGGGCTTTTCCCTCTAGCCAGCAGTAATTTGTTATGAACTTTCATAAAATGTCTAAGGAGAGGGGAAAAAAGCTCATGTAGGGTTTTGCTCCAGAGGTTTTCTAGGCTAAAAAAGCAGTCCAAAACGCTCCTTGAAAAAAGGAAATTCAAGTAACTCTTACTGTGAGATAAGTGAAAGTGTACGGACTCAATGTGTAGGAAATGATCCAAGTGGGAAGAGTGCATTGCCCTCAGTCTGGGGAAGTGGGAGGAAATGTGCCAGTCAGGATTGTTTTTCAGCTCTCCTTGCTCTGCTGTTTTGATTGAGCCTCCTCGTACAAAATGCGATGCTTCTTTACAGGGAAAACATCCATTGACAGGGCAGCTCATGGAATGGGAAGCTTAGGGTTGAGTTGAAGACTTAATGAAGGGCTGTTGGCAAGGAGCTGTCTGGAAGCATAAGCTGACTGTGATGCTGCTCAGGAATACAAATTCTTCCCTCTCAGGGAAGGCATCGTGGGGTGCATATGGAATCTCTCGTGCTGAGCATGAAAATTTAATCTGGGTAAATGACATCCCCTTGTCGGTAGGAATTAGGGAAGAGGAGCTGCAGCTCATGGGTCTGCTAATAGTGCCCAGCAACAAGGGGCTCATGGGGCTTTCACCAGAGATTGTATGAGACAGGCATAATCTCCAAGAACCGCCTGGCGTGTTAGGATGTTACATCATGACACCTCTCCAGAGTGTTTTCTGTGACCAGAACTTGCTGTGAAATGGTGCTGTGCCTTCAAGAGGGCTTTTCAGAATTTGTGAACGATCTACTGAGTTACAGTCTATCAGGGTGAAGCCTTCTGCTGGTGAGACCAGTTGCCTGTTGATGTGCATAAACGAAGTGTGTGTAAGGATGATTGTGGGATATAATCCTGATCACCAGAATAAAATGTAGTATCTGTTACAGCTCATCTTGCTATACAAATCAGTACAAATGTTTTGATGTAGTTTTTTAAAAGTATTTTAACTCAGTATTCAGAATATCCTGAATAGTGAAATGAAGGCAAGAAACAAAATATCACAGTGCTGATCTACCTTTATGTATTATTTTTTGTGAGGTTTTCACTGAGTTTTCTGAATCTCAATGAAACATTGTCATTGAGTTGTCTGCGGTAAAGTCTGCATCACTGCTGTACATTATTCCTTCTAATCTGTGTTACCTTGTGCTTGTCAAGATAAGTTTATTTCAAGTTCAGGCAGCTTAATTGGCTGTTCTCCGGCCCCTTGGGATTTTGCCATTTTCTCTGGTCTTGGTGAATTTGCAGTTTAGTGCCACCCGTCATGTACAGCCCTTCCTTGGCCGCTCCTTGCAGGAAATGGGATTTAGCCCATCTCTGTGTTCAATGAGCAATGCTGGTGTGGGGTTTTGGGGCACTTTTTGTCGCTGAAGTTGGTTCCTGTGTGATTGGAGCGGGATTAATGAGGACAAAACGGAGGCAGGGACCACTCACCAGTCCCAGGTTAGGCTCTGGCTCTGGAGTTTTCCTGGAGCAGCTCTTCCCTTATGCTGACATTCAGGAAAGCCTCTTGAGGGTGAACTTGCTCCCGTGAAGATTTCTCTCTTCTTTTCCCCCTGGCAGGCCAGGTGACATTCTGAGGTTTCTTCCAAGCCACTTCCCAGACTTCTCCAATAAAGCTCCTTCAAGTCACTGTCCCTGGTTTTTGAACGTTCAAGTAACATGACATTTCTTTATCCCAAAAAACCAAGCACACTGACTTCCCTGACTGAAGCTTAAAATTTCTTGTTTTAACGTCTTCCTCTAGTTGCTTTCAAACACTATCATTAATTAATTCTGATTTCAAACAACTTGTAAGGCCGATCAGTCTTTGATTTTCAAGATCTTTCCCACTCTAGCTGGCTTGGATGGAAAATGGAATATTTTTCCCTAGTAAATTCTGAGTAAGTCAGTCATTTATGGCTTTATATCAATCAATCAATCGTGTTCTTGCTAAGTGGAGAGCAGGGAAGTGTCAGAGGCACCCCATGCACCTCAAGCTCTGCCTGTAATACATCCATTAACTCCTCACTGTGCAGTGGGTGAGAGGTGACCAGGGCAATGTATTTACCCTGTGTCTTTAGTATGATTTGCTGAAATAAACAGAATTTGTTGCTGCACTGTGCTGGCGTATTCTGGAGCCCCTTGGTTTGGTTCCCAGTTGTGCCATCCCATGTCATTGGTATTCCATGAGGGTGCGTGGCTGCTTGCAGGGAGAGAAAGAAGTCCTGGGGGCTCAGGGGGAAATTGCCAGCCTGGGCTGGCTTTTCACTCTCAAACCATTGAGGGAAGCTAAGTGCCATGGTGAAAATACAAAAGTTTGGGACTTTATCATGTTAAATTGGATTACCTGCTCTTCTCCTTATGAATAAGTCTGCTGTGCTCAGAAATACCAGTCTTGGTTTTTTATACACTGATAAAAAATCTGTTAATGTCCCTCTCTGAGGCTGTACTTCGGCTTATATAAAATCAGATCCTTCCCACCCCCCTCCCCATAAGGCACTTAAACAACCCTAAGTGAAGATTAATGTTCCATTACACTTTTATCAGTTACGTTGTAGACTGAAATGCACTGGTCACATGCAGATTGATCTTCTGTGTCAAATAATAGCAAAAATCAATACTTTTATTTTTCTTTTTAAACCACTGTGTCTACAGAAACGCTCATTTGCATCAAGTAAGTCAAGGTTATTGGATCTCAGCTGGGGGATCTGTGTGTTGCCCAGGCTGCTGGAAAGCCCAGCTTTAAGCCCTGGGATTTGTGAGCACCCACATCATTCCTCCTGTCACATTTTAACTTAACGTTATCATTTGTTCTGTGAATTCAAAGGCCTGTACAAGATCTTCTTACTGCCTAAAAAGAGAGGAGTAACCGAGCTGTTCGGGTTCCAGCCTCTGTTCCAGCTGGTGCTGGCTGGCAAACGCCCCAGGAATTGCTGGTCCTGGGCTGGCATCTTGGCTGTATTTAAACTTTGATCTCTGGTGCTTGCTCAGAAACTCACTTTTGGGCTGCTTGGGGGGAAGTTGTTGGCATTTGGGTACAGAAGTCCAAGTGGCTGCTTTGTGTAGTTCCTGAAGGTGATCAAGGCTGCCTTCCCAAGGTTTCTGTTGTTTTATTTCTTCGTTGGGTAGCTGCTGATTCCTGTTACTTTTGCCCTGCATCTGTAGCTGGCACAGGCTGACTTAGCCCATCAAAACCATCTGAGTAATGTGATTCAAGTCAGCTGAGGACCTTGGAGAAGACAAAGTGTCTATGTTTAATTCTTTTACCTTTATCCTTTCAACTTCTTTCACCCAACTGGCCGCCAGAGTAAGAGAGTTGCTAGGCAACTTCTTCCCTTCTTCCCATGGCATTTCTCTCCTTCCCTGGTGTTTTGGTGGATTTTAGAGGGTATCTTCCATCCCAATAAGCAGTCACTACCCATAATCTTGCTGCGAGGAGGCAGGATGATATTGGTGCAACACAAAGCTGATTTCACCTAATTCCTTATCAAAACTGCTTCTTGTGCTGCTTGGATTCCTTGTGAGTTCCTATGGCAGGTTTCCAGCCAAGCACTGGGTCTGGCTGTGTTGAAAAAGCCCTTCTGGGGTGATGATGGTGGTGTCATAAATAGGAAGGGCTCAGGTGTTACCACACAGCAAAGTAAGGAGATGAGGGAGTGTTGCATTACAGAAAGCTACCTATCAGAAAGGAAAGTGAAATGATTTCCAGGCAGAATGTCCTGAGGTTTTTTTATTTTTGGTTTTAAACTTAACAGCATCTTTGGTAAACCTGAGCACTTAGACGTTGCTTCTCTTTTAGCCAAGGGGAAGTGAGAAAAAAAAAATAAGGAAAACATAAAATTTTTAGTTTTTATTTCAGCGTCTTTTAAAACCTGTCGTAGAATCCTAGAATGGTTTGAGATGGGAGGGACCCCATCTTGTTCCACCCTCGGCCATGGGAGGGACATCTTCCACTAGCCCAGGTTGCTCCAAGCCCCATCCAACCTGGCCTTGGACAGAAACTGGTTGCTCTTGATGAACCAGACACAGTGTTTTTTGCTGTTTTTTAGCTTCAAGCTCTCACAATGACGTTCTGGATTTAGCCTTTGGAGTTTTGAGGATGTCAACTTCACCTGGATGCAGTAAGGGTTTTTTATGAGCACTGACGTATGTATTAAATGATTCACTGTAGATGAGAAAATAGTGGCCCTCTGTCATGTAATTTTTAATTATAAAAAATGCAACTGAAGAGTAACAAAGTGAAGAGAGAAGAATCTGGTTATTATTTCTGGGGTGGATGCTTCTCTGCTCTTGCTGTCCTGAGAATGTTTTTTGCAGTGGGATAAAGGCACCTTTAAAAAGTCTGTTTAAAATATAATTGGCAAGTGCTCAGCTACAGTATTGTAATTCAGTTGCACAGAATTTGCATATAACATGGGGATGGAAAAATACAGTAATAGTGACTGAAGGATTTATGGTGTTTTGGTGCAGATTGCTCTGGACGCTGATTTTCCTGAGCCTGGGTTTATCAGTTGTCTGGCAGTGGATGATTTACAGGTGCTATAAATGACACCAGCATTTACAGTTGTGTTGTTTTGAGTTAAATGCTGTTCTAGGGAGCTGGACTCAGTTAAATGGTTTTTCTTACAAATAACATGGAATCAGCTTCCAGTTAGGGGCTCCCTGCTCAGCCATGACCATCCCAGGCATGGGTTTGGGAGGGAGCTGTGCAGTCTTCAGGACCTTGCACAGCACTGCTTTATAACTGGGGCCCTGTAGCTGCACTGTTTCAAAGCTGGGTTTGTGTGGTGCAATCACATTGCACAATTGGCTCTCCCGTTTTCCTTTTTTTTTCCTTCTTCTTATTTTCAATATCCAATTCAATGGTTTTTGAATTTAGTCTCAGTATTGCTTTCCTAACAGAATAAAAGTGTATCTAAGAGAGCCAGCCTGGTTTAGCCTTCATAAACTTATTTGTTTTTCTAATTTTAAAAAGAAATCCTCCTCACACTTGACCCTAAAAGGGAGAGAGAAAGCCTATAAAGATATTGCATAATTGACTCTCAGGAAAGCAGCTGCTATTTTCATGTGCAGAAAGCTAAATGTGGGAGTGAAGGAGCCTGTGAGCTTGACAGTGTCTAGCTGCTGGATGCTTGCCTTTGGACACGGGATGCAGCTGTGTCCAAGTGTCTCTGTCCCAGGGAATCACAGACCCTGGGCAGTGGAATGGTCCTGCTGGGCCTGCAGAGCTGGACATGGAGACCTCAAGTTACTGCAGTTAGTCCTTGCTGCACACAAGGAGGGAAACAACAACAAAACAAAAGAAGGAACAAAGATATAGATAGAATTTAAGCAACACTGTATCACTTCCCAAAGTAATAAACATGCTAGGGTTAAAAAAACTTTTGAGACAAGTCCCTGGGGAAGACTATAAAACCTTGAGAACCTTTTAGAGAGGCTGTCAAAAAACACAAACTGATGTGCTGTTGAATCAGAGAATCCCAGAACGGTTAGTGTTGGAAGGGACATTAAACCTCATCTCATTCCATAACCTGCCATGGGCAAGGACACCTTCCACTAGACCAGGTTGCTCAGTACCCCATTCAGCCTGGCCTTGGACACTTCAATATAAGCACCTTTGAAATGTGATGGTTTTCGTGTAGTTTCTGCCCAAATTATCGGCAGGCCAGAGTACGTGAAGTTTGAAGGCTGTTGAGATGGCGTTAGGGGCTCTCTGTGGCTGTGTGGGTGGGTCACAGAGGTACATCTTGTTCCTTGGCCCCTTACCTAGTGACACTGTGTAATAACTCACACTGTGTAATAACTGAGACCCTGATGTGTGGACGTTGAACTGGAAAAGCAACAGTATTTGAACAATAAAGTAATTGTAAGGAGAATCCTTGTGGGCAGAAGGAGAAGGACTCAAAATAACTTCTGGAGGGTCAGTTCAATTGATCTCCATGAGAAAGGAGTTCTGCTTGGAGTACAGTGGAAGAACTTGGAAAGTACTTTTGAGACAAGTTGTCCTCAAGATGGTGAAAACAGTATGGTGGGTGAAATTTTCACTTGCCTATGGATGTAGACCTCTGCCCTCCAGTGTGACTGAGGGTCCCAATGTGGGCCAGCCTGGGTGATGCATTTGCACTCTCGGAGCCAGTCCCTTCTCAGTCCCTCCTCAAGGCCAGCCAAACAGACTGTGCACTCATGTCCTCCTTGCTTTTTGAAGTCATCTCAGTCTTTTGCAATCCATATTTCTGATTTCTTCAGGGGCCTTGTGTTATTTTGTCCCACTCTCACAAATTGAACAGTGTTGCATTAACTCTTCTCCCCATCAGTTTTCTCTTCACGAGAAAACTGCATGAGCATCTGCAGAGCTTTAGTGGGTTTGGATGTCTGCTCTGGCCTATTTTGACCTGGGTTTTCCACATGAATTATGCTCCTGTAGCCATTTGTATTGTTCTGACAATACAATTCTTAAATAAAATCCTATTACATTTCAATTCCTACTGATTGTATTCAATGGTCTTTGGAAGCCTTTTCAATTATTTATAATACATTTTTTCTCCGCTCCTACAGCTGAACAGAATGTGTATTTTTTCCCTGCTCTGTATGGCTTTTCTCCTAGCTTTGACTGCTGTGAGGCTGTTTTCAGCTGGGCTTTCCCCCCTCTTCTCGTCGCATGTTGATTTGGCAGAAAAATGCCAGTGTGGGCTCAGCAGCGTGGCTGAGCAGCTGTGAGAGGGCGTGGGAGAATGCTCCATTTGCCCTGTACTTTCAGGGTTATTTCCTCCAGCCTTCCCCTGCTCAGTGATCCACCTTTCACAGCTGCAGGACCATGAGCCAGCAGTTATCTCCCTGCACCCAGAAGCTGACCTGTCCCACAGCTGGACTGAGGTGTGACCCCCCTGCTCTTTCCTTGATGGGTTACATTTCGTGTGCTGCCTAAAGGGAGTTGGAAGCAGGACTCAAAATAGTTTTGGGTGGTTCCTGGTTGCCAGGTCAGCTCCGGTTTCAGTTTTTGATGCTGATACTTATCTTTGATGCCCATATTTTTGGGGAAATAGGAAATGTCCTTGGGCCAAAATTTGGCTGGCAACAAATATTTCCAATTCCTAGAAGGTATTTCCCCTTTTATCTCTTCTGATAATCGCGTTTCTGATATATCAGGAATTTTCCAATTAGGATTAAAAGAACAGCCAGATATTCTATATAATCCTAATAATGTATCCAGTTCATGATCACAGATTACTTTATACCCTTCACTGTTCCTGCAGAGATGTGAAGGCACACGCACACTTTGCAAGGATAACTTGAATTATCTAATGCCTTCTGCAGTCCCTGCGTCCATGCTGTGCATGCAGGAAGCATGGGTGTGGTGTTTGCCTGCATTGGTGCTGAATCTAACCCAGAATCTCCCAGGCCTTTCCAAAAGTATGCTGTGTCCCTTTGCTCCAGGTCTGCAGGGGTTTTGCTGAGCTGGGATTGGTGGGTGAGGTATAAATGCTCTCACAGTGGTTCTTAAACCTTGTTATGTACCAGAAATTGCTTCATTGTTACTAATTCTGGATGGTATCTGGTTTAAATAAATTCAGGTGGTATCCAGGAAAAGTTTACAGCTTTTTACACCTGAAGAAAGTTGTGCTTTATACACAATTGGTTTTAAATGGTGGTTTTTGAGTTTAAACAGGTGCTTAAACTTGTGGCTCAAAGCTGAAGAGCACTATACCGGTGTATGAGATGCAGAATAGGACCCAGTTCCCTATACACAGAAAATTATCATGGCCACTGTTGGGAAATGTAACGTTAAGTCAAAATACAGAGGCAGGATGCTACCAGCTGAAATAAGATCTAGGTAGATGAAAGAACTGTGTTTTAAATCCTGGTGAGGTCTGTTGCTGACTTGGCTCCTCCTTTTCATCAGTGGGAGGAGAGATCTGCAGCCCTCCCTGCTCCTGTGCCACTGATCCAGCTCCACCCTGACTGGTTGTGTTTGAGTTACAACTGTGTTAACTTGAACTGAAAATATTGCAATTGGTTTTGGCAAGTCTGCTGCTCATTTATTTATATCATAGGCTGAAACATGGTTTAGATCTTATTTTGTGAATATCTAGGCTTGGTTATGGATGTATCCTTTCAACATCTCAGCATGGAACTGTAACTGATGATGTTCTAAGGCTTTTTTTAAATTAAAAAAAAAGGGAAAAAGTCCCTGCCCAAAGCTGGGACTGGAGTAAACTCCTAAATTTGTGTTGAAGGAGTGGAGTAAGGAAATGTTTTTGCCTCATCAGGGATGTCCAGAAGCTCCCGTGCCCGAGTGCTGGATGGGGAGGTGCGATCAAAGTAGGGAATGGATCACAACAGGTTTTACAGGAGCAGAGCCCCGTTCCTCTCTCACCTGTATTTTTCCAGCTGCCTGTTCTGGGCTGGAGGTTTCTGAAGCTCTGCTGTTCAGAGCACAGCCTGCTTTCTCAGCTCCCCTCCCAGCTGGGGATTCCTGGGGATAACCTGCGGGATAGGGTCTGACATTGGATAGGATATGGCATAGTGCTCTTAGATCAAACCATACCAGCACAAACATTCAGGTACTGTAGCCTTCAGCCCCAAAAATCCTGTGTTCTCCTCCTTGATGCTGAGGAGTTATCCTGCAAAGCAGGAGGGAGCAGTCACTAGTGTCATTTTGGGAACACAGACTGTAGTGTGCTTCCCTTTCATTCCTGCTTGTGCCATTTCCATGGGACTACAGTCAGGAAATCATAAAAAAAACCCCAGTAGAAATAGTGAACTCTGTGCAGTTGTTCAGAAGAGCTAAGAGTGAAGAGAGCTGCTTTGTTAGCTCTTACCCTGAATTTTACCTGCTGATTTTTAGCAAGATTGCAGCTGTTGGTTCAGCCATGGAGGAGGCAGACGTGCATGGAATGGGTGCCTGTGCTGGGATCGCTCCTCAGCAGCCTGGATGAGTCACCTCCTGTGGTTTTGAGCAGCATCTCTGCACTTATTCTGTCATTTAAGTGTTATCAGGTTAGTGAAGAAAGATTTCTTATTTCTCGAGCTCATCTGCAAAAAAGGAGGCCCCTTGAAACTGCTCCATCTCCTAATTGCACAGCAGCAGCAGCAGACATGCATATGGCAAATGTTTCTTTGCTGACAAATGAGCAGCAGGTCCCCAGCATCTCAGCCCCTTGGCTGCTGCATAGCGCAGTTGTTCTGTGTTAAGTTTATCCTCAGTGGCACATAAAGTAGTTCCTGCTGCAGCTCTTTGGATGAAAAATGCCTTGGAAGTGAGGTGGAGGGGCAGGTGGTGGGCTGTGTGTGGATGCAGAGACATCCAGGGACATCCAGCCACCCCTCTCCAGGTTGCAGCTGCTTCCATCTTCCTCTGTGGGCAGGAATTTGGCCCAAAAGTGCTGCTTGGCCAAGCTTACCAGGGTGCAAGGACAGGTCTCCAGGTGGAAGCTGGAAGCTCACAACATAACTGGGCAGTTTGTATTCAAGGCAGAGTCCAAGCAGTTTCCCGAGGTGAGGTGGGGTAATCCTGTGCTGGATTTTTGAGCAGAGAGGTGAATTGCTGCTGTGTATGTGTTCATCATTCATTGATGGAGCTGGAGATGGAGGGAGATGCGGGGGTCTGTCATCTCTTTTGTGGATATTTTTAAGGATTTTCTAGGGAATAACCCGTCAGCTGACTATGGGGCTTTTTGTTGTAGAGCTGTCAAGATAGATCGGTGGTTCTAAAGGGAGGTGAGACCCTGCAAACATGCAATTACAGATAACTGCATTAGGACCCATCTCAGTGTGGTTATTTCTACCTTTGTGGTGGCAAGCAGGAAGGATTAAGAAGTAGTTTGGGAAAGAAACCAAAGTGTAAAAGAACAAAGAATGAAGACTACACATTCAAGTCTTAAAATTCCAGGTCTTCACTACTGCACTAGTGGGTGGTATTAGATCATTGATGCTTTTCCTGTTGAAATAAAGAAGTACGTGCTTCACATTTTTAGGAGACACTTGTTAAACCACTGCTTTTTCTGGGAGAGGGGCAGTCCTAAAAAGAGCTCAGCTCCAGGTCAGAGTCAGTGTTGACATTTGGAGATGCATCCCCCAGCCCTGGTGAGAAGAGGAGGAATTCAGGAGAACAAGGCTGTTTTTTCAGAGTGGTAATTATCCCTCAGGATCTTCCTCCAAAATAGTTCTTGTTGATGAAGTGGTTGCAGCTTCTACATCGTTTACTTTAGTCTGATTTGGCATGATGGTGGTGACTGCCTAGGTGTAATGGTTGCATCTTTAAATTATTTTATTAAGGCATAGACAGGGAAGTGAGTCTTCAAAAGGGAGATGATGTTCAGACCTGTGCTTAGATGTGTACAAAATACTGTATAAATCACTGTTCCTGTACCTCAGGGCCTTTTACTGTGTCCTGCTCAGTAAAGCACATCTTACTCTTAAACCATGAAGACAGAAATAAAATTAAATAGGAGAGCTTATTGCTGGCTTTTTTTATACTTTAGAGGTGCTTGGGCTACCTTCCCATTACAGTAAGTGCTGGAGATTATTCTTAGATACACAAGAAAGTAATGTACTGAGAATTGAACCAGGCTTTTCCATAGTCCTGTCTAGTGTCTCACATCACATCAGCCCGGGCTGCCACCACCAGCACTGCATTTTCAAAATCCCTTTGGAAATAAATCACAAAACAAACGTTGTTCCCTGAAACTGGAGGTTTAGGAAGTGACCTCAAGGCACCTAAAGTCAGTGGAAAGGTCTTTGTCTCTGTTGCTCTTAATCAGATCACTAACGGTGGTTGCTGGTGGGTTTTCAATTATCTGGTGTTGACTGTAGTCTTTTTTACTGTGGGGCAAGGGTAATGGCTTCAAACTGCCAGAGGGCAGGGTTAGATGGGATACTGGGAATAAATTCCTCCCTGTGAGTTTGGTGAGGCCCTGGCACAGGGTGTCCAGAGAAGCTGTGGCTGCCCCTGGATCCCTGGAAGTGTCCAAGGCCAGGCTGGATGGGGCTTGGAGCAACCTGGGCTAGTGGAAGGTGTCCCTGCCCATGGCAGGGGGTGGGACTGGATGGGCTTTAAGGTCCCTTCCAGCCCAAACCATTCTGGGATTCTGTGAATATCTCTCTGTCCTGTCCTTCTAACAACGACAGCAATCTTTGCTGTGGAAGCAGGAAAAATTACGTGTTCTCAGCATATTGTAATATAATCTTATTTTTTTATGAAAAGTGCTTGTTTTTTCTGCAAAGTGTTGAGGATAAATGTCCTGAATCTTGGGAAATCTGGATGAGTAGCACCAGCTTCTTTGTTAAAGACAAGCTCTAGTACCGCTACTGGTTTGGAAGAGGTAGTGCAGATGAAATATGTTTGAGAAGTTTGGATTCTCACCTGAAACAGGCCATTTCTGTGTGCAAACAAAACCAAATATTCTACAGTGTTGCCAGCCAATTAAATCTCATCTATCTTCAATATTTTGTCTAATAATTCTCATAGAAAGAGAGAGGAAAAATAATTAAATATTAGAACTGCATTCTGTAGTGGCAGTGGTAATCTTTATGTCACTACTCCTAAAGTATTTGAGGGTAAAAAAAATTCAGAATGAAATGTAATTTTCTTTGGAAACAGCAAAAATGGTAAGTTGTATGACTAAGATCTCTTGTGCTGCTGGGCTTTTCACACTGATTTTACTTTAACTCCACCCTGTGTGAATGAAGAGGATGACTGCAATGCAATTCCCTTTCCCTTGCATGTTTGTATTTTACTCTTTGATGTTTGAAATATTTTTCCTTGGATTTACTGGTGGTATTTCTCCCTAAGAATCTGAGGAAGCAGAAGATGCTCCCGGGAAGTATCATGTTGCTGTTGAGAGCTTTTCTATTTGGAAATCACTTGTTGCTGTAATATATCAAAACCCCATGTATTGGATCAGCAGAAATGCTGATTGTAAACAAAAGAAAAGAAAATTTTGCTGATGATAAAGGTCATCTAAGCCTCAGCTTAAGCTGAGGAGCAAAGGCTGTCCTGTATTAACCTGATGATATGAATTAGTAGAATTAATTCAAACCAGGCTCTCCCTGCTGGGAAAAACTAGGTAGATGAGCTTCTCTGTAATGTTGGGGTTTTTTACCTGTCTAGTTGCAGTATCCCTGCTCTCTCTTGGAGAAGGGATTTGTGCTGAGCGCAGCTTCCCAGGAGAGGACAAAAGGCAGCTCCCCCGTGGGTCTGGGCTGGGCTGCTTCAGTGTGTCAGTGCTGGTTTGGTGTAAAGCCATGGTGTGTTTCCCTGTGCTCCCGGTTCTGCAGCATGGAGCTGATTCCCTCCCCTTCCAGGCACTCACTGCTGTGCTCTCCTGGCTCTCTGGGACAGCCTGTTTCCAGCAGGAGGCTGAAATGTGTCATAAACACGGGACTTGTGCATCACGGGGACTAACAATTCATAGAAGGGCAGAAAATGCTTCGTTTGGTGGCTCTTTGTACCAGAGGGTGAGGAGACTGTGTTCTGTCCATGGGCCAGGAGCAGAAATCACCACTCACTTTGACTTTTCTTCTTCCCCTTGTGCCACTGGAAGATGTTGCTCCAGAGTGTTTGCAGCTCTCATTCTGCTGTTCATTTAGCCCCGCTCATTTAGCAAGTCAGCGGGTTAATTTTCAATATAACTGCACTATTCATGCCAATTTGAATAATTTGAAGAAGGAGAAAGAGACCTTATATGACACATTTTTTTAAACTATTTTTTTCCTTCCCTCCTTAGGCCATTGGTGCACTTCAAAGGCAAAAGTGATATCTTTTTGGCTCCAAAAATGCCTTTTGGCTGTTGAATAAAACCCAAAAAACCATCTTTTGTGGTGGAGGGTAGCTGAGAAAGAGGGATGTCGCAATGGAGAAGTCCCAGGTGCTAACTACCAGTAGCTCTTGTGCAGGACAAATTCAGAGTTCATTTCTGCTTTCTTCTTTTTGGGAAAAAAAAAAGAAATGGAAATCGAACAGGCCTATTTCTTATAGGAAATAAATGTAATTAATAGCAGTAAGTTAAATCCTTGAGTTCTGCCTGGAACAGGTTGTTTCACAGGAGAAGCCAGTGTGGTTTTTCTCTGTAGCTTAGGATTTTTCATGGTTGCATGGCACTCGTTGCTTTGATCTCTTGAGCCTTGTGAAATTTTAACCTGATTTCCTGTATGGTCAACACAGAAAGAAACTTTTAGATGTATCTGCAGCCTGAAGATGATGAAAGATTGGTTATCTCAGTGCAATAAAGATGAAAACAAATACACCTGTGGTAATAGAAGAATTAATATGCATTTGTTGTAAAACACTGGAGGTCCTCCATTTGTACGAAGTGTTTGTGGAAGCAAAATGTGTTTTGTCAAGGATACAGCCTTTAACCGTCAGAAATAAGAGGTGAGGGCATAATGAGTGGATTAACAAAGTGTTGAAAGAGTTGGTAAAAGAAAAAACACATCACAGACATTGCTCAGAAGAAAGAAAAAAGGAATTGCTTAAGGTTTCCAAAGGTAATTCCTATTCTAAGAGTTGAGCTCCCCTGTTTTTAGCTCAGAAGAAACCTGGGGTACAAAGTACAGCATCTAAGAGTGTCTCTAGTCTTCTCCTGACCTGCGTGCAAGATGTTAATCCTCAACCTGCTGCATTTCGTTTGGGGGTGGTGTAGACACTTTTGATCTGCCTGAGAGATTTTTCTCACTAGCATTTTGCAGATCGGAGCCTGCAAATTGCCTCTCAAATCTTGATAATTAGTGGTGGTGGGTGGTGAACATGAACTGCAAATGGTTTGAGGTTTTCTCCTTCTTTTTATTTTTGGCTTCTGAAAATCTGCGTGCCCCCAAAATGCTGTGGAAGACAAAAGGAAAAATTACACTTGTGCAGAAGTGGGGGAGGAGGAACGGATGTGTTCTGCTGTCGTGTGAAGCGCTGTGTTTCACATCCCCAGAGCTTCGTCAGGCATCCCACTGAGTGAGGACCAGCACCTCACTTCTGAGTGATTCCCAAACCTCATCCCTGAGGGCTCCTCAGGCAGGGGAGGTTTCCCAAGGCTGGAGAAGCATCATGCTGCCCTGTACGTCAGATTTCATCCCCTATAAAATTAATGCTGCTTTTCTCCCACTCTGTTCTTTGTATTAAATCCTCTGCTATCCCTGGGTTGTGTTTTGGTATCCATGTCGAAGTGTCTCACAGCACTGAGTTAACAGCAGTCCAAGGAACGTGCCTGGAAATGTGTGTTAGACTCACCTTGGAGGTAATTTTGCTGTAGCTTTCTCAACCCAGTTTATTGGCACCAGAGGTTGCCTCCATAATCCGACTATGAATTGCGTGGCTTTTTCTTGTGCTGCTGTGATTGCTGTTCCTCAGTGTAAAAGGTGAAACTTCCAGTTCCTGTATCCCCATCTGTTTCCTTTAATCACAGCGTGCCTTCAAACATGATCATATTTTTAGAGGTTGGTGTGTGCTACCGAAGTGCTGCAGGAGAGATTTGACCATGGATATTTTTTCTTTTTCTCCCCAAAGAGCTCTATCCTTCTGCATTCCTGTTCTATGTCTCCTTGCTCCCGATTGTTCCTGCACCTCAATGGTCCTGGGACCATCACTGTCCTGGGCACTAATCAATAATTAAATATTTTGCAATTTGTTGTGCTGCATGTTGGTTGTATAAGGCTTCACGAAAAAATCTCCTCCCAAAACCCAACCCACTGCTCCTTTGTGAAATACATTTGGGTTTTATTACTAAGCAGCTCTTTTCCCTTTTGTAAATGGTCCCTACTGAGAGACAGAAAAAGAAACAGGAAAAATAATTTAATAAAGCAGGAGGATAATTCATTCAACAGGTACTTCTGTGTCTGCAGTTCTGCTGCTCAGAGGTGCTGAGCTGTGGTGGGCAGTGATTCCCCCGCCATGGACAGCTTCCTACCTAGGTCTCACCCAAACACCTTCACATGCTTTCCAGGGTTACATCAAGCCTTTGCTTGCTCCTTTTCCCATAGTTGGCCACACCCTTTTCCCTGGAATAATGCTGTGGTTATATTTTAACTCAGAAGTCAGTGTTTTCAGGCTCTGTCTACTTGGATGCTCCTGCTTTTCTCTGAAGTCTGAAGCAAGGACTCTGTTGGTCGTGTTTTCCCCCTCATTTGTTTCAGCTGGTCCATTAAAAACTCTTGTCTTCAACCAAACTTATGTCCTCTGGGAAAGTAAGTCTCCATTGTATTTCCAGCCCAGGTAGCAGTTCCCTGCTGTTTCTCCTCCATCTCCCACCCCCCTGTGTGTCTTTACCTATCTCCAAGCACAGCATGGCTGATGCTTTAAATCCCTTGGGATCCTTGTTTCCCCCCAACAGTGAGATGAAGATCTTAGTGCAGGCTGCCACTTAGACACATGAGAGGATGCACTGTCAGCTGTGACCCTCCCTGAATTGCAAAACCCGAGGAACTTCCCTGGCTTTATACTGACTTTTCCTGTAAAATCTAGGTTTTCCTGGGGGGAAAGAAAAAAGTTATGTAACCATATAGGGCTAAACAAATAGCTCCAGAGGGGTGTGCTCACTCCCTTCCACTAACAGCATCAATGCCTGGTGTAAGTTGCCCAAAACACTGGCTGCCCCATCCTTGGAAGTGTCCAAGGCCAGGTTGGATGGGGCTTGGAGCAGCCTGGGCTGGTGGAAGGTGTCCCTGCCCATGGCAGGGGTTGCAGCGAGATGAGCTTAAAGTCCCTCCCAATCCAAGCTTTTCTATGATCCTATAAAATCCTGTGGTTTGGGGTAAGTAATTAGCTGTGGCTAAGGGGGAAGAGAAGAATGGGACAATGAGAAATTCAGGCTCAGGTGTGCATATACAGGAGAAGGAAGAATGGAGAGAGCATGTTGGGGGATGTGCTGAACATAAAACTCTACAGGGGTGACAGGGATGGGTGGCTGCTGGGAACAGGGATTAGCAGATATACACATGGTATGTTCTAGAACGCCCTCGCCAAGTGGAGAGAAGCAGTGCTCTGTGCAAAGAAGGGGGAAGCTGGCTGTGAGTAGGAGTTAGAGGTGGTTTTGCATCCAGAGTCTTTCCCCTTGCCTGGTGAAAGCCACGGGCTGCAGTAGCAGAAACGGAATCACTCTGAGCCCAGTTGCCACATCCTCATGTCTGTGGCTTTGGGGATGGGCAGGAAAATCCCTCCGGAGGCAGGAGCAGAGCCCTCCTAGACCATGTCCTCGTGTGTCACTGAGCTGCCCAGGCATGGGGCAGGTGTGCTGCCAGTGCTGAGTGCTCAGGGAAAGGAAACTCACAACTTCCCTTGGGATTACACATTTCTGCTTGAATGGATGCTGCTGTGTCATAGAATGCTTTGGGTTGGAAGGGACCTTAAAGATCATCTTGCTCCAGCTCTCCCTATCCTAGGTAAGAGTGCTTGTTTAATGTTACACATAGAATTCTTGTGGTCAGCATGGAGCAAAAAAGTACATGCTCAGAAGTAATGAATTAAGAAATTGTGTGTATGGTTTTATGCTATAGCTGAACTAAAAGCTTGCCAAAAAGGGGAGTTTCTCACTTTTCTCTCTTCTGAAAAGTTTGGCTAGTGGAAAGGCAAACCCAGTCATCTCACCAAATTTTGAGGTAGTTTTTGTTTCAGTGCAGAACCATTTAGCAATAAACAGTTAATGGATTTGAATTTATTTTTAACCTAAAATATCACAGTTCTGGATTTGATTTTTTTCCCTTTTGTTTTATGTGACATCTGGACTGTTCAGGAAGTGTTATTCCATCTTAAAATGGGGATAGTTGTCTTTTAGAGCGGTGGAGGTTTTATGGATTGAGTAGAATAATGAACACGTAGAGAAAAGATAATACAGCTGGCTATCACCTTTCACATCTGGGAACATAAGATCTTTAATTGATTTAGAGGGGTTATTTTGTCTGAACACTTGCAATTAGCAGCTCTTAATCAGTAAAATGCTTTGTAAGAAATCTGTCTTGATGGGTGGATTGGTAAAAGGAGCAGGAGGAGCAGATATCGACGGTCTCTTATCTCCTCTCCCAAAACCCTCTGCATTCTGTGGCAAAGCTGGCTGGGTGGGAAACAGATCTGTGTGTTGCTTTCTTCAAGCCATGGATTAAAGAATCAGGCTGGAACAGGGTTTGAGTTCAACTGCTGTGCTCTGTCCCAGGACAGGGTGGAGGTACCTTTATCATGACCTGCCTGTACCAGATGTTATGGAATATGGTTTTAGCAGCCTCAGGCCATGGAGGCTGTGCCCCTGTGTTCCTCCTCACCAACCCCATTTTTCATCTCCTTGAAGCTCCCCACGTAGAGGGTACCTTGAGTGAATGTTTTCCTCTCTTTGGCTGTGTTTAGGTGAAAGGGACGTGAGAGGCGAGCAGGAAGGTGGATTATTTCTGCAAGGATGAGTGGGCGTCGCTAGAGATGATCTGTGGTTCGGTCCAGCTGGAGCTGTCTGAATGAAGCTATGGGCTGTGCCTCCGCCAAGCATGTGTCTACTGTTCAAAACGAAGAGGAAACTCAGAAGGGCAAGAACTACCAGAACGGAGATGTGTTTGGGGGTGAGTGTCACAGGATTGTCTTTCTCCCAGCACCATGAATGTTCTGGAGGGTGTGTGTGGGAGTCTTACCTTTTCACGAAATACAAAGTAAAATGCGTGTTAAAATATATCACAATAGCAGAGCAGTTGGCCCGTTCAGGGGAGGGTACCATGACACTTTAAACAGAGGTGAAATCCTTAGTGAAAAAATAACATTTTAAGTGATGTACGGTACTGCACTGTCTTTACCTCCACAAATCCTGGAATAGTTCAAAGACAATGAGTTGCACGACCCCCTCATGTATTTATATATGTGTCTCTGTTATATGGTTGTCGCTGGGTACCAACATAGTTGACTCATTTCCTAAAAAAAAAAAAAATCTGTTCAGTAAGAAAAGTAATTCCTCACTTCTGTTGGCCTGTAAAGCAATAAAACATTAGTTCTGAAGTCCTGTAGCAAACAGGGTTTGAAGGTACAACGAAGCTGGAAACTGAGGGATTTAGTGGTACTGGGAAGCTGGGAACATGGGATGAAAACATCTGTTTCACTGTGAAGACTGGTCTGTGATCCAGATCTTGTGCATCTGGAGAGGTAAAGTGATAGGAGATAAAATCACAGTCGGCTTCACATTTTTTCTGCCCCAGATTCTGTTAGTATACATGAATTGTTTTTTAGATAAAGATGTAAATCTCTAAATACAGTTTTTAAAATGTCAGGAACTGTCTGAAAGACTGTTCGGAAATGAAATTTCTAGATCTGCCCAGATACCTGTCTGAAAGTTAAGTCAGCTGTGAATAAGCTGCCTTGGTACTGTTATTCTTAAAACAAGTGCCTTGGTACTGAGTACCTCCCTGGTGTTTTTTCCAGCCTTTCTGAGGGCTAACTTGCTCTCCCAGTGGATCCCAGAGTAAGAATTCCCAGAAGTGTTACCTGAAGAGAAAGTAGCTGTTCAACAAGCTTCAGGACTGTTCAGTGCTCCTTCTCCTCCGTGGGAGATGCTGGGTTTGGAACTGTGAGCTCAGTACATTGCTTTTGTTTAAAATAGGCTTTAAGTGCTGTCACAAGCAGAAAATTCCATCAGTTGCTCAAAGGAATTTGAGTTTAGATTTTAGCTGATATTTAGTGAGGGAGCAATTTTTGGCAAAATGTGAGTCTCAGTTTTTGTTTTTTTTTTTTGGTGGTGGTTTAACCACATGCTGTGGGCCAAAGACCATAACTTTAACACAAGAAACTTAAAGTAGCTTCTGGAGTCAGAGGATCAAGAAGACTGAAAGGATTTTAAAAGGCTCCCATTTATAGAGCTGGACTGGTGTCAGCAGTATCATTTAGCTATTCTGGGATGCATCTGAGGGCTGTTAATCGTTCCCTGTTTTACTGTCAAGAGTACTACCTGCTGTTAACCATTTTCTGGCCCATGCTTTAGTTTAGGTACAGGATTTGTCATTCCTAAAGATCTGAGTCCATGACTGATTCTTTCTTAGCAGAGTTGGAGTCTGACTTAAACAACTTGTTGAATGGTACCCATAGAAGTCACATTTTTCCCTTGTTAGTGAAAGACAGCTTCTAGGTCAGAAATTGGGTGCATGAGGAGGTTAAGCTGGAGTTGTACAGATCACCCAGTGCCACCCCCTGCCATGGGCAGGGACACCTTCCACTAGCCCAGCTTGCTCCAAGCCCCATCCAGCCTGGCCTTGGACACTTCCAGGGATCCAGGGGCAGCCACAGCTTCCCTGGGCACCCTGTGCCAGGGCCTCCCCACCCTGATGCTTCCTTTCTTATTTCTGGGAAGGGACAGAAGTGTCTCACGCAGCCAGTGGCCATGAGCAGAGTATGTGTGCTGCCTGTAGGGATTGAAAGTTCCCTGCAGGATGATTAGGCAGAGCTAAACCAAGGTGAGTGGCAGAGAAATGAGGAGCCAGGAGGTGATAGAAAGGGAATTAGAGGTTAGTTCTTGGGGAGGAAGCGGAAAAATAAAGGAAACAGAAGTCAAGTGGGGTTGGAAGGTGGCTGATGTGTCAGTAACACCCTGAGAATATCAGTGAGCATAAACCACGCTGTGCATGGACAGTGAACATGGGCAGTGTTGGCAGCTGGGGACTAATGTGACATCAAGTGCCTGTGCAGAGCTAGCAGGGATGAGCTTCGTGGCTGTGGTAGCCACATTGCCTCAGATGTTTCACCAGGGAAGGAAATTCTGAGGGATTTGGTACAGCAATGGGAGGATTAAAGGAAAAGAGCAGGGTGCTGGTGCTGCCTTCCCTGGGCAGGCGGTGCGGTCTGAAGGATGTGGCTGACAGCAATTGTCCCTCACTGTGTGACAACACCTGACTGGAAACAATTCTCCTTCCTTCCTCCAGCACCTTCCCCAGACAAGCTGCAGTCAATAGTAAGGATTGTACTTTCCAGTTAAGCAGTGTTTGGTTTTTTTTTCCCATCAGTAGTTTTCACTCGACTCCAGATGTCACATTGAATCCAGAGAGAATTTTCTGAGCTTCTCAGAGTGGTGCAGTTCTGCTTTGGCTCTTCCTCAGAGCCTCTGGATCTTTTTTTCTTCTTTGCTGGTGGGATTGGTTGCAGCCAAGTCTATTGACTATTGGAGAAATCGTGGCTTCTGAGAGATT
>VWZT01015553.1:283581-330537 GCA_013397055.1 Pachycephala philippinensis | reverse complement strand
TTTTTTTTTTTAAACTTTTAAAAGTCACAGCAGGTTAAAGATTGATCTCCAGTACCCTATTTCTTCCTCAGCTTTTAACCTTTTATTTTAGCTGAGCAGACACATCAAGCCAGGTGCTCGCTGTGAATTTGAAACCCTGGTGTTTAAAACTGAGAAACCCATCATGAAACCCATGAATTCTGTAAGGAAAAATCCTGATAAATGAAACCAAAACATAAAAGTTTTCACCCTATCCCAAGCTGTAGAAGTGACACTGCATTTTGCTGTAATATATATTTAAATAATTGAGTTAGCAGGCCTATCAAAGGAGATGTTCTAGAGAAGATTGAATATAATATGATTATTATGTCTGTTGGTCTCTAATGACTTTAAAATCCCTCTAATAAGGATAGTAATAATAAATCTTCATTTATTCATCATTCCACTTCAAAGCTGATTTCCAGGGCAATACATAAGAACTATAATATGTAAATACCAGTGAAGAACAAAATGCCATGATAGAGCCTTGAGCATTGTTGATTTCAGCATATGTTTTAATAATATAACATCTCTTGTAGATTAATTTTATTTGTGACTTAATAAAAAATTACGGGATGTTTATTTGGGGAGGAGGTTATTGAAGTAATTCTTTCTGTAAGAAAGTAAGTGGTAATGTGATTTGGGAAAAAAATATTCTAGAATCTGTTTATTAATCTGAGAGGCTTAATGCAGACGTTTCCATGGAGCTCCTGAGTGCTTTGCAAAAGGGGGAGCAAACATGTCAGGTAGGAATCTTCTGACAAAATGGGAATATCTGGGTGGGATTTGTCTTATCATAAGCAGCTCCAGTTGCTAAACCTGTCTAAATAAAGCTGAACGCAAAGCACAATGGTTTATAAATCAGTTTATCTCAGAACAGCTGGGAGAAGGCTAGGAAAGAATCTTCAGCGGTAAGGTATTGTAATGAGACTGAAAAACTGATTAATGCCCAAGGGCAGGCTGGACGGGGCTTGGAGCACCCTGGGCTGGTGGAAGGTGTCCGTGCCCCTGGCAGGGACTGGGATGAGATGGGCTCTAAGGTCCCTCCCAAGCCAAACCATTGTGGGATTCTATGATGGTATCTGATTGCTTCACAAGCTCTAGGGCAGTTTCCTTTCTCACGCTGATGTTTTCTTTCTTCCTGTGTGTTTTATGGGATTGTCTCCCTTCCGTTCATCCTTGTCTTGTGACAGGTATTTCCTTTCTTGTCTCTGCCGTATCTCATCCATGTGGTGTCTTAGTCCACTGTCAAAGACAGCAGAACTCTGACTTGGTTTGAAGTAAATTAGCCAAATTGCTAAAATAGTTGAAACCTTTAAAACATGCCCACTATATTCAGAAGGAGAATAACAAGTGGGAATTGGGACTGTGATTTACCTTTCCTAAATATGCATTGTCATATCCAAAAATAGTGTGTCCAAACCTTTGTAGAGATTAGTTTGCTTTGAAGGCTCTTTCCTTAACAGGCCAGAAGTATCATCTTACTGAAAACTTCAGTCTTGGGATGTTGCTCAAGTCAATTCAAAATATCTCTAGGCCTGGCAAGACTGTTCAGCTGTCCTTAATTAATATGAGATAACTTCCTAAACCCGTCTTATTCCAGTACTCAGAATTCTGGAGATCATCTGGCCATTTGAAGTGGGGAAGTTTTCAGTTAAAATTTTCAGTGAGAAGAATATCTGAGAAGTGTTTTCAGTGAGTAACACCTTCCTGTTGTTCCACCATTGTAACCCCTCTCCCTTCCCCTCTACTGTCAGGGAAAAAAAAAAAAGCTAAAATTGAAAACGCGAAGTTCTTTATTCTGGAAGGCAGCGTGGCTGTCCTCAGTGAACTGAAGCTCTCTGGAATGCTGTAGCTTAAGCAACAGGACTTGTGTCACATCAAGTGTGGACATGTGCTGGGGTCAGAAGGTCTCACTGTGCCCAAACACACAGCTCCCTTTGCCTGGCAGCCTTTATTTGATGGACTTTGGTGATCAGCTGATGAACACTGCACGAGGAGCTGCTCCAGCTCATGTGGCTGTCCTTACATGTTCTGCAGTATCAGCTCTTACTCATTCTGGGGACAGATGCATAAGGGGACCAGCCCCATTCTGTGTCCTAATTCCATACTTTGAGACTAGAACTTTTTTTAAAGACATTTTCAAACATGAAAAATATTTCTGGTACAATCACAGGCACTTGTTCTTAATCCAAGCTCCATGGAAGTGAGTGGCCTGCAGGCACCCACTCTCTGAAAACTCAGTCTCAGGGGTCTAAAACCAAATATCACAGTGAGTTTCAAAGGACGAGATTTTCATTGCTTAAATTCAGACTCTGGCTGAGCTCCTGAAAGGGAATGTTGTTCATGGTTTCAGCAGCTCCTGTGGTAAAGTAGGTCTTGCTGCAGTGCTTGAAAGCTAAAGAAAAGCTGATGAGTGAGTGAGTGCATTGCAGCAGAGGGCTGATGTGTACGAACGAGCATCTTCCAGAATTGTACTGGACTCTGCGGTTTTTTAACTGCCAGAGGGCAGGTTTAGATTAGGGATTGGGAAGGAATTGTTCCCTGTGAGGGTGGAGAGGCCCTGGCACAGGGTGCCCAGAGAAGCTGTGGCTGCCCCTGGATTCCTGGAAGCGTCCAAGGCCAGGTTGGACAGGGCTTGGAACACCCTGGGCTAGTGGAAGGTGTCCCTGCCCATGGCAAAGGGTGGGATGGGGTAACCTTTAAGGTCCCTTCCAACCCAAACCATTCTGTGATTCTCTCTTTCCTTGCATGGTTTAGCAATTTGTTGATAGCCTGCTTCTTAGATCTAAGTAAACAGGGGGCAGTGCTAAACAAGTGTTTCAGGAAGTGAGAGAAATGAATAGAACCAAACCTTACCTACCTTGGTTATATTCATGTGGGAAATGTAACAAAATTGCTTGTGTTATCTAGGTTTATGATGTATTTGTGTAACTCTGAGAACACCCTTGGTAAGTCAATAATTTACTGTTTTATTACCATAAGGAAGCAACAGAGTTTAAAGAAAATCAAAACAAAACCAAACCGCACCCTCAGGTTTTGTCTAGTTATGTATTCATGATCAATATGTGCAAAGAAAGTGTTTTCCACATGAAATTAAAACTGTATTTTCACCTTTTATGTACAGAAGGGGCTTATCTTTATAGCTCTTGGAAAAGGTGCTGCTTTTGCAGAAGAGGGAAGAGGCTGCTCTGGACTGTGGGTTGGCTCTGAGTAGTAGCAAAACAAGTTCTTCCTCCCTCTCCAGCAAGCAAATAGAGATCTATAGATACATAAAGAATACAAAAAGAGCAGTCCCAGGCATGGCAATGAGCCAGATCCAGGGAATGCAATGAGGAGCACCAGGAGACGAGGCTGGAGACAGGGAGAGGAGAGATGGGAGAGGAGATACCTACAACAAGGGGCTGAGGTCCCTCCAGGAGAAGGGACCAAAGGCAGGACTAGAGACAGGCAGACCTGCTCTGGCAGGGACTGGAGGCCCAAGTCTCAGCAGAACCAGACCTCCTGGATCCACGGGCAGGAGATGCAGGTGGGGTCTCAAGGGGCTGCTTGTGGCCTCTGAGTGCACTCAGGACTCTGACAGCAGCTATCCATTAATTGTGGCCTGTATGTAATGATGGTGATTGGAATAGTTCTCCCTTCTACTCTCTTCCCCATTTTTTTTTCCCTTGGAAGTGCAGAAACACGGATCTGGTGGTCCTTAGGGGTGAGATCCACGTCTGTGGAAAGGTTCCTGCAGGCTCCAAGAAGGTACCTTGCCTCTTTTGGCAAGATTGGTTTTCAGTGTTTATTTTCACTGATCCAGCAGAGAAGAAAACCATTTAAGAATTGATGAGAGAGTAGTTTTTTAGATACCTGGGTGCTGGAAAATTACTTAATTGTAAATGGTCCAAGCAGTAGAGCAACAGTGTTTGAAGATATTTCTCAGTGCCTATTTGGAATTCTGTCTCCTATTGTTTCAGTTCTTTCCTTTGAAACAAATAATCAGAAAGACCCTAAAAGAGATGACTGTCCTGAATGGATAGAAGGTCTTTGCCATGGAAAGGTTGCTGAGGTTTTCCTACCTGAAAGAGAGTTGGACTTAGAACAGGTATCCATAAATTAGACAGTCCTCACACTCTATAGTGACCTTCTTCTGGTGGTTAATCTTCTTGCACTGTTGTTACAACCCCTTGTCATGGTATTAGATGAGGGAATTGTTCTGCAAAGTCATTCTCCTTAGTGGAAGGGAGCTGTTTTTATCCAGATCTTTGCAGTGCTGGATTTGGAATGATACACAGTTGGACTTGGCACTTTGAGTGGGGATTTACAGTACAGAGACAGAAGGTGAGCCAAGGTGGAGAAACAGTTGATATCCCTGTTTTAGGAGCAGAAATTAACCACGGGCAGGTCATCACTTCCCCACTTCTTATTTTCCTGTGAGCTTTCCCCCTTTGCAAGCTCCCCGTGGGCATCAGAGCACCCGGAAAGCGAGCAGAGGGCAGGGGGCTCCGAGAGACCCTGAGTCTCTGCAGGCTCTGCAATGTGGGCAGAGAGAACGTGGTATTATTCTTGGGAGTGACCTTTCCTCCAAGCTGCCTAGCTCCATGGAGAGTCCAGTCCCAGCCCATGCAGATGAAGTGCAAGGGGTGTGCATTTCACAATTGCATTAGTGGGCTATAAATAGGGCCATACATCCGCCCTTGGCGCAGGCTAGAAAGGAGCCAGGATGTGTTTTCTGGCAGCCTTGGTGCTCAAGGAAATCCGTTTCTTTTATGGTACAGACACACTTAGTTTTTCACTTAACCTTTTAAAGACAGATTCTCTGGCATTCATTGCCTACCTGTGGGTGCAAATGAGGAAAAATCATGGTAAAAATGCCATATACTTTCAATTACTGCTGTGTTCCTTTAGCCATTTTCCATGTGTTTTATTACTGGACCACAAATTTGGAGAAAAAAACCCAAAAAAACAAGAGAAAACCCCAAAGCCTGAAATTTGGCCAGAAAAGACTCACTCTGGGGAATAATTCCCAGTTCCTCAGGTAAGTCTTGTATAGTTGCATGGGTGTGTATTCATTTCAGCAACATAAAGCTCAAATTTTTAAGGCTGTAATTTTATAGTACGAAATATCTCCTGGTAGAAATAGCTTTTAAATACAAAGAAAAGGTACCTGACCAATAAGTATTTGTGTACCTTTGACATAAACAGCCAACGGTGCCTTTATAAGATAGAAGAAGTGAACATAGAAGGCATTTTTCCAGTAGGTAACTCTCCAAAACACTGTGCCATCATGGTATTTTAAATAAATCTTACAACCAAATGGTCTCATGTTCTCCTTGGTGAGAGGCCCGAGACTGACAGTGCTCTGTCTTGAGCTAGCACCAGAAAAAAAAAGGGAAAAAATGGAAAATGTTAAGATTTCTGCCTCACATGCTTGTGGAAAACAAAGCCTGGCTTCTGCTGAGAGGCTGTGATTATGTCCTGCCATGCACCTTTTCTTCTTACCTGTATGAGCGGGGGCTCTGGCAAAAAGGATCACGTTTAGGCTGCTTTTAAATTCTGTATTTCCTTTCTGCTCTTGTCATGGGAGCACTGCAGGGGCTTTTCAGGCAACTGGGGTGCAGAGCTCTTCATGTTCTGTGGTACTGGGAAGGAGCATGAAGTCACCTTTGTTTCAGGAGTTACGGTTTCAGGAATGATCTTGAGCTATTCAGAGGGGAAAAAGGGGGGTGTAGTGGTTTGGGTTTTTCCACTGAAGTCTCCTAAATTGTGTTAAAGGTTGTATTTGTTACAAGTACTTGCGTTTTATCCCTGTATTTTGTTGTCAAGTGGTCGCAGCCCCCGAGGCTGCCAGAGCTCCAGGAGCCTTTGGCCAACACTCCCAGGGATGCCCAGGGTGGGATTGTTGGGGGGTCTGTGCAGGGCCAGGGGTGGGACTCCATGATCCTGGTGGATCCTTTCCATCGCAGCAGATTCTGTGATCTTCTGATTCCCTGATATACTGTATTTCTAAGTGTAGGAACTGGGTGCATCTTGAGATCTTTTTAGGATGAAAGTACCTGTCTAATACAAGTGCTCTAATTATTTTGATTTTTTTTTTTTAGCTATTACTAAACTCTCTTTTTTCAGACATCGGTATTTTTGCTTTCTTTTAAAAAGTGGTGCCCAAAGGGAAGGGGAGAAGGCATGGAAAATCTGTAGCCAGAGTAAAGTATTAGTCTTTCCAGTAGGTTACTTTTGGAGCTGCTAGATGGTCTGTAAAGAAAATAATGTAATTAACTTCTGTATCTTTTGCATCTGGAAATGTGTGCTGTATTTTATAAATCAAGTTTTCGTTAGATCTCCCCTCTTCGTTTAAAGAAATACTGACAGTGAGGAGATGTTACTGGTTCTGGGTATTTATTCAGTCCCTTCCATACTGGAATTAATAAAAATGAAATAGCTGCTGGTATACAAATACTCTTTGAGGTCCATGAGCAGGGAAAATTTGATAGCCTGATATTAATAGAAAAAAGTTACTATGCCAGAAAGGGTATGAAAATCCATTTCAAGTCATATGTTGCAGGGCAACAATCTCATTTAATAGTTGACTGATTGAGAATGGCATTGCTTGTTAAGGAAAGAGGAATTGGCTTTTTTATTGACAAGGAAACTGAAGGCACTTCATCCTCTATTTGCAATAACAGGAGATGTGTAATTTCAAGGGTGTGGAGTGGTAATGACTTATTTTCCAGGGAACCCTTGGGGCGGTTCCATTCAGGAGAGGTTTTGGGTGGATGGATACCTTAGAGGGGCTGGAAGGGGCAGGCCCTCCAGTGCTGCATGAGGGATTCTCACAGAAGTGGTCAGTTAGGTATTTTTCCTGGAATTGAATAGTCCCTGGCAGCTTCTGTGCCAAAGCGGGGAATGTTCAATGGAGTACCTAGACAGATGGGGGCTGGGGGAGGGTCAGCAGAGACTGGGAGTTTCATTAATGACATTGAAAAACCTGAAAAGAATTAAATATTTTGTGCTTGGTGGGTTTTTTAACTTTCTGAGGGAGGATTTCAAACCAGAGCAGTGAAATGGAGTTGAAGGAGCCTTTCTGAGCTGGGGGTGCTGTGCTGTGCTGTGTTCGAGGCAGCCTGGATCCAGACACCCACCTGGGGGCTTCATAGGAACAGTCCTATTTTCAAGGCACAGACCCTTTGTTTTCCTCTTGTCCATTCCTTTAATTAATGTCTCTGCTGCTTGTTTCCTCTCCTGCTTTCGTTTCTCAATTTGATCTTTTTAGTGGGCTAGGTAATTGCATTTACTGAGTATCCTTCCTGCCAAGCGCCATGGCTGTAATCTCCTCCACCTGAGAAATGGTTTCCTTTGAACAACCTGGCGTCTGCCTCAAAGTTATGTGTTAATTAAATGAAAACAAAAAGGTAAAAAAAAGTGTCTCTGTGTGTATATATATATCTATATATATTTACACATATGTGTATGTATGAATTATATAGTTTCAGGAAGCAGAAATCTGAGGAGCTGAAAGATAGTTATGAATGCACACCACCAGCACTGTTCCTTGGCTTTGTAATTACAGAGGAGTGCACAAAAGTTTTTAATTATATGATCACATGGCAGGTTTTTTCAATACCATCTCACATACGGTGTTTGCTCTGATCTTGAACACAAAGACAGTATGAGCAAGGCAGAAATTGTGTGTTTAGCAATAACTGGATTTGGGGATGTTGAGGTTTTATTTTAAAATCTTTCCTGAGATAATGAAATGGCCTCTAAGACTGTGGTTGCTCTGACCTACCTACAACTAAGGTAGACCTGGCAGATACAGAGTAGTGGGCCTGTGCCCTTGGTGTAAGGTTAGTTAAAACAATCCTTAGTTCGTAATGTGATGGAAAATTGTATGTACAACTCCAGTTTTCACAGGACTTGGACTATATGACAGCCCAAAATGTAGAGTAGCCTTGGGGACTTTTTGACCAAGAAGAAACCAAGTAGTGGAAGGAACCAAGAAAAAAAACAAGTAGAGGGAACTAAGAAGAAACCAAGTGAAGGGAGGGAACCGAGTAGCCCCTTCCTTGATTCAGCTGCACATCTCCTGCTGTGTCAGCTGGTGTACAGTGCTTTGTTCTGCAAGTCACAGGCCAGATTTGGAAAGTAAACCTATAGAAACAAGGGAGCTAAATTATGGCTTCATCATCACCTGCCATCTTTCTGCTGGGGTGAAAGGAATCAGAAAACCCAGGACACACAAACTGAGGCACCCAAGGAGCAGCGGCAGCGCAGGGGTTGGGACGGCGCCTTCCCCCACAGGCAGGCATCAAGCTGGGAGAAGACAGAGGTGCCCAAGGGGTGGAGAACTGTGAGTGGTTTGCACCTCTGGA
Organism: Pachycephala philippinensis; assembly: GCA_013397055.1. Classification (NCBI taxonomy): domain Eukaryota; kingdom Metazoa; phylum Chordata; class Aves; order Passeriformes; genus Pachycephala; species Pachycephala philippinensis. The sequence goes on along the minus strand of VWZT01015553.1, from coordinate 322,165 downwards.
AACTGCTGACAGCACTGCTGGGAGGGGGGATTAATATGGCAACAGGGGGGTTTGTGCTTCTCCAGCAGCAAAGGTCAGGATCATGTCCAGGACAGTTAATGGAGCTGTGTTCCCTGCCGGTCTCAGGGATTGCTGCTGAAAGATGTCATGGTTTGGGCCTGCAGAAGGGAGGTTGGATAAAGTAGAAGGGAAGTTGCTAAATTTTTTCAGGTAGGCATCACCCGTGACGGAGTTAATGTTTCATGGAGCTGTGGATATGCCATGGGGGTGCTGGATAGCTTAGAAAAGAGCTACCCCTCTCTCGCTCAATGGCCTTCCAATTCTGCAGGAATCCTCCATTTAGGGGCTGACTTTCGTGGCACTGAATGTCTCAATCCCTTTTTTTCCTCCAAAAAAACAGCCCTAGTGGTTACGTCTGCCTTGTGCAGAAGCAGCTGTTGGTGTTCTTTGGGTACGTGTTAGGGTTGTGTAGGAAGAAGAAAAAATGCTTGAGGGTGGTCTTTGCAGATGTGCTGCAGTCTGTGTGGTGTGTTGATTTTTAAAGAGCTGTTCTGCCAGAGGATTTAGATTTTTGTTGGCAGAATTGATGTGTTGTTCACGCACCTGTTCTCTGTTTAGTATCTGGTAGTGTCCACTGCCTCAACTCCCAGCAGTGGCTGTATTTTTAGATTGGATTAAGGTAAGGTAAATTAATTTGGGAAATCTGAATGAGCATTTTTAGATAATCCTTTGAGAAAAATGGGTTGGTTTATTTCAGAAGCTATTTTTATTGTTCTGTTCTGTTAGTAAAACCATGATCACTTGGATGAAGAATTGCCTGTGAATTGATAGCTTTGAGGATTGGTAACAGAGGAAGACAACAGGCTGCTCACCCAATGCTGGTTGATCTCCGATGAAATTTCACTCCCAGCCCACATCCAAGTGGATCAGAAACCCAGCCCCACAGCTGAACAAATGCTTCAACCCTGTAGAATAAAATGAACCATGGAGCTGCTGCTTTCTGTGAGGGCTTGGAGCTGGACTTAAGAAGATAACTTAGATATCCTCCATTTCTTAATATTTAGTTCGAAAAACATGAGTTTGCAGGATTTTTGCAACTACTTTCTCTGACTATTGACTCTTTTTGGGATTTTTGACGTAAATTCTCTGGTATCCCGGCAGTTGATACCTAAGTAGCTTATCTCACCTTTCCAGGACTCCAAAGCAGATGGACATGAACCCATGGCACTCTAGGCTGATGACTCAGGGGATGGAAACTGCAGCCACCCAAGCAATCTGATTCTGCTCCTTGCCTGTCCTGGTGGTCCGTGATCCTGTTTTTCGCCCTGATGTGTAGCCTGGCTCTTTCCAGAGCTGAGTCCACCACTGCTTGTGTCCTCCCAGTGCAGCCGTGGATCTCGGCATGTTCCTCCTTCCCAGTGGCACTGGAGATGGGCTCTGGAAGAGCTGCATCCAGCTCCAGCATCCCAGCACAGGCAGGACATGGAGCTGTTGGAGCCAGTCCAGAGGAGGCCATCAAGGTGATCAGAGGGATGGAGCAGCTCTGCTGTGAGGAAAGGCTGAGAGAATTAGGATTGTTCACCCTGGAGAAGAGAAGCTTCAGGGTGACCTCATTGTGGCCTTGCAATACCTGAGGGGACCCGACAGAAAAGATGGAGAGAGACTGTTTACAAGGGATGGAGGGACAGGACAAGGGGGAATGGCTTCCTGCTGCCAGAGGGCAGGGTTGGATGGGATATTGGGAAGGAATTGTTCCCTGTGAGGGTGGGGAGGCCCTGGCACAGGGTGCCCAGAGAAGCTGTGGCTGCCCCTGGATCCCTGGAAGTGTCCAAGGCCAGGCTGGATGGGGCTTGAAGCAACCTGGTTTGGTGGAAGGTGTCCCAGCCCATGGCAGGGGGTTGGAATTGGATGATTTTTAAGGTCCCTTCCCACCTAAACCATTCTGGGATGTTTAGCATGTTCTGTGCTCAGCATCTAAGTGGCTCACCTGCTGTTCTGTGTTTCAGTTAAATTGCATCAAAATCTCTTACGGTTCTTAACAAATATTTTTAGAAAAAGCAATTCAGTCCTTTATCTAAATATAACCTTGAGCTTTCAAGCCTTTGGGAGAGGGGAGCACGTGAATCTTTGATCCGTGGCATTCACAGCAGTAGGAGAACTTTCTGCACCTGGCAGAAGTAAGTGTGGTACAGAGGAATTTGTTAGACAGAGAGCTCCTGTTTTACAGAACAGATGTGTGGTTTAGTATGGATGAAGGATAAATCTTGGCATGTCGTGCAATAGAAAGACAAGAGAGACTGCAGAAAAATACGTGGCACAGGAAAATGAAGGTGTGTTTAGAAACTTCCCTCTTGGTGGTCTGACTGAAGTACCACTCAACTCCTGCCTGATACTTGATATCTCACTAAAAATAGAGGAGAGGCTCACCCATCGTCCCTCTTGATGACAGTGGAACCAAATCTGTTCGTCCTTAGATGTCTGAAATGGGAATGCAGTGTAAATCAGCATTCTATTTATTTATTTATTTAAAGGCTTGCTGTTTAACCAAATATTTCTCCAGATATATTTGACAAAGTTATGCTTTTTTCTGGTGTTTTTCTTTTCTTTAAACTGAGCCAGAATTAGTGTCATTGCCCATATTCCTGTGGTAAAGGCACTTACAGCCATGTCTGGAAGTGCTGAAGACATTTTTCTCATAGGAACCACCACAGTTTTGTGCCCCCCACCCAGTAATTGTTTCAATATTCTAAGTTGATATGCTCATTTATCACTGAAATCATTATTAATGAGTGCTGTTTTTCTTTGTCACATTGCCATGGCAACCGGGTGACATGTTTGAGTAGAATTATCTGTTTCCAGATGGAGATCTTCATTCATAAGATTTGCCTGCTGAGAATTTTTGCAGCATATTCAGCTTCAAAATTCTTCCTCCCCATGCCTTTCCACAGTTTGGATCTAGAGGCGTTCCTGCTTTCTGGTTTCTATCCTGTGATTTTGTGGTGGGTGTTACGCTCGCAATATTTCTGTCTTTTATTTGTGGTTCATTTATGTTGTTTTTCTTTTGATTTAATTGAGTTGCTTTTCTTCAACTCAGGATTTGCTGTGACAGTCCTGTAAAGCCATTCCTTCCCCATATGAGTTATTGGAAATTTTCTCTTTTTGTGTAATACACCACACAATAGAAGATGGGACTTGATTTTCTTTTTACTCTTGAAAGGAGCATAAGGATGTATTTCTCTTTATATATGACATATCACATTCTGAGTGATCGTGTCCTAATTTTTTTTATCTTATTCACTACTTGATTTTTAGTTCTATACAAGAAAGAAACATGAACGTGTTTCACTTGTCTTTTTGATATAAAACTGTATTTAGGAAAAAGACCATGGTAAATACGCATAGAGTACAGATTTCCTTTATCCTGAACTTCTTAGAGTTTTAAAGGTCTTGTTGGCTGCCAGACCTAATGAAGTCCTACTGGATCTCAATCAACATTTCAGGATTTCTCTGGATTTGATTCTGATCACTCAGACCAAAATACCTCAAAATGCTGTGTTTACTTCAGTAGAAATCAGAAGGTAAAACTCAAAAGGTGATTTTTATCATCCTTTACTTCAACTTCAGGTCACTCTTACCTTATTGAGCAAAACCAGGTTAGCAGTTTTTTGCACATACTTACAGGAAAGGCATTAAGGGCCTGTCTTTAATCTAATTTTCGTATTCACCTAAAACTATTAATGACCATACACCTCACGATCTGCTTCAAGGTCTGTCTGTTGCTTAAACATCCCTTCTTTTGCACTTGCAGTGCTTTCACCCTGCCAGTAACTTTAGAACAAGAACAATGTCATAAATAGCTCAGAATCTGTAGTTTCTGAACACCTTACCTTATGTGTAACCTATCTATACAAGACACATTTTGTCTTCACCTAGTCAAAAAAAATCTATATATCGTTGTGTCCTCCCAAAAATAACATAACACAGTGCAAGACTCGTCTTCTGCAAATAATGATTTGATTTTAATTACTATATTTAGTATATTTGAAACAAAGGATGTTGTCTTACCTGTGAATAAGGTGTTACTTCTCTGTTACACCAGCAAGCAGTGTCCTCCCTAGCTATATAATTTTTATATTTATGTAAGTATAATTACTTAGCTGTTCCTTTCCCTTTGAAAGTGGAATCATATCTATTTATATCTCCTTCCAGCAAGAGACTACTCAATACTGACAAATGTTACCAAAGTATTATATCAATGCTCCTTGTTTTAAGGAAAGTATTTTGCTTGTGATAGGGAATTAGGAGAGCTGATGAGTATTGATGTTGCTTCAAACCTAATGAATCTCTGATCTGCTCCCTTCGTCTCTGTGTGTAGCTGATAAAACAGTTGTTGGTGGCTCAGTTATTAACCAAAATGAGGTTGATCCCTGGCTTTCCACAGGCCAGTGCTGCATATGCCTTTTGGTCTGATCTTGGTGCGTGCTCGGCTTGCTCAGAGGCCCTGGGATTGCTGGAGCTGGGAACTGCTGGCTACTCCGGGCTGTTATCACTCCTTGAGGCACTGGAGCCTGAGTGCTGGCCCCTCAACCCCTTCCCCAGTGTGCCTCATCCCAGGAGATAATCTCTTGGCCTTTAAGGCAGATCCTCAGCTTTAGATTGTGTCAAAGCTTTATTGCTTTTTGAGATACAAGCAGAGATTTCTTCTGCTCAAACACGTACCATCTATTAGAGCCAGGACATTTATATTAATTTTGTAAGACACTTTCTGTTTCAAGGCTGATTCTGCCAACATCTGCAGGGGCTTCTGCTTTGACTTCCTGATTTTTTAAAAATCTGTATCCACAGAATCACAGAATGGTTTGGGTTGGAAAGGATCTTAAAGCGCATCCATTGCCACCCCCTGCCCAGGCCAGGGACACCTTCTGCTATCCCAGGTGGCTCCAAGCCCTGTCCAGCCTGGCCTTGGACATTTTCGGGGATCCAGGGGCAGCCACAGTTTCTCTGGGCACCCTGTGCCAGGGCCTCACCACCGTCACAGGGAATAATTCCTTCCTAATGTCCCATCTAACCCTGCCCTCTGGCAGTGGGAAGCCATTCTCCTAAGGAGAAGGTGGATTTCTCCAAAGTAAAATTTGCTGTTTGCTGTGGTGGATTCAAATTGTCCAAAAAACGTTATGAGAAATGACTGGTTTATTTTTGGAAACTTTCTTGCTGCTGCATTTCTTGGGCATAAATTACTCAGGTGTCTGCACTTCTGCAGTTGGTAGGGTGGAGGGGAGAATAACGCCAACTGTGCCAGAGATAATTGAATACTTACCATATCATCATGAAAGTATTGAAGTTTACTGACACTTTTGGAAATACCACAAGATACCTGTGCTAAGTTCTTTGCCACCAGTTCAGAGCTACTTGATGCATCTGGCAAACAATGCAGGGTTCGAAGGATCTGTGTCCGTGTCCTTTGTGAATTTAAAATTTCATTTTTGATCTCTAAGAAGACTCCATCCTATCCAGGTGTATCAAAATTTCACATGTCAGTCTGATTATCCTGGCTATCAGTCAGGGACTCCTTGGTGCCCCGGTTGACTTGCTCCAAGGGTTGATGCCTTCCAAGGAAGCATCCCTCCTATCCCACCCCCACAGGATCAGCTGCTGCCTGGCTGTGCTGTTTGATCACAGTTAATCTCTTGGAATAAGCAGCAGACACATTTCAGGGTTATTTTTGCCATGGAACGTCAGCCCCTCCATACCTTCCTCGTTTTCCACAAGGCTGGGCTGAACATCCTCTCTCCTGCAGTGCACATGGACTGGCTGTGGGTTGGGAAATGTCCTTTTTGCTGCTTTCTCTTGCTCATCTGTTTCCCCATTCAGATCCCTGCGTGCCTCTGTGGGAGTTCGATGATTTTTCTGCGTGTGAGTTTTATTGCTAATCACAATAGAGAGCACTGAGGCAGGGAGGAAAATGTAAGTTAGATAATTGCAGTCAATCAAGTACTTCTAATTCCCAGGCTTTATTGTGTTCAGCCCTTTTGGGTTTATGAATTGTCGCCTCCAGACTAGCTGAATTACACTGGAAATAAAGAAAAAACCTCAGAGTTGTTCACATTTACCAATCTAATAGTATTGTCTCAAATTCTTCCATCTGATTTGAGGCTCTGCATCTGAGATGCTTCTGTTTGATAGATTCAGTTTATTTGAACTCTATAGTAAAGAAAACATATAGATGTGGACTATACCAAATGCAAAACCATGATGTATTTTTAAAAATAAGATTGTTTTTTAAAACAATTTTATTTTAAAATAAGCCTTGCTTTTCAAAGCAAGGCTTATTTAACTTCTAGACTGTGGTTAACAGTTTCCTGAAAATAACTTTCTCTAAATAATGTTGATTGTTTTTTTAACAATACAGTAACCCAGAAAAATCTATTTATGCTCTGCTTTTCCCTTAGTAAGTGAGAGAAATTGCTTGAAAACCCAAAGAAAAAGAGGAAAGTTTGTGCAGTGTCTTCTAATTTGCCAAGGTTTTGCCCTTTATTCCAAGGGTACTATGTCTCATTTCACTTTGTATTAATATTTTCCACTTTTGTGGGATGAAGTTTCTCTTCCGCATTGTTCATCCTGGCTGGAGGAGGGTGGATGCACTACTCCGGGTGTTTTTTCCAATAGATTCACGTGCTACAAAGATAACTGGAGCAGAAAGCAACTGAGCAAAGGCAGGGTTGGTCCTGCAAGAACTGGATTCACAGGCTGCAGGGAAGAATCAATTTTTCTGAAATCTCATCTTGTCCTAGAAATGAAAAAAAATCCCTTTATTGGAGCTTTGGGTTTACTGTGGTATAGTACCTGCATGTTAGATAACATTTCTGTACTGGCATTAGAGCTGAGAATTCTAGTGTTTGAAGAGCTGATAAATATTAAGGACAAACCAAGAATCTTACTTTTCTTACTTGTTTTCTGGCTGAATTTCCATCTGGGTAACGTTCATGTGCAGGAAAAATGGTGATTGGTGGGGGAAGTCAGAGAGGAAGATGGTCAGCTTGGGGCCTTCTCTCCAGAAATCATTCTGTGACTGTGCATTGTGTCATTAGGAAAAACAACAACAAAAAAAAAAGCAAAGTGGTTATCATTTGGGTTGGCTTTCTTCCAGCTTTTAACCTGTTTTCTACAGCCTCCATCAGCTTTGCTGTGCAAGGAACACCCATGATCAGACTCCTCTCTAGAGTAACCACTGTACATGGCTTCCTGGTCCACTGAGAATGAAAATCCAGGGAGGCTGCAGGAGCAAAGAACTTGTTTGTATTGAACATATTAAACGGAAAACTAGGGATTTGGGAGAGAGTACACACCAAACATCCCTGTTTCCTGGTGCCATGGCTATCCTAGACCAGAGAGCTACTGAAATTCTTACTGAAGCTTCAGGCAGGAGAAACTTCCTTTGTATTAGTCACCTGTAAGCATTTGAAAAGATATACATGTAATTTTTAGTTGCTTTGCTTAACTAGGGTCTATTCTAGTCAGCTGTTTTGGTTTTGGTTTGGTTTTTATCCCAGCTGCTGAACTACACTGGTTCAAAATTTTTTTTTCTTTTTTTTTTTTCTTGGTGCTCAGATGAGTATAGGATCAAACCAGTGGAAGAGGTCAAATACATGAAAAATGGGGGAGAAGATGATCAGAAAATAGCAGCCAGGAACCAAGAAAACTTGGTAAGGATTGAACTTATCGCTTCTCTAATGAACTAACGTGGCTCTGCTTTTGTAATGGAATATGCAGCGTGCAGCACCCTCCAGCTCCAGCTTACGCGTGGCGAGAGGATTTGCTCCAAAATGTCACAACTCCCTGCAAAGCTCTCATGAAAGGTGCAAAATACGACTTTTCCCTGCTTGTCTTTCTGAATTAGGCTCTACTTGATCTTGGAGTGAGTGCCTCCATGATTGTAAGTAGCTCCCCTCCCTTGCAGATCCGAAAATACGCTTTATTTGGAAATGTGTGTGTCTGTGTTACAAACGAGCTAGAGTAAAACAGCACTTCCCTGCCATTAAGAAAATGACCTACTTATGTAGATATTATTTGCTCTACACTTGCTGGTTTTCTGTATTTTAAAATTCCTAGGGAAGGCAGTTTGGAACAGAAAAACCCAATATATTCATAACACAACAGTCACAAAAATCGTGTGTTTCTTTTGCCTCCGTTTGAGCACTTTGCCAGCTCGTAGTTCCACTTAAGGGAAGGCAATCACAGGTAAACTCTTAGGACTACTTGAAATAACTAAGATGCTGCTGAAGCAGCTTAAAGATCACGGTTGAGTCACTTCTGCATTTCTGAAAAGTTGTTTCTTCCTTTCTAAAGCTGAAGGACTGTAGGTTTTGTTATTGGCGGCTGGGGCTTTGCCCAGTTGAAGTTTTCAAAGACATACCACAATTCTCATAATTAGGTGCAAGTTTTCACATCTGGTTCCACTCATTCAGTGCAGCTTTTCTTCACTTAGAATGGTTGGGTTTTCCCCCCTCCATCTGCAGGTCTAGAGGGGAAACATTAGCAGCAGATTCCAATGGAACCATAACCACTGTCACCGGCTGAGGATTTGCCTTTTGCCATTATTGGGTGGCTGTAGAAAAAGCCACTGTTTGGGATTTTTTAATTTTCATGAAGGTGTGAGCTCCTGCAACCTGGCTGCTTTATATTGCCTCTTCTAGACACACATAGTTACATTACACAACTACAGGTGCACTCCTGTAGCAAATGGAGTTTATTTTGCTGTCCTATCCTGTGGCTGAGCAGCAGGCAACACAATTTCTCCTTCAACCTCCAGATCAGCTATTTGCTACCTGCAATTTTGCGTTGCTGATGCTCCAATGGGTGGTGCAACTTCAGCTTGGAGTGGGATTTAGAGGGTTTTTTAGAGGTTTTTAAAAATTTTTTGGGGTGTCCTGTGCAGGGCCAGGAGTTTGAGTCAGTGATCCCTGTGAGTCCCTTCCAACTCTGGATGTTCTGTGATTCTGTGTTAGATTTTCGACTGGCCTTCAGCTGTAGTTAAATGAGAGTATTTGCAGAAGGAACCATGTCACTGGAATGACAGCAAGGAAGAGCTCAGGAAAGCTCAGGTCTGCTGGGGTGACACAGTTGCTGAAGCTCTATTCAAAAGTAGCTCCAGCTATTTTGCACTTAGGTTGGTGCCTGCTGTCTTGTAGCACTCAAGTGTTTGCCTGATTAAACGCAGGAAGAGCACAGTGCTTCTTATTTTATTATTGGTGGGTCATTTTTGATGGGAGCAGTGAGTTTGTTGGAAAATGTAACAATAAGGATTTGGAAGGCTGATGTAGCTCTTCTCTGTCATGTTTATCAGGAGGGAAAAAAAATGGCAATAACACAAGAAAGTCTTCAGCCAGACAGGATGGATATGCTTTAAAACAAAAACTGTCTTGCCCTCCAAAACGGCTTTATTTTCCTTTTCCTCATCTTATTATAAGGAGATTACCTTGTCTGTAATATATGCAGCTTTTTAATCCTGGGAATTGTCAAGTCCTCATCACTCCTGGGTTTTTTAAAGGGGTTTCACTGTTCAAGTTCTCCTTAGTAAACATGTTTTAGTTCAGTGCTTAGAAGATGGGTTAAGCTACCCATCACTCAGCTTTAATTTCCTTAACGTGTGAGAAGTTGGCAAGCACTTACATAATCCCGTCTTCTCATCAGCCATTTCCAGGCAACTGAAATTTTAGGATCAAGAAAAGGCGGTGGGAGAATCGACCGGCCCTTTTTCCTCCTCTCTTGTTTCTTAATCCCACATTTCTTTATTGTCACAGGGCTGCAAATTCACATCCCCTTCAGAAACACAGCTCAGATGAGATGTGTAACCTCAGTGTCTGGGAACTGCTCTTGGTGGGTTATCTTATCCCCTGATACTGATGCTTGAATTACGTTGTTCAGATGCCATGGAATTTTTTGATCCCATTATCATCTCTGTTACTTTTTTAAGGTATTTTGAAGTCTTGCTTAAAAAAAAAAAAATCTCAGCTCAAGTGAAAATAAACCTGCTTCCCTTGTAACTTAGGCTCTTTGATGTGCTGCCATCTCTGCCTTTGGTGCTACAGTATTTCTGAGTCAGGGGGAAAGAAGGTCACAGGAGCAGATGAAGAGAATGGGAGGACATGGCAGTCACCGGGGGAACTGTCATTTCACACTGGGGTGCTGTGGTCCAGAGTCCCGGGCTTTGATTCTGCTTGAGGAACAGCCAGAGAAGGGCTGATACAAATGTGGGTATCTGTGGGAGAGATGAGGCTCTGTCAATGAATCACCACCTTCTCAGCTTCAACGTGAGGCTTAAGCAGGGCTCAGAACTTGAGCAGGTCTGGCACAGTAAAGCAGAAATGCTCCTAAGGTGCAGTGCCAACAGGAATGGCTGTGCTAGGGCTGTCTGCCAGGGGAAACACAGGATGCTCCATGGGAAGACATTTTCTGGCAGAATTAAAGGCCCCCTTGGATTAAAATGTAGGCTTTTGACATGGGGGAAAAAAAAAAAAAAGTAAGAAAAGATAAACTAAGCTTGTTTTCCTGTTGTTCCTTTGTATCCATAGGCCTGATTCACTTCTTTAGTCAGGTTGTTTCTCCAGTTCTCCACCTGCCACTGGGATCTCTCTGCTCCTGGTTTCATTCCAGGTACCTCTGACACCTTCCTGAGCATCTCCACCCTCAAAACGAAGCCAGAGTCGTTGCACTTGAGCTGACAGTCCCACATCCTTGTGGCCTGCAGGATGGGAATGGGATGTAGCAGGATTAGGTGCTGCAGAGCTGGAGCTACGCTGGATGCTGTCACTGCACCACGTGCTTTGGTGGCTGCTCTGCTAAACCAGGGCTGTTTGGTGTCAGATCAATGAAGAACTGGTAGATAGGTGGAAGAAGGAAGTAGTTTGTACTACATATTATATATATTTTTAAATCACAAGTGTTGGTTTGTGTGTGTATATATATAAGCACACATGTAAGGAAACATGGAAGCTGTGCTAATTTTCATGTGACAAGATGCATGGAAAGTCACGTGTGTGCTATTGTTCCTGGAGGTAAATGAGCAGCTGGGATGTTTATTTGCGAGTTCAGAGGCAGAAGGTCTGGCTGGGATGGTTTATTGGGATCCTGGGCTTTGTCTCCGTGCCCAGCTTGGTGCCAACGTGCCACATGTGGTGCTGAACTCCACCGTGTATTAAAACTAGACTTCAGCTCCCCATGAGTGCACAGTGGCTCTGCAAAACCTCTCCTGCATTTCCCCATCTCCTTGGGGGAAGGTTTTATGATAAGCCTTCTCCAAAACAGAGGGAGTTTTGCCAACGTTGAGTTTGCCACTCAGCAGATCTGGATGAGGTTTTTTTGACTAAGTATTAGCAAAAGGTAATGGTGGCTAATCACATGCATTTGTCACTTTGGAAAGCTAAAATGCCAAAACTCAGGCAGTACTAACATTTTACAAGCAGGTATGACTGAAATAAATAACACATTAATAAACTATTAACTTTTTGTTTGGAAAGGACTGTTTAGCTCTACATCATCATGTTAAATATACAGAGTACAATTACATAACAGCCTTTTTAATACTCTCAATAGGGCAAATTTAATTGTCCTCATTTCCATACTCTTGCTGCACTCCTGGCTTTCCCTTGTAAATTATTACTGCCAGAAAAGGTAAAATGAGAAGGTGTGTGGTATTCCTGCAGCTTAGCATTGCTTTGGCAAACTTCAGGAGCTGGATCAATTTTCCTCTGAATTGGGCTGTCGTAATACAGATATCCCTGAAAATACCAAATCCCTAAAGCTGCATTTCTTTTCTGTTGGGTGGTTATCTTGATATTTATTGCAGTTCAGGTTTTGGATGTTTTTATAACTTTTATTCGTCCTTTTCTGGGCTGCACTGGCACAAAAGGCCACTTACTGGGATTTTTATGCTTTGTTATCCAAACCCCCGAAACAATTAGATATAATCCTGCATTTCATCCTGGAGCTCCATAGTGAAATTGCATGTTAGAGCTTGAGATGAATTCCTGCCGGAGCTGGTAGAAAATTGCCTCTCTGTTGCTCTTGCTATCTCTCACTCCACCTTTAATAACAATGTTTTGCTTTTTGTTTTACCCAGTTTCCACAAATTTCCACTCCACTTCCCTGCAAATGTAATTTTTGTCTCTCTTGAGCTTCTCAGCCCAGCTGCTGTTCTCCATTTATCACCCAGCTCCACATAACTTGGAATTGCAAACCCCCCCACCTCTGTGATTCTGTATTCAACACCAGTTATCATTTTATGCAGTGATATGTTTAAAGTAGACAGTAATATCTGATAGATGAAGTGTGTGAAATTAAAAGCCTGGCAGAAAATGCAGAAAGAAACACCTTAATAACTATATAAAATGTAGTATGTGAAAGGGAAGACCTCTGTTTCAATATATATATTATACACAAGATGTAAAATACGTGTTATGGATACATCAATCATAAATATTTTTGATGTGCAGTGCAAAGATTGGTATATGTCAAATTCCACATCGATTTAGGAAAATACATTTTAATTCTATTACCAACCTGCCCAATCTAGGTGCTAAAAAAACAAAATAAAAAAGAAATAAGCCACCAGTAAGTTTATCGGGGGTATTTGTAGTGTTTTCCTTTCTACAGATGTAAAATGCCACAAGTGCAAATTTAAGCACGGAAATATAATTAATTTGGTACTTTAGAATACTTAAAGCCAGTGCTACTTATTATTAGTGGGTATGCTTTGAATTGCAGTGTTTTAAATGCATAGCTGCATATTTATCTCAGCACTGGTGCAGTACATTGGTGAAGAGCTTTGTAAAAACTGAAGTTAGCACATATTAATGCAAATGCCAGTGTGAAGATTTCTGGCTCTAATGTCCTAATTATTTATTTTAAACCATTGTGCTATGGCGGTGTTTCAGAACATGCAATTTCAGGATAGAACTTGCTCATGCTCTGCTTATAAGGGGAAAAAGCAGAAATGCCCGAGAGCCTTCAAGCCCTTAGAAAGAAGAGGTTTTCCTGGGTTTTGTCCATCCTGAAGAGTCTGGGTGTGTTAAATCCTGTGCTGGCCCCTCGTTTGCTTTCCTTGCTGTGTGTGACATTTTCCAGGAGCCCCGTTCCACTAGCACGGGGTCTGCTCCAGTAGAAGTGTTGGGAAAACTTCACCCTGTTGGTTCATTATCCACTGTAAAGGATGGACATCTAAATATATATTTTCTGTATATAAAGAAGAGACTATTAATTTCTCCGCCTCTTGCCCCCCATATTTTGTCTTCTGCTTTCAGATCACAGAATCCCAGATTGGTTTAGGTTGGAAGGACCTTAAAGCTCATCCAGTGCCACCCCCTGCCATGGGCAGGGACACCTTCCACTAGCCCAGGCTGCTCCAAGCCCCGTCCAAGCTGGCCTTGGGCACTTCCAGGGATGGGGCATCCCAATCCCCTCACCACTTACACAGGGTGGAGTTTCTGCTCAGTATCTCATCCAACCCTGCCCTTTGTGAGTTTGAAGCCATTCCCCCTTGTCGTGTCACTCCAGGCCCTTGTCCAAATCCCCTCTCCAGCTCTCTTGGAGCCTCTTTAGGTATGGGATACCAGTACATATGCATGTACTGCATATATATCTATATAAGGCCTCAGCTTATTGAAATACTTGGAGATGTTGTTGGTTCTTGTGATGGAAGCCAGGCAGGGTGAAACCCACAAAAACACTCAGCAAAATGCAGCTTGGGTCATTGTGGGAGGGGAAAAGAAATTGAGATGCCCTTTTTCTTTGGTTCCTGGGCCATAGGAGTGCTAAAAGGACAACGTGAGCATCACCAGGTGTGCATGGAGATGGGATAATGTGCTCTTCCTGTGCTGTTCATCCATACAGCTCCTGTGCTGCTGAGAGCTCGGAACGGACGGCTCCAAGGCCAGCTTGCTCCCCCACACGTTTTCCCACAGGGACAGGCATCCACTTTGCCCAGATGCTGTGTCAGCCAAACCTCAGGGCCCGCGGCAGCTCTGTGGGAACAGGTCCCACAGGTTCCCACAGGTTCCTCACAGCCCAGCATGGAGCTGTTCCACGTCTGGGCTCTCCTCCCTCCACTTGAAGAAACAAACCACAAACAAAAACCACCGCTACAGAAATGCGGCCACAAAATCAGTGAGTAAAGGGAAGCCAGGGATTAAAATTCAAAAGTAAGTAGATGAAGGAGGGAGGGATGTAATACCAAGCTCCTTCTGCCCAAGGTGGCAGGGTTCACGCTGGGATAAAGGAGGTGGGTGGGCTGGGCACCCCTGGCCCCCTGCCCCGGGCACCTGTGAGGGGAAAGGTGGGGCTTCTCCAGGCAGAGCCGCTCCGAGCAGCGCTGGGACAGAGAGGGCAAAGCAGGGGCTGGGCCCCGCTTGGGGAAGGTGCATTCCAGATCCATGGAGGAAAATACCTTTATAGTTCTGGATGCTGGTACCCCATCTCTGGAAGTGTCCAAGGCCAGGTTGGACAGGGCTTGGAGCACCCTGGGATAGTGGAAGGTGTCCCTGCCCATGGCGGGGGGTGGCACTGGATGAGCTTGAAGGTCCTGTCCAACCCAAACCTTTGTAGGATACTAAGAGGAATTTTGCGTTTTACTTTTATAAGATGATACCTAGAAAATCCCCTGGGAATATATAGTATTTTCCTCCAGTCTTTGTCGACAGGGCCTGGATTGGCACATTTTGCACTGCATGCCATCCGAGGTTCCCTTTCTCAGAGAAATGAGAACTATACGATCATCTTTTGGATTTTTTTTTTTTCTCCAGAGGCTGAGATCCTAAATGAATGCTGCCCTGTCACTATCAGTACTAAGTAATTACAGCGTTTCAATTTTCATAACCCAGCCTCTCCAGTGTTTTTTGCAGCTGAAATAGAAGTGCACAGAAAGGACATTGTTACTGGAGCCAGTTATTTTAAACACCGTGCAATTAGCTCATTTCCATATTGCCCATTTCGTTTCAAATTTACGTTGATATTCTTCAAAGAATGGTTTCTCATAATGAATTTATGACAGTTTTAGCTCATTCCACTTAGGGGTCACTGCATATTATATAGACATCAAAGTAAATGATTGCACTGGGTATTAATATTCTTTTTCTTCTGGATTCCATTAAAATGATTCTGGTGAAGAAGTATTCATTTTTCCTCCAGTATTTAATTTTGAAAATTTAGAAGATAAGTGAATACCATTAATAAATATTTTTAGCCAGTCAGAAAATCATATAAAAATTGTTGTGCTCCACGTGCGTTTCTTCAGACCAGACCTTGTTTCCTTCTTCCCCCTTTGTTGAATAAATCTGCATGGTGCCCTATGGAGAGGTGGAATGATAAGAGGTTTCAAGCTCTTGATGAATGTGATTTTAAAGTAGAAAGCTTAAAAATATATAATTATATTTCTTTCAAAGTGTATTAAAATAACAGTGTCCAGGAGCAGCATGTAATAGCAGGCTTGATGTGGAGAAAATGTAGCAGTGATGGGCAGCTCTCAGGAACATGGTTCAGGACCAGCCCATGTTGTTGGTGTACAGGATTCTTGCAAAACCTGCAGAGACATTCCCACTGTCACTTGTAGAAGCAGGTTATTTTCCATACAGGTTCTGTTGTTTCCATGCCTGTATCATTTTAACAGGTGAGTTTCTGCCTGGGATTTTCCCCCCCTCTCTTGGAAAGCTGATGCTGCTGAGGAGGATGGACACAGAGCTGTTGGTGAAACAGAGGAGTCAATAGTCATGGCAGGGTGGCACGTTCTTGATTTAAGAGTTTCTTCCATGATTGTGAGGACTGGGAACCTTCAGATTCTTTTTTATTCTTTTTATTATTTTTTTAAAGAACTTGAGCGTCTCCACACTTGCAGAACTGAAGCTTTAAGAAAGATGAGCTGTAGGATTTTGCAAGCTGTCAGCAAGAGAAGCTCTCTCTATCCTCTGTTTGGATACTTGCTATGCAGCAATTGCCTAGTAGGTGTTAATTATTAACTCTGCTGTTTTGAAGCAGAGGATGAGACAAGATACAGGCAGAATGGAACACGCAGAAATACCTAAAATCATCAGAAGTCACTGATAGAGACTAATGCTGTAAATCCAGGCAGCTGCTCTGGCCTGCGAGTTTGGAGTACTCCTGACCACTGGTGAGCTATGATCCCTTGACCTCCTTGTGATAGTGGCAAAGTAGTTCAGCCTTTCATCTGTTCACATTTAATTATAGATGTTATGTGGGTCTGCTCACACTTTCTTTTCAGGGACTCCTTGAGTCAAGGTGGTTGTGGAGGAAATGTAGGAGCCAGGATTTCCGTATCTGGTGAGGTGCTAATTTCAGACTGTTGTAGAGCAGGGAGATAACAACAAATTCATCCATAGGTACTTCATTAGTTGTTTATCTGTGCAGCCTTTGAGAGCTCTCTGTTTTAGTCTGAATACGGTGCTACATCTGGTAAAGAGAGGGGGGGATGTGCCATTTTAGACCCCAGACCAATACAGATGTGGTGCCTGGGGAGGTGGTTAGTGGTGGCCTTGGCAGTGCTGGGTCAGTGGTTGGACAAGTGATCCTAGAGGGATTTTCTAGCCTTTGTGATTCTATGAATTTATCAGTTTTGATGTATTGAAGCTGAGGTGAAGCCCTTGGGGGAGTGTGACTCTCAGGGCTGGTTTCAGGCAGATCCTTTGTACAGTCAATGTGTTTTGGCTGAAACTGGTTTGTGCTGCAGGTATTTTTTTCAATAGAAAGTGTTTTCTTTTGCAGACTTTCCTAACTGATGTCTTTGAAAAGCAGTCAAAGGAGGTGAACTTGAAGCTGGTCAAATGAAAAATGTGAAGATCTCCAGCACCCAGTTTTGGGGATTTAACCATAAAATCTCAGAAGATTTGGTTTGGAAGGGACCTTAGAGCAGTCCAGAGCCGAAGGAGGAATGTGCGTTAGTGGGAGTTACGTGACCATCCCAGGAAGAGGTTGGAGGGGTAAAGGAGGAAGGGAAAAACATGACAAGAAAGGGAAAAAGGAGCAGAAGCACCACAAGGAGAGGTGAGAAGAGACTCAGAGGGCTCTCTGCAGCCCTGAACTTCTCTTCTTGCCATGAACAGCACATGATAGCAGCGTGTTGCACAATCCAGAGTTGCCATTATTTGACAAACCATTTTCTAACTTATTTTTTCAAATGAACATTTTCAGCTTTGAATTTGCCACTATTTTTTAAAAGCCCTGTTGCTCCTCTGTTCTGGGATTAGAAAATCAGAAGCTCCCAGTCCACTTTGTACCATTATTGTTTTGAAATAACTTGGATTTTTGTCTCCTTTTTTACACCAAAAATGCCATTTTTCTCCACAATCCAATCCACATGAGGATATAAACTAGAAGATCAAAGAGTGAGGAGTACTCCCAGGAACACAAGTTGTAGCAGAGAGCACTGGTTATTTAACTAAGCTTCAAATAGACAATGTCTGTTGTACTGAACAAGCATGAAATGTTACTTTCCTGTTTCAGTAGTCACTGCTTTGGTTAGGTTTCCACCTGTTAGGCAACTTTGTGCTCGCGTCATCCTTGACCAGGAACATTCCCACCACTGCAGCTGGAGTTTTGTGTTTGCTTGCTCCATATTTTGGTTGTGCTTCTCCACTGGATGTGAGCAGAGGTGGGAAATGTTTCACATTTGTGGTGGAGAAAGTGGTGTTTTGCTCAAAATTACTTGAAACTATGGTGAACATTTTTTAGTGGATTTCTTTTCTTCTTAATTCTTCCAAGGAAATGTGGGGTCTGGGCAGGGGCTGGGCTACCCAGGCTTAGGCTTTTTGGGATGTGAGGGCACACGTGGGCAGGAAAGATCTTGATTTACTGGTGTCTTCTCCAGAGAAAGGGAAGGAGAGCTGGAGATGGCTGCTGGGGATGCTCATTAGCTGCATTAATGGCTTCTGTAGCTCTTTAGCCTTAATTGCTGTATGCTCAGGGTGGCAGGATTGGCAAACTCAGGTTTTCTGAGGACCTGGCATGAGCTCACTCACCTGTGTGCGTGTCCTGGGAGTGCTGGGAAGGGCACAGCACCCTCTCCTGCGCCCTGCCCGGGGGCTGTGTGCTGCTGGGGTGCTGTGCAGCCATGGGGTGACCCTCAGGGAGCAGGAGAGTGAGCCAAGAGGGGGGCATTTATCCCTGGTGGTGGATTAAAGCAGGATGGGTGCGACCTCTGCTCAGGGATGGGGGGAGACTGACAACATTCCTGGTGTTCTTGGAGTGTTGCTGGTGCCCTGTACAGTCCCCCCAGGAAAAAGGGGCTGGGCTGCTTCCAGCTGGACTAGAAGTGCTTCAGCCACCTCCAGGAATAAAACAGTGCATCTGCACTGTGTATTCCTACACCAGGGCTGGAAGGGGCTCGTCCTCATCTGTTTTTCACTACAATTTAGCTTTTGGACTTTGGTTGTTTCCCTTTGATTTTGTGGATAGCCAAGACCAGCTGCTCTGCAGGCAGCTGGGAGACTCAGATGTGTGTTGGAAGGGATTTCTGCATTTCAGCTGGTGGAAAGAAGAGTAACAAATTGGACTGGGAGAAGGGAAAACAATGTAAGATTTTAACCTTCAAGAGTTCAGGATTTTTTTAAGTAAGAAAAAGTCAGGGACAGAAAGAAAACCCCTATGGAAATAAATTTATGCCAGTAAAGGCAAGTACTTCAATATTCTGAAAAAGCTGAGCATATAGTTCAGACTCTTGTGCATACAGAGTCTGGAATTACATGTAGGTATGTTACAAAATCTCCTGAATAATTCATGAATAATTTCTATTGGAAAGCAGTGGTTTATACAGATACTAAAGTAATACAGATACTGTTACAGATAGTAAGGTAATACTGACCTAAGTTAATATGGAGCTTCATGTTTATTCTCACTGGGAAGAAAACCCTTTTTTTTTTTTTTTTGCTTTAAATTGTTTATTCCTTGCTCCTGGAAGAAGCAGTGTTGGAGCTCAAACAGAGCTCTCGGTGCTCTGCTTTCATCTCGCACACTTGGTCTGTGTGGACCATGTGCTGCTCTATCTAATATGTAATCTTTCCATGGGATACCATCAAAGGCAGGCAGCTTTAAAAAAAAAAGTTCAAGCCAGCAGATAATCTCTGCATGGGAACACAAAGCCAGTGCTTCTTAGTAAGGTAATCATAATATAATTGTCTGTGTGTGTATATATATTTAAATGTAGTTTGTATTGCAGCAGCACCTGAAGGCAAGTGTTGGGAATCAGAAGCAGCTGCTCTGCCTGCAAACACAGCAAGAATGGGCTCACATATTACCAATTCTTCTCCAAAATTTCATCCAAACAAGTATCTCTATTCTGAAATCCTTGTACTTCCAGAAGAGTGACCTGGGGGGAAGTGTCCAAAGCCCAGGGTGTTAAAAAAAAGGCACAGCCTGGTGAGGGGAAAGTTATGTGACAGAGGGGTCTATGCTGTCCTCTTCCCTCAGTATGGGCCTACAAGAGAGAGGGACCTGGGACAAGGGTCTGGAGTGACAAAACTGAGGGGGAAAGGCTTTAAACTGCCAGAGGGCAACATCGGATTGGATATTGGGAAGAAATTCTTCCCTGGCACAGGTTGCCCAGAGAAGCTGTGGCTGCCCCATCCCTGGAAGTGTTGAAGGCCAAGACAGAAGGGGCAGCCTGTGATAGTGGAAGGTGTCTCTGCCCGTGGTGGGGGGTTGAATGAGATGGACTTTAAGGTGCCTTCCAACCCAAACTCTGTGATTCTGTGGATATTTGGATGTTGGACTCCATGGTGTGGAGGGGGCAGTTTGGGTGGGAGTGGGAGGGAGTGCCATCAGGCTGCCCGTTTTCCCTTGGTTTTCTCCTTTCCTTTAGCCTTTCAAAGAAACAAAGCTGCTGTGAGAGAGAGGAGGGACAGATTTGGCTGTCAGGTAAGATGGAAACCAGAGGATGTTTTGGTTGGAGCAATGCTGGTAGTGTGGCACTTCTGCTGAAATTCTGTGGGTTTGGCAGATCACCCTTTCCTTTTCATGGAATCATGGAATCACAGAGTGGTTTGGGTGGGAAGGAACTAAAGTTTAAAGATTAATTAAAGATTGTATAGTTCCACCCCCTGCCATGGGCGGGGACACCTTCCATTATCCCAGGTTGCTCCGAGCCCCGTCCAACCTGGACACACTTCCAGGGATGGGGTGTCAGCAGCTTCTCTGGCATCAGCAACTTCTTTGTAGACTTGGAGAGCATGTTCCATTAGCCAAGCGATCACCTGAGCTAGGCGTAGGAAGTCTCAGCCCTTTCAGGTGACTGCTGGGGCTCTGAAATAACCAGCTTCAAGTTGCTTCATAGTGTCTTAAGGGTGAGTCGAGGTCAAAACGTGCCTTATTTTTTTTCGTGAGGGCTTTGGCTGCATGCAGAAGTTTAGCAGCTTGTATATTTGTGGGATTTGTTGCTTCTGGAGATCTCCCGGCTCTCTAAGTCACTGCGTCCCGCCCAGCTTTTACAAAGATTAACATCCATGTGGGAATGCTGCTTCTGAAGTGTTTACACTCATTTCCTTCCTGGGGAAGACATTCAGCACTGAAACAGGACTTGGGTGACAGCAGATGCAAGGAGATGGTGGCACAACTTTCCAGAGTACAGCTTGTTCTTAGCTGGTTGTGTATGGACTTCTCTGCATCCTCTTTTCCTTTTCTTCGTTAAAAAAGCAAGCAGAAATCTCTTCCTGAGCTGAAGGCATCGCTCAGCCTCGCAGCAAACCCAGCTGGGGCTGGCCACTGGCCAAGCCATCGCTTGCCACAACCTGCACGCCATGTAACTCCTCTAAGAATAGCCCTGGTGCTCTTTAAAAAGAAAAAAACAACATCAAAAAAAGACTATTTTAGCAATGTATTATCTTCATCCCTTCTGTAAAGCAGTGGAGTTTGGAGGGGATTTTTCCCCCACACCCGTGTCCGTCGTTCCTCCTGCAATGAGCTGTCGCTAATGCCGAGAAATATTTTTGGACTTAATGCAGTGAGTCAGGGCTTAGCCGTAAATTGGTCATGGGATGGAAGGGATTCAGATTGTCTGTTACTCAGGGTCTGGTTTCAGCCATTTCAGAAACATGAGCAATTTCTCAACTGATGGTAATTAGACTCATAAGTCTCTCTGAGATGATCTAAGGCGAGGATTAATTATAAAAGTTTCTCTGTGTTAGAACATGTTTCTTTAGTTAAAGTTTGGCGTGCTTTCATTTTATGATGAGCATGAAAGAATGTCCCTCTACTTAGAATCTCTGAGTACACCATTCTGTCATGCTATGTAAATACACATATTTGTGAGCGTATCTAAACAAATCTGTTAAATGGGAAAAACACATAAAAGGCCCAAGAGCCAATTCAAGGGCTCATGGAGTGGACTTGCTTCCTTGTGGGCCTGGTTTGGTTTTGGAAGCTGTTCTGGCTCTACTTGATTTCTCACTTAAGTAAACAAACTATAGTTGTTTTTCTTATCTTCATTTAAAAATAAGTGACCTAAGTGCCCTGATGTGCTTCTCCTTTTGTCTCCGTAGACAGGGGCTTTGCCAGGGCCAGCTCAGTGGGTTCTTAATGGAGCTGGGGATCCAGTAATCCCATGTTAAACCACCTCCTTTGGCTGTATTGCCTTAAAAAGGTCTGTAAAATTGTGAGGTGTGAAAAGAGCCAGTTCACATCAACCTCATCAGTTTGCCTTTTAGAAAACGTTAATAAAATTGGTTGGGTGGTATTATGGAAGGCTTGGCTTGACTTGATGGCGGAGATTCACAAAAGGCTAGGTGGGATGACACATCTTCTCTATGTTCCTTATTTTCCTGGGGGTAGATTCCAGCCGATTCTCACAGCATAATAACAGAATATTCCCAGTTAATGTTTGAAAAACTTGTCCAAGTTTTCATTTTGTTCCCCTTTTTACTTCATAAACCTATTTTCTTATGATTAAGTCACATAGCCAAATAGTGATGTCACTTTTTTTTACTATCCTACTTCTGTGAGTACTTCAAAAGAGAAGACATCCAAATCTGGCTCCTTGGCTGCTGTGTTTGAAGTCTTTTTTTCTAGAAAAACATTGCATTACCCTGTCCTTAAGCTCCGGGAACAGAAAATTGTTGGGGGGTTTTTGCTTGTAATAAATTTAGACTTAGATTCATATCATAGGTTAATGTTTTTAATAATCTGACACTCCAGATCTCCCTCGCTTTATGGCCTGCACTTAGGACTCCTGCATTATGGATGCTGATAATTACTATGAGAATATAAGTTATTGAATTGATTTTATGATGGTGGCATAGAGCATGAAGCCAAGTTCACTTAAGGAAATAAAACAAGGCAAACAGACTAAAGTATTAACAAAGTGTTTTGTGTCACGGTGGGTGACTTGTAATTCATTGAAACCCTTTTGTGAAGTGGTGCTCCAGCATCACTCGCCCTCCAGTCCTCAGTGTTCCCAAACTCAGCCCAGTTACCTTTGAGACAAAATGTATTGGATCCACTTAGAGTTTGCAAGTGGTGACAGATTAATTTGGAAAGACAGATTGCAAACATGCATCATGGCCTCAGTCTGAATCCTAGTAAAGTGATGTATGGCTGGTGCAGAATGATAAAAATTCATATCAGGGGAACAGCTTAATTAACTATTCTTGATTAAAGTAGTATAGTATGTGAATTTAATAGCTTGTCTTCAGAAGCAGAATGTGAAATCACTTATTACTTTGGTGTATCTTGCTGGCAAATAGGGAGCTGCCAGCGGTTCTTCGTGATTAATTGAGTTCAGAGGAACTTAACACTGGTGGGAGATACCAAATAATTATTCTGCTCTTGCTTCAAGCTCATTGCCTTACACGAATAAAGAAGTTGTCAGGAACAAAGTTGTGGGAGTGGACTTGGAAGAGGATCGAAAGCTGAAATAGGATTGATAGCTAGGAATAGGATTGATAGAGAAGGGAAGGCATGTTGGGATTGTGAAGGAGACAGTGCAAGGACTGGAGTGCTGCCATCAAACTGTTAGTTAAACACGTTGCCATCCAGATCCCCACGTTACTGGTCCATTTACGTGTCCCTTGGGATGGTTGTAGGTATGGAGAGCAGGAGAACATTGTGTCTCACTGCTGTCACCTTGGAGGCTGAGGAGCTCTAGTTCATGGAGTATTTTCTCCACTTCATGTGGCCTTGTCGTCGTTCTTGTGCTTTGAGACCTTCCTGGTGCCTGTAGCCAAGTCACGCATTCCGCAGCCATCCCAGCATCTAAATGCATCAGGATGAGGCCTGGCTTGGTTGCAGGAGCAGGATACTGATGGCTGGTGTCCAGTAAGCTTCTAGATCCTGTCCAGCAGAGCTACGGCGTAAGCTAGTGCTTCCATGTTGGTTGTTTTATTATTGATTTATCAAAATATTATTGTATCGTGTTGGTTATTTCTGCCAGTATACTACCTCGGACTTGGGCCTTGTTTGGAATAATTTCCTGACTTTTTCAGGACATCTCTCCAAGTTGTCAAGATAACTTTGAATCCTGCAAAACCGAGTCTTTCCTGGCTTGGTGCTCTCTGTGGTTTTGGAAAGCAGTTGTAGTCTCCAATTCATTATTATTCATCATCCCAGTCCCTAGTGAAAATCCAGCTCCAGGATAGATACCAGCAAAATCCTACTTGATGTATTCCTCCACTTTAACAATGTTCCGTTGTAAAGTACCTTCTTCTCAGCCAGCTTTGCACTTTGGTATTAGTCAAAGCTTAGATTCAGCCCCTCTGATCAATTAGCAGAGACGTGTAAGTAGTGAACTTTTGACATCATTATATTATGTCAAAATGAGCTTGGACAAGGGTTTTCTCATCCTCTTTAAAATAGTACACAAATCCTGCTTTACATTTCTTTCAGAGTCAGTACCTTCAATATATTTACACGTGAACTCATCTGAAGAACAATTCCAATCATTGACAGTTAGCAGGGCATTTTTTCACTTTAAATAGGTAAATATTCTAGTTGGACAGCTGAGCATTGCTGCTGCTTTACAGTAGGGTGGGTGAAAACAGGATCTTAGAGCAGCTATCCTGGCTTGGAGGCTGGGCATCTGCACACCTGTGACTGAGCCAAGATGCAGAATTTGGGTTTGCTCCGTATCTTTTCCTGATCCAAGATGAAGAAATAGGGTTCCTGATGTTTTCCTAATTTGTTACATACGTACATGGGGTTTACCTTGACTAGTGTTACTGAATGTCTGGGTTCTGAATTACACAACAAAGAGGTTTCCTTGAGAGAGACTCATTCCTGCTGGTGTCCTTCTCCTGGGAGCAGGGCTTACTGCAGCAGGTGGGCTGGCTGGAATGAATAGGACTGCCTGTGGCTGAAGATATTGTACCCTACAGTAAAGAAATAAAAAGCTCAAACTTCTTAAGGGCATGTCTGTGTCAACACATTTTCCTTGGAGATACACGTGTTGCAGAAGCTGCTGCTGCAATTACACCTCATTATAAGACACCATGTTTTGTATTTTATGAGTGCTTTGAAAAAATTAGCCAAGTCCATTAACGATGTGGCCAGTGAACTCAAATTGCCTGACGATGCTGTTCTATGCACACAGTGGAAAAATCGATCCATTTAATCGAAGGTAAAGCTGCCTGGCTCTCCAGAGAAGGAGGCTGCCTTGGTTGCTGAGGGCTGGAAATCATTGCCTCATGCTAATTGAGTAACATCCAGCAGTTGTGAGGCTGAATCTTCCAGACTGATTTGACTCGTGGGGGCTGAGTATCTAAATGAAGTGTATTTGTCATGCTGCAGTACTAGAGGATTAAGAGTGCTTGGATTCGTTTGATCTGATGCATTCCAACAATATTAAATAAGTTCATTTGTTATTGTCCTTTGCGCCTTGTATTTTTCTGGCTGTAAAAGTCCAGCATCTTACTTTTTGGAAACTGAGCTGTGATATGACAAATATTTCTGGCCAGTATTTGTAGCTCTGGCAGGGCTTGAAGAATTCTTGGCTCGCTTTTCCAGTAGGCTGAGACCAAATATAACAAGAAGCAGAGTGCTGCATGTAGAATTAAATCAGATTACTAGTTATTATATTATTTTTCTTGTCTTGAAATTATTCACTGTACTCTGGTTTTTGTGGTAAATAGCAACTCTTCAGTGTTTAAATCAATACTTCGATGTTAAAGAATTTTAAACAACAATTTGAGAGATCCTTTTGTCTTTCAGCAAGATAATTATGCTGCGAAATTTGCTTTCCTAATTCATTTGGGAAGTCCAGTTTGTTGAATGTTTGGGATGAAGGACTTACTCCTGATATATCTGTGGTTTATCCTCTGCAGTCTTCTTTGTTTAGTGTCAGACCTGAGTCAAATGGCCGTGAATTGTGGCTGCCCCAGCCCTGGCAGTGTCCAAGGCCAGGTCGGATGGGGTGTGGAGCACCCTGGGCTAGAGAAGGTGTCCCTGCCCATGGCAGGGGGTGGGACAGAATGAGCTTTAGGGTCCCTTCCAACCCAAACCACTCCTTGGTTCCAAATTGACTGTGAAGTTGCACTCTTAATGAGAGAAGGACCTGCTGAGAGGAAAATAAATACCTTTAGATATTGAAAAATATTCTCAGAACATGTATTGCGTTGTTAATGCTGGCCAGAGTTTCTGGTCAGTTCAGGAGAGCATGTGCTGAGTGTCTGTGGTGGTGGCTGTGCAGTTCCCCCAGGCCCCGACGTGCCTAATATTAATATTAATTGAAAGCGATTTTAAGCCCCAGGAATTTGGGGCTTAAACTAAACTCTGAATTTGAGGATTATGAACAGACTACCTAATCATCTAAGTGTTTATCTTCCCAGATAAGCCTTGACAACATCCTGAGCGTTTCCCGCGCCCCAGCTGCAGAGTGAGCTGCTTGATGTGCCCTTTCAGAAGTGAAGGGACAGGGGAGAGAGCTGAGAACCGTGCCAGTCTGGGGCTGGGTGATCACAGATCGCTCACCTGGTGCTGCCGAGCAGCGGGAAGTCCATGGGAGGGCTGGAGAAGAGAGTCCATGGACACAGGAGCTCAGGTTTGAGGCAGGAACTCGGGTGAGCAGTGCATGGCAAGGCCTTGCGTTGGCTGAGGCGAAGCAGCAAGCCCAGTGCATAGTAACAGAAAGACTTTAATGATCCTAGAACTTAATTAGGATGGTGCAGTGTTACCACCTGCTTATTTATAGTTATAGGTTTAGGCCATGTGTGACTCTTCATTTAGAAGAAAGGGGTACAAGAGCCTTGGCTGAAAGGAACGCGTTTCCTTCTGCTCATTACACTCATATGATCGCTGTTGTTTAAGTGAAGTTTAAACATCATAAAATGTGCCCGCACCTTGTGATCCCCATCTGCTGTTTGCCCTTCCTTTCTCTGCTGAAGGTTATTTCAGCAATTTTGCCAGTGGCACAGGATGCTGTTCCTGTGGCGGGTTGTTCGCCCATCTTCCCCCTCAGCTTTCCCTCCCCGCAGGCCTTACCCAGCTGTTCTAAACAGAATCCTTCTAGCATGGAGTCATTCCGTTATCATCGTGTTTAATAACTACAAGATAAGTCTTCAGCACATGCTGGAAGAGTTGTGCAGGCCGTGATTCAGGAGAGCAGCGAATGGGCCTGTGCACCATTGACCTACAGGGGATTTAGGCACCTCTGTGACATGAAATGGGCCTTTAAGTGCTTTGCAGATCCAGGAGCAAAGCGTGCCCTGGTTGAAGTTTACATGAGGAAAACTGTTACCAGTGAATTTAGGCACATGTCTTGTTATGGACATACTCCATCACATCCCAAAGCCTCGGTGATGTGGAAGGTTGTGCTCTTTGTGAGGAGCCAGGGAATTAGTGCAGTTCTGCGTTTCACTGGTGAGGGAAACACATGACACATTGCGTGCCTCTGTTTCAAAACTGTTTTTGCAATCCTTCAGGTTGGGAAGTTCAGGTTTGTCAGATTGTTAGATTTGGCTGCTAAGTGCCAAGCGTGATGTTTCCAGTTTTCTCTGTAAAGTTACATGATCTGTTTGTTGGTGTTTCTGATAGAGTTGAAGAGCCGGCTGGAAGGTCAAGTGTGCTCCTTGCTGGGTCTTGATGTTCTGGGTTTGGTAGGTCTCTAGTCTGGTTTTAAGAGTTTACGAAGTGTGAGGCAGAGAACGGCCAAGGGAGGGATTCATATCATGGGTCTCTGCTGTGGGTTGTTCAAAAGGTGAAAGTTTTGTCAGTATGGATGATCCAACCAGGTCAGTGCTTGAACATAGGTACAGGATCTCCAGAGAGCCTCGATCACCATCTCTTGTGCTCTTCAGTTTGCAGAGAGATGAACAAGTGAGAACTATTAATCACAGCCAACTGATTTTTATTTCAAAATAGATTTTATTTGTTGATGTTTTTAATGGCAATCAGGGAAGATTCTTGTCCTGATGCAGCTGCTGTGCTTATATGGCTCACAGTGTTATAAAAAGGCAGAGGGATTATGGGGCTTGGGTGACTTAAATAAAATCTATTTTTGCTGTTAGGATCATAGCATCGACATGGTATATGGTTTGAATTAAAGTTCTTACTATCACATTAATATTCAACAAGGAGTTAATTAAGTGTAGGGAAGTAATTGAATGCTAATAGTACAACACTGCAGTGAAAAATGAGGCCATATCTACATATTAAACTCTAGTTTTCTCCTTGTTGTAAGTACTCTGCCTACGACCATGCATTGGCGGGCACTTCTGACTCAGGCAGAGAGCTTTCGTGTTTGGGATGTTCTGGTTCATAATTTTTGAACATTCCTGTGATGGGACAACCCTGTTAAATTTTAGAAGTGCTTATCTTTTCACTCACCTCACTTGAAAAGAAAATAGAGCTTGTGTTAAAACTTGGTGTCTGCAAATGGCTGGAAATCAACTTACAGACTTGGAAGCCAGTTTTGATTACATAGTAAAATTGAAATGATTTAAGAACACGTGTTTTGCTTGTTGCATGTGATTTTGGTTAATTTTAAGAAGACTTGACGGACTGTGAGTCATAGAACATGGGGATTTTTTACTTTCTGATATTTCTGTTAGCACCAAATTGTTTTGTTTAATATTTCAAGCCAGACCATCCCCACCAGCTTTTTTGGCTTGGGAGAGATCTTGAGCACTGTACCACAAATGTTTTGTAGCCATTAGAGAAGGTGAGCTTAGCTAATTTCTCCTTCAACCTTCTTCTATCTCATGTTTTTTTGTAAACTATGAATGCATAGTTTACAGTTGCACCCTGGATCTGTGGTAGGTCAACCTCGCTTGTTTGAGGTAATGAATTAAAAACAGGAATAAAAAAAAAATATATGGCCATGCACGTGATTTATCCTGACTTCAGAGGGGCTTTAAATACTGTGGCTGAAATTGGAAATGTGCTCGGTAGGAAAGATGTGGGCAGATGGGGAAGAGCCAGAGGGGAGTGACAAGAATAGGATGCTTAGCAAACGTAAGCTGTAATGGAAGATGGAAGGAATTGATTTGTTTAGCCTAAAAATACAGAAGAAAACGAGTCACCTGATATAGAAAAGGTTGCTTTAAAAGGCACGACAATAATTTTTTGTCCATGAGTCCTGAGAGAGGCAGGAAGGCATCAGGCAAGGATTAAAGCTGGGTAGTAGGATAAACATTTGAACTTTCAGGGAAGTGGCAAAATGAAAGACTGTTGGGAAAACCTGCGGGATAGGAGTTTGGAGAACAGGTTAGACGGAAATCTGTTGAAGTGGTTTGGGTGCATGCCCTGGGGTGGTGCAATTGGGTGGTATTTTGAAATACCTTCCTTTTGTGATGGTTGATACCAGGTGGAGATCTCAGGAGACTGATCTTGTAGGGTTTCACAACACTATTTCATGTTCTGATCAAGGAGACATGGAAATTTTGTGGGTGAATGACAGATCCATCCCTGCTTGCCTGATCTTGCACAGCACGGTATCTCCTTTTCCATGGCCGGTTGCTCCCAAGGGAGCTGACACTGTATCCCAAAGCTGGCTGTGCACTGGTGGGACTGATGGACACAGCCACCCCGGCCTGGCTCTGCCCCTTTCCTGGAGGGAAGATTTGCTGCTTTCTGGAAAAGGAGGGCAGAGCTCATTTTGAGACTTTTTCATGTCCTCTCCCGCCTACTAGGACTGGTTTTTGGGAAGAGGGGATGCAGAAGAGGAGAGGGTGGAAAATCAGAGTGGATATTAAAGGCCGTAACAGGCATACAGTCATTTTGGGACTCTGAAATATTGGTCATCTTAAAGGTTGATAGAATTGTAGCATTGTTGAGGTTGGAAAAGACCTTTAAGATTGTTGAATCCAACCGTTAATGTCCTAAATGTTGGACTTGAGTATTTCCAGGCCTGTAATTGAATTTAAGGCTAGTTCTTCTCCCAGTATTGGTTTGGATATCTTCTGATCTGCACCACCCTGAGCGTCGGAGCTATATTTGTACATCCTCACTGGAATATATTGGTACCTCATTTTGCCAGCACTTAGGAGTTACATTTATTTATCTGCTCTTCTTCCAAGGAAACTTAGAGGAGATAAACACTTAAAACCCAGCCTCCATTACTGATTTAAATGGCTTATAAAATTTTTAAACTGTTTATGATTGTCTTTCATTCTGATGTGTATGGTTTCTTTTCTTAGTATTACTCTCAGATAAATGTGTTGGGGGAATCCAGACAAAATCCGTGCTTATACAGCTGAGGATTGGAAACTCAGTAAGCAAGCAGGCCACTATAGTCTGTGTGAAACAATGATCATTCTTTCTGCTATTCCAAAGTAACTGCTAACCAAAACAAGAAGGTGGTACAAAATACACAGATCAGATGTAAGTCTTCTCCTGCAGCCCTAATGCTTCTCGTGTGTGTCGTAGTACATTTATGATACTTAATAATATTCCAACTATTATGTCCTGTGAAATGCACATTTTACTGACGCTTGCTGAAATTTGCCATGTAGCAAGAGCTGTTACATCATTCTCTTGGGTCTTAAATCTTATACCTGGTGCAAATTTGAGAATTAATGCAAATAAAACAGTCGTTGAGAGGAGCAAAATACAGACACTGAAAATATGTTTCAGCAATGGCATTTACATAATTGTAATTACTGAAAATCTCAAAATTAGAGCCTTGGACAGTGCTGGGAGAATGAGAGCTCATTGTAGGGAATTCTTGCTGGTTTGGAACACACAAACCCTTCCTGAAGCGAATTGTATTTGTATTGCTGAATAGCACCACTCTTGGTTTTCTGTTATCTCACTTCTTAGGGTTACCTCATTCATAATTTCTTGCTACTGTTTCACTCTGCTTACATATGGCTTAACAGTATCTTTTCGTTTGCTCCTTGTCTTCTAATTAGTTCGGAC
The DNA here is from genome assembly GCA_013397055.1 of Pachycephala philippinensis. NCBI lineage: Eukaryota > Metazoa > Chordata > Aves > Passeriformes > Pachycephala > Pachycephala philippinensis. The sequence goes on along the minus strand of VWZT01015553.1, from coordinate 291,829 downwards.
TTTCCTCGTAATTGGAAGCAACAAACCCAGAAGGACTTTGTCTTTCTGTTGTCCCTTGTTCCATCCTTTGTGAATTCCAGGTTAGAACAAGAGGGGAAAAAGTATCTTCATAGAATCATAGAGTGGTTTGGGTTGAAGGAACCTTAAAGTTCATCTCATCCCACCCCCTGCCATGGGCAGGGACACCTTCCACCAGACCAGGCTGCTCCAAGTCCCATCCAGTCTTGCCTTGAACACTTCCAGGGATCCAGGGGCAGCCACAGCTTCTCTGGGCACCCTGTGCCAGGGCCTCACCACCCTCACAGGGAACAATTCCTTCCCAATATCCCATCCAACCCTGCCCTCTGGCAGTGGGAAGCCATTCCCCCTTTTTCTGTCACTCCATCCCTTGTAAACAGTCTCTCTCCATGTTTCCTGTAGGCTCCCTTCAGGCACTGCAAGGCCACAATTAGGTCACCCTGAAGCTTCTCTTCTCCAGGCTGAGCAACCACAATTCTCTCAGCCTTTCCTCACAGCAAAGCTGCTCCATCTTACATGTATCCTGCTAAATTCCCTGTTAAGACCTGGTTAATGGGACACTGTCATTATCCTAGGAGGATGTCAGTGCACTTCATGGAACTGCTTGGTTGTAATAAGAAAAATGTAATAAGCGTAGTGTGCCCAAAGCTGCAGTTGACAGATCAAAGCCAGTGACCAGCATAACTCCAGACTCTGCAAGAGGAAGCACCATCACAGTGCTGTTGTTTGCAGGTGGGGGGGAACCGACTGCTATTTTTAACACCTCCTCAAAGTGGCTGTTTTGTGGTCACCATCATTTCCATGAGCCCATCCTAGAATGTAACCCCAGACGTTGTATTAAGGCAGCGAGGGAGGATCTGTGCACATGGGGAGAGTCGGTCTTGGTTGGTTTTGACAGCACAGGAAGATCTCAGGAGGCTTTGCTTGCATGTGTTGAGGTTGCTCAGGGAACTGATTTTACAATGGGTTAAAGTAGAGCATGTTCCAAAAACAGGCTGAAAAAGGCCAGTTTTGTCTCTAGAAAAGCAGCTTAAGAAATTGCTACAGCTGATGAAAATGTAGGCCCAGCTATTTAAACAGGGCACACCTCCTTCTCTAGCTATGTTCCCTTACATATATTTGCAGGGTGTAAAACTCTTCAAAACCATCCCAGTAAAAAGCTCTGCAAAGCTGTGGTCGCTATATACCTTCCACCATTCCAGCAAGGTGGCTTTGTGGAGCAGGAATACCGTGACACCCCGACTCCCTCTCACGCCGTTTGTCCCTGGCTGTAAATGTTTCACAGACTTCACCCAGTCCTGTTGTTTCATGCTCAGTGCCAGCTCTTTCTGTGTTACTGCACTTGGTGGGAAACTGCCTTCAAGAGATATGCATGAGGAATTGGGAGCGTGAGTAATACCTACATTTACTATAAATAACTGTATTTTTGTAAAAGCTGGATGAGCGAGAGAGACAGAATAGTTGATGACACAGGCTTGATAAGCAGAAAATTATTTTTTGAGCCGGGTTTTGTTATCTAGGGTGGCTCTACAATCCAGAAGAGCAACATACCTGCAAAAGTGCAAGGTTTGTTGTACTTTTTGTTGCCAAGTGCCCTCTAAAGTTTCCTCAAGAGTCAGCCTAGTCTTCCAGGTCATCAGTAATGGAGTTTTAAACATTTTTCCATCTATTTTTTATTTGCTAGATAAAAGTTTCAACCACTTTGATGTACCAAAGCCATTGAAGATTGGGTGTATTAATGAGAGCTGGAGAGCAGGTCGCCTTTCTGCCCGTAGCATTTTATTTGCAGTATTTTGGATATCTTTTGATGTGAGCAACTTTTCTTCGTGCTCTAAAGCACCTTGCCACCTGGATTTCTGGGGCATACAGCTGTGAGGGACAGTTTTCAGCCTCCTGCCAAGTTGTTCATAGAGCGGATGTTCCTCATCTTCATTTTGCAAATCCCTTCTTGCTGGCACTCCTGCAGATATGTCCCTTCCTCTGCTTTCTGCCCTTGTTCTCTGGGTTTATTATACGGATGGGCAGGAGCAAGGTAATTTCCCATTTGACCTGAAAATTCATGCACCTTTGGAGACAGGTGTTCTGGCTCTGTTTATCTCTGCTGTGCTCATTTTCTTACCCTGGCTGACCTTTTGGAGTGCCGAAGGAACCAGAAAACCCTGATTGTCAGGGCAGCATAATCCTCCTATTTCACAACAGAGGCATTTCACCGGTGATCACACCTCTCGTTTTCTGTAGGGGACACCTTGAGGTTTATCCGTCTGGCTGCAGAAAGGAACTTTGAGATAGAAATCCAGATTTTATTTTTCTGGACCTTAGTGTCCCAAGCTATAAAGAACCACAAGGATTCACATATGTGGGTTGATAAAAGCTCAGAACTCTGAAAGGGAGCAGGATGGCAAGGTGCAGGGAGGAGTTTCCCTGCAGGATTTACTGATAGTACTTATTTATCATTTATGTCCGTTATTTGTAATTTCATCTGTTTACCTGGCTTAATTTCCTGTCATCAGGCCAGCTGCTCCCATGTCTGCTTTTCACACAAAACCCTGATGTTTGGCTACTCGACAGAATTAATTGGAATTAACTGTAACTAATTAGTCCAGACTTTCTAATATTGACTGGGAGAAAAGATGATGAGGATGTTAAGAAAGTTGTAGCCATTAGACTTTGTAAATATATGCTCTGTGAAAACCCTTCGGTGGTGGGAATTGCCCTCCTTTTTTTTCCCCCTGCTCTTCAATGATGTCCTCCATCAAAGCTCAAAGGCCACTGACTTGGGCTGAGGGTGAACTATATTTAGGTACTGCAGGAGAAGTCCTGCAATTCACTCCAGAGGGAGCTTTTTCCTCCTTCTTCCTTTTTTTTTTCTTCTTTTTTTTCCCAACTCTATACTTTCAGCTGGATTTTTCTGATTTTTGAGCTCCTGCAGCTTAAGTTGAGTGTAAAGGGCATGTTAGATTTTCTTCTGAAAATAATCCCTTCATAGTTTTTAACATCTCAAAAGCATTTGAAAAGAAGTACGAATTTATTACTGCACCACTGTGTATGCCCCTATGCATGACTGGTAAATAAACACTGAAAGCAGCATTCCCTAATTTCCCAGGTTACAGCAATGGAGGCCTTTTGGTGGGCTGCAGAAAACTGCTCAGGATTTACACATTTCTCTTTTATTTTTACCTGTTTTTATCTCATTTTGAGTATTTTTTTTTTTTTTGTGCTCTATGAATCCTGCTCTTCCATATTGCATTCCAGGAGCTGGAGTTGCTACAGCAGAATTCCCCAGCAATTTCCCTGGGAAGGAGGAGCTCAGTTAAGTGGCTGGTTTCAGGATGAGGTCTGCCCTTTGGAACACATTTTGGATCCATGATGAAAGCACAGGATTTTTCCCTGCCAAGCCTGGATTACACTCCCTGCGTCAGTGCAGACTCACTGTGTGACGCTGGCTGGGTTTGCAGAATCGGATTTTTTTCCAAAATAAATGCCAGGCGCTGTGTTTGCTGCTGCCTTCCCTTTGCGTGCCTGAATGGCTTCAGTCTCTCCCACTGCTGCTTGGGGATAAAACTCAACAAACCTACTTAAAAGTGGGTTTTTTTCCAGGGTCTGATTATACTTTATCACAGAACTAAAGGCTGGATGAGGTTGGAAGAGACCTCTGGATGTCATGGGGCCCAGCCCCGTGACTCAAGCAGGGCTATCTAGAACCTCCTGCCCAGGGTTAAGTCCAGACACCTTTTAGACATCTCCAAGGATGGAGATACTGACAGGGGTGGGGCATCATGGGCAACTTCTTCATGCTGGGCTGAGGAGATACTGACCTGACACAGCAACAGTATTTATTAAAACATTCCATTTAGGACAAGGTTTTTATTACAAAGTGTGACCTCGAGCTCTACCCAAATGCACAAACAACAGCCATGTTTTCAGGTCCTCCCTGTGAGGACCAAAGTGCTCCAGGCAGCAGGACAGCCAAGGGACTGTGGTGACAATGTCTTTCCTAGGTGTCTTCTCACCACAAGAATCCATTCCTGCCTATGATTTACTAAAGAACGGATATCGATCTAATATCGATACCCGATTAGGACGGACAAAGACCCTCTAACTCGTTTGGGTTAGAAAGGGTATGTTTATTCCAGCGCCGGGAAGCTGTGTGGATAGCTCCAAAAGCACAGCTCCCAGGTTACAAAGCAATTCAAAGCCTATTTATTCATGAAAGTTCTAACTATTCAAAATACAGATAATATGGACTCCTCCCATTCTCTCTCTGTATGGAAATTAGCCACAAAGTCATTAAGCATGCGTAGTTCTCTCTAGGAAATGGGTCGGTGGTCTCATAATTATGAGGAGGGTCCTTCATTGGATGAAGTNTTTAGATTCTGCTGTGTTTGCTTCCTATTTTAACTACTCTTTTAGCTAAATTCTTAATGTTTAAATGTTTAAAAGAACCTCAATCTAAATACTTAAGAGAGGCTTATTTTAAATGTTGCAAAGAGACTCATTGTCTCACCTGTGTGCTGTGAAGGTTAAATTCTCTGCTGGGCCCTGGCTCTAGTGTCTGATGTACATTGTGGGGGTGACGTGCATCTGGAGCGCTCAGGCTCGTGCTGTGGTTCTGGGGGTGTCCTCTGCAGGACCCGGAGTTAGTCCTTGTGGGTCCATTACAAGTCAGGATGTTCTGTGATCCTGTGAAGCACTGCCTGGTGCTTAGTGTGTGCACACCGAGCTCCTCACCAGCCTGGCTCCCAAAGCCCATGGTCAGATGGGTCCATGGTTTTCATCATCCCCCATTCCCTGTGTGGATACTGAGAGGAGGAGAACGGACTCCTGTGTCAGCAGCACCCAACGTACGTGATCCGTGCTGTGCCCAGGACACCCTTCTGGACTGGATGCCTGTACACGTTCTGGCAGGGGTAATGTGATTCCTCTGATGAAATTACGTCCAAGAATAATCTCCTTTGACTAGTATCTGAGATTTTTCCATGCTTGATTTGCCCCTTTGTGATAAAGTTACCCTAAATAACGTTTTCAGGTGGTTTTGCTTCCAGGTAGATAGAGAAAAAAGGAGAGGCTCTCTTCCTGCCAAAGGATAGCACAAAAAAATGAGCCCTTATGTACATATAAAGCAAGGAAACTCAAGTAAGATCTCATAGGCCAGTGCTTCTCCCTTGTTCATCCTGATGGATCCAGACAGCCCATGCGGGATATTACCTGAAGCTGGTGCTCATCACTGAGCGAGGTTAAAAAGCACTGGGCTGGCATATTGAAATTTTGCATCTCATTGTTCAGTCTGTTTCTAACTGATGCATTTGGTTCCTCCTTTTCAAATACAATTGTTTTTAAAAATAGTTCATGGTATAAAAAGAAAACAAATACTTCGTTTTTCCCCGAGTGACTTTAATGATGAATTGCATGGGTCTAGAAAGCAGTTTAAAGGTGCTGTCGCCTCCTTTGAAGAAAAGTGTCATCTTGATATAAATCAGGAATATTATTTTATAAGGACGGTTAGCAGCTTACCTGAGTCCATCTGTGGCAGCCTTACGAAGAAAAGCAAAATACTTCAAATGAAGTTCACATGTCTCTAGAAGTGGGTTCGTCAGAGGGGAGGCATCAAGGGAAATGTTGACAGATATTTAATTATAATGGCAGTAGTGGCTGTTGCTGTGTTAATAGCATCTGGCAGCAGAGTCACTGCCATCTGTTAGTGCCCTGAAATCCTGGAGATGGTGCCTCCTTTATGGAGGAATTAACAATAATTAACAAACCTATCACATGAAATCACCTTGATTGGATGACAGCCTTACCTTGATAATGATTAATTGCAAAATAATGTGGAGTAAAATGTCCACTATTCTCCTTTTTTGCTACTGCTGCTCTACAAGTGCAGCTTCCTGGGGGATTTCCTTTCAAGCCTGTGGTGTGAGGTAGCATTTACTGCATTTATTTTAAATAATCCTTATAAGCAGAGCTAGATTAAAACCAAACTTCTGCATATTCATTTCGATTTGCAACAGATTAGGTCTCTAAAATCAGTTGTGGTTCTGTTGGTGCATGGTAACTTATTTAATGTTAAATAAGGGAGAAAATGAGGTTGGACTGCAAGTAGTGACCCTTAAGCCAAAGTCAAGTCAGTCTGGAAGAACAATCTGACTGCATTAAGGCATTTCAAGGTGTTTTTGTTAGCTTAGTATTAGAAGCCAAACTATTAATTTCTGATGAGTCAGTTTGTCTTCGAAGCGATAAGGAAAAAATATTCTATTTTTGAATACCTATTTTTATACAAGCCAATATTTCGATCAGTGCAATGAAGTATCGCTGCCATAAATAAGTTATAAACAAAGCAGTGAGCCAATTTGAGACCTGGTTGGGTTTTATTTTTCTCTTAACTCTTCCTTTTCTGTCTGTTCCTGCTGAGCAACAGATGGAGAAGGTAACATACTCCTTGCTTAAATAGGAGAATTGTAATAGATAAATGAGGTGTGGTAATCATCAGGAGCAATAGGGGAGAAAGAGTAAACTCTGGAATCTTGAAGTCAACTAAACAGGAATTTTATTTCTTTTTTCCCATGCGTGTCAGTTAATATTCTGAATATTGCTCTGGCACCCACAGTGAGAAGGCAACATACACTTTTCTTGTGTCTTTCTATTTGTTCCTAAGTGCCAGAAATTCTTTAGGCTTGGATTTGGGCTGATTCCAGCTCCTGAAAGAGCTGCACTGACACAAACCACGAGCAGAGGTGTGGAAAGCTGAGTTTGTGCTGCCTTGATTTATCACAGCTCCCAACAGAGGAGCTGTAGATCAGAGTCTTCCCTTCCCCTTCCCTTTTCCCTTCCCTTTTCCCTTCCCTTTTCCCTTCCCCTTCCCCTTCCCCTTCCCATGGAGCAGATCTGAGGATAAAGGCTCTCCTGGTGCAGGAGGCTGGGGTTTAGCTGATTTATGGCTTTGGTGTCCTCTCCATTAATACCTTCTCCATGAGACCCATGCCTCTCTTTTTGTTTTGCTCTGACAGCCACGTGAGTCAGACACGAGCTCATGGGTTGTGTGTCTTTGTACACGCGTGTTCATCACACACCACCTGTACATGCCACACCCTCCTAGCTCTGATAAAATTAGAAGATGCTTTGAAAAAAGTGATTTTTGCCTTTTGTTATGCTGCTCTGGCGTGGTACCATGGGATCGTGGGCAGGCAGTGGCTGGTGGGGTGTAACAAACACAGACACCCTTGTTAAGGCTTGGAAGAAGGGCTTGTTTTTCTCTAAGTGCTATTTTCATGCAAGGCACTGTTCCCTGGTTAGGAGGATTAGAAGATATGCATTAAACAGTGTTAAATATGCTGAGGCAGTTGATGTTTACAGCCCTCATAGAATTATTCATTAAAATATTAACTGCTAGACAGCCTCCTTTTTTTTTCATTAAGTGATTTAGTAGCCCTCTCCAAAATCTTGTGTGATTCAGACATTCAAAGACTAAATAAGGCTAAATAAAACCACCAAAATTATCCACAAAAACACTGATTCTTGGGTTTATGTTTCTTAAATTGCCACGAGTGTGACATGCCTAAGAAATACAGAGGGATTTGTGGAGCGGGTGAGCTTTAAGATTTGACTCAGTCCTCTCCCATCTGCACCAGCAGCTTTCTCTAACACATGGCACTGGGAAGATCTGGAAGGGGCCGTATCCATCTGAAGGATTTTGGAGATAACAGATATGTGTGTGCACTAAGTTTTGGGTTACAGAAGCTCGTGACATGATGATGAGGTGTTACCAAGCGGTGCTGGCTCTCAACTCTCTCTTTCCCCTCTCAGGCCTTTTTAAAGATGTTTTTAAGGGTTCTGGTCCACTGCAAAGGACAGGGTTGTGTTCTTGTCTATAAACACAGACTGGTTTGTCTTGGAAGGAGCCTTAAAGCCCATCCAGTCCCACCCCTGCCGTGGGCAGGGACACCTTCCACTAGCCCAGGTTACTCCAAGCCCCATCCAACCTGGCCTTGGGCACTTCCAGGGATCCAGGGGCAGCCACAGCTTCTCTGGGCAACCTGTGCCAGGGCCTCTCCACCCTCACAGGGAACAATTCCTTCCCAACAGCCCACCTAACCCTGCCCTCTGGCAGCAGGAAGCCATTCCCCCTTTTTCTGTCACTCCATCCCTTGTCCAGAGTCCCTCTCCAGCTCTCCTGGAGCCCCTTTAGGCCCTGGAAGGGGCTCTGAGGTCTTTCCAGAGCCTTCTCTTCTCCAGG
>VWZT01015553.1:236422-283128 GCA_013397055.1 Pachycephala philippinensis | reverse complement strand
CCACCCTCACAGGGAACAATTCCTTCCCAACAGCCCACCTAACCCTGCCCTCTGGCAGCAGGAAGCCATTCCCCCTTTTTCTGTCACTCCATCCCTTGTCCAGAGTCCCTCTCCAGCTCTCCTGGAGCCCCTTTAGGCCCTGCAAGGGGCTCTGAGGTCTTTCCAGAGCCTTCTCTTCTCCAGGTGAACGCCCGCAGCTCTCCCAGCCTGGCTTCAGAGCAGAGGAGCTCCAGCGCATGGAGCATCTCTGTGGCCTTCTCTGGACTCTCTTTAGCAGCCCTGCATCCTTATTTTTGGGATCTCCAGAGCCGATTTGCTTCCTTGGGCCCCTTATACCCAATTTTGTGGCTGAGCAGGTCACGTCTGCTGTTGCTGCTCTTCACCAGCATGTTTGACATGTGCTTCCTCCTGCAGACAGTTCCTCAGTGCTGATGTTTCCCCACTCTGTTCTCTGTGGGTGCTGGGTGACTCTGGGACTGCCTTCCCAGTGCTTTGCCTTGCTCTGGTGAAGGTGGAGGCTGGTGTTGTTACTGATTTATATGAGTACCCCCCATTTTCCGTGGACTGCTGGAGAGNGCCCGCAGCTCTCCCAGCCTGGCTTCAGAGCAGAGGAGCTCCAGCGCATGGAGCATCTCTGTGGCCTTCTCTGGACTCTCTTTAGCAGCCCTGCATCCTTATTTTTGGGATCTCCAGAGCCGATTTGCTTCCTTGGGCCCCTTATGCCCAATTTTGTGGCTGAGCAGGTCACATCTGCTGTTGCTGCTCTTCACCAGCATGTTTGACATGTGCTTCCTCCTGCAGACAGTTCCTCAGTGCTGATGTTTCCCCACTCTGTTCTCTGTGGGTGCTGGGTGACTCTGGGACTGCCTTCCCAGTGCTTTGCCTTGCTCTGGTGAAGGTGGAGGCTGGTGTTGTTACTGATTTATATGAGTACCCCCCATTTTCCGTGGACTGCTGGAGAGTTACCGGCCAGCACAGAGTTTGATCCCTGGATTTCACCCAGTGACCCAGAGGCAATTTCACATGCCACCGAGCCCAGGGCATTTAAAAATTGCCCACCTGGGTCATTTCATCTCTTGTGTTACCCATAATTTCATTTTTGCTGGGCTTTTCTCATTCGGTTGTGCAGGCAGAAGAGCCTGGACCCAGCCAAGTGTGACACCCTGACGACAAATGCCTATCACCCTTTGTGTGCTTAATACTGATGCTATCTCTGTTGTGTGCTTTTTGTGTGTTTCAGGAAAAAAGTGCCAGTTCAAACGCAAGACTTAAATCTAATAAAGAGATCCCAGGATTAGTACATCAACCCAGAGCAAAGTAAGTTCAGTTTCTGTTGTTTAAATCATAAGACAAATAAACATGGGGTTAAGCAGTGTCTGTGAGGTTCACAATTACTGCCTAGCAAAGACCAAATGATGACTCCAGCAGCCCTAAAGTCATGCTGAGTTAAGTACAAGAGGTAAGATCACCTGTGTCCCAAGACTGGGAAGCATCCTCTCCTTTGCACAGCAAAGATGCAGGATTTGAAAATAGGTGAGACACATCCTGTTGTGCCTGACAGAAGACCCTGTGCTATTTCTCAGCTTTCTATACAACTTACACAGAACAAAGTTCTCTATATCCACTAGTGTTCCTAAATATGACTGGATCAGTCCTAGGGAGGTTTTTTAGACAGCCTCCTTTAGGTTAGCCTCTGCTCTGCCTGGGACTGGGAATGGTCATGTTGTTAAAATGAGAGTTCTTCTGTAGCTACGAGTTCTTCCCTGCTTGGTTGGCAGTTCTGTGCCCATACTCTCCCTGGGGTCGGTCACTGTTACATGAAATATTTGCCTCTTGTGGCAGAGCTGGTTATTGATAGTACTAACTCATTTCGTATCCAACTCAGTGTTACATTTTAATCACTAATTGGCTGGGAAATAACAGATTACATGGAGCCACGTATCGGGTTCATGAAGAACAAGTGATAAAAGTTTGCGATTTGGGTTTTGAACACCAGTGGAAATGCTGTTCCTCGTGCCCTGCCCTCAGGGCACTTATTAACTTAAACTTGCTGCCTATCAAGTGCCTTGAACACGATTTCAAGTCTGGAAACTTTAGTTATTTCCTAATCAACTGACAGTGTAATTCAGTGTCTTTTCAAAGGGAAAAGCTGAGTGCTTTGGATGTAATTGCAAAGAAATTCATGGTAGGGTGGTGGAGGTAAAATCACTCTTCAGCAAAGCTGTCCTTCATTATTGTGGTTCAGTCCTCCCCAGCAGGGCCAGAGATGTATTTAAGATGCTGTAACATGAGGGTAATTACACTGGGATAAAAAAGGGCTGTTCTTTTGGTGGGTCATCTCTTGGTACATCCACAGCAGAGGAACTTCATGGGGCCAGGGCTTCCATTCCTTCATGGAACCCTAATTTGAGAAGTCCCTGCAGAAATCAGAACTGACCGAAAAGCCTATTTTTCACATTGCATTGACAGAGATAAATAGTTCTGTCACAGACCTGCAAAAATAAGGAGACTTCCCAGAGAGGTACAGAATGTAACATGAGGTTGTTGGGTAGACCCTCCAGTGTTTCCCCAAGGCTCTGCTGTTTGCCCAACCTACCACTGCATTTTTGTTTATAAAGGGGCTACATGTGTTTGAGTTGCTAATTGCCAGGTCAGCAAATAGCTGTTACCATGTACAATTTTTTTTTCAAGGTTTATTTTCTAAAAGCCATGACAATTTTGACTGCAGGGCGGGGTGGCATTGGGTGGAAAAGGGCTACTCAGCTGGAAGGGCAGAAGTGAACAGATAAATCATTAGATGCATCGTAGAATACTGTTCTGGTACAATGGATGTTACTTCTAAACAAAACATGGACTTAGTACCAAATTGTAAGTTCTTTTACAATATTTTGATGTCAGCTGAAAAGTAAGTGTTGTTGGGCTCTTCCCCCTGCAGGAGGATTTAGATTTTTCCAGCCAGAGCCCTGGACTCTAAAACCAGGGGATGTAGGGAGCCAGCAGTAGCTTTATGGGGGTCTTTGGCTGAGGGAGAGGGGTTGGTCCTTCCTCTTTACACCCAGTCCTGCCACACCTTCAGGACTTCCCCCTGCACCCTGCCCTGATCTCACAGGCTTTTGCTCTGTCTGTTCATCTCCAAATTCACCCCACTGACACCTTTAATGACCACCAAGTACCCTGGGACAAGTTCATAACTCAGGGAGTGACAGCAGCCTGAAGCATGAAGTGAAAGTGGTTATTTCAGACCAGTTTTACCCTGCCAAATCACAGACTCTCAGAATGGTTTGGGTTGGCACATGAAAAATCAGCTAGCCCAACCCCCCTGCCATGGGCAAGGACACCTTCCACTAGACCAGATCTGTAGGATTATCCTGTGGCAACTTTCAGGGATATGACTACACAATACTCCTTTTTCTTCCCTGCCTTCTTTTAGTTTTCTTACGGATTATGGTTGGAGTGAGTCACTACAGTATCATCTCATTTTATTAGAAACTGGATTTATGATGTTGCAAAGGCAAGACTATTTTTCAAGCACTTGCCTACCCAGAAAGGGCTGCACTGCCCTAAAATCCCTGTCCAAGGCACCTGAACATGCAGGTGATGGGGTCAGCTGTCCCAAATAAGCATCTTTTCCCCATCTGAGGTGGAGGTGGGAACCTGAGGAACAGGCAGACAGCTGGGGACAAGAACTCCCTCAACCACTGAAAGGTGAATTGTTCCTGCTCCTGAATCCCCAGCTTTAGGTTTTAATGCCATTTCTGAGCCCTTCCCTTGTGAACTGAGCTTCATTTATGTCCCACATAAGCAAATCTTTGTATACATTCAGCCGATAGCAGGGAGGGCTCAATGCTGAGCTTTGTGGGGAAGTGCAGCCCGTTGTTGGGCACTTAGGGAGAGCATTAACTCATCACAGCTGAAAGGATCACTCTGGGGAAGAGGGGATGGGTGGGAATCCAGCAAGCTGTGCCAGCTTTCTGTGCTGGGGAAAATCTCCAAGAGCTGTGTGTCTTTCTGACCGTTTGGCATCACTGTTGACACTGGCACCAGTCCCCATCCTCTCTTTTTTGCATCTTTTTGTGTTGCACGTGGAGTCCCTGGCACATTTCCCCAGCTCCCTGTGAGCCCAGGTGCTCCTCCCTGCTGCGGGTCCAGAGGCTGCTCCAGCCTCACCTTCCCGGAGGGGTGTTACTTGTGCAGGAAGGAGGCTCTCGCCATCCACTGACATAAATAAACACCCCAAACACCACCTGCCACCCGTCCTCACCCTTGTGTCCTCGTCCTTTCTGTGTTTTTAGCTTGCAATTTCCCCGTGGAGAAGGACCTGTGGTCTTGTGTGACCATAAGTGTTTTACAGACAATGAAAAAAGAGTATTTTCCAGCCCTCTTTACTAAGGCAAAATCATAGCACTGAGCCTCTTGGTGCTGCAGAATTTGTTGAAGTGAAGGGGCTGGAGCCCCAGGAGCGGCTGAGGGAGCTCTGGGGGCTCAGCCTGGAGAAAAGGAGGCTCAGAGGGGACCTTCTGGCTCTGCACAACTCCCTGACAGGAGAGTGTAGCAGTTGTCAGTCTCTTCTCCCCTGTAACAAGTGGCAGGACAAGAGGACACAGCCTTTAACCTCACGTTGTGGGTGTCTCATTCTGTGGTGGTGAGGTTGGCAGTCCTGGAAAACATCCTGTCCTGACAGAGGGGGGCTCTCACTGGCCCAGGGAGAGGTACTGGCCTATGAACTTCCTGCAGTCAGCCTGGAAAAGGGAACAGTCTCCTCTGGATGCATGTGGGTCCCAGTTACCACCCCGAGTGTTATGCATGTACACAGAACTAAATGCGGTAATTTTTTGTGGGCAAACCAAAAATAGGGGGAAAAGAAGATTAAAAATTGACATTGTAGATGAAAGCATGAAGGGATTAATTTTTCACAGTGGTGGAAGCTGACAGCTGGGCCTCTCAACAACCCTGGGCTGTTTTATAATGGAAGAAATCCTGTTGGTATTGATACTGTTCCTTTGCTTTGCAGCATGCACATCTCCGAAAGCCAACAAGAATTCTTCAGAATGCTTGATGAAAAAATTGAAAAGGTAAGACACAGTAATGTAAACATCCATTCTCCATCGGGAGGACAGTGACCTGCCTGCTGCAGCTCTCTGTGTTCTCCATGGTTTGGAGGGGTCTGGCCCAAGATCTCCCTTCCTGCTCCTTGGTTAGGTAGTTCAAGTGCAAAGACCAGGAAGGCAAAGAGTTTGCAGGAGGTACTGAGAGAATCCTTCGTTTTGTGGGAATGTCACCAGACTAGGATTAATGGCAGGTTAGCTCAGATGTTCAGGATATACATGCTGGATAAAGGTGAAGAGCAAAATGGGGTTTTATATCATTGCTGATTCAATCTTTCATCTCATCTCTGTGGGAGACAACTGGAATCTTAATGCCAGTAGTATGTGGGATACCCCAGGAATTTCTTGCTGAATCGCCTCAAAATAGCCACTGGCTCCGAGGGATGGTGTGGCTGGAAGTGTGGATAACCCTGCTCCAGGGCTGTGCCAGTGAAATACTGGTGCTGGAGATGGTTTGAAGAAGAGGATGAATAATTCTTTGCATATGTCAGCTGTCCTGAGAGCAGCTTTTGTGTGTTTCAGAAACCTTTCAAATTACACCCTTGGCTTCTTTGTGGGACAGCAGTGAAGGGGCTGGAGCACAGCTCATACCAGGAGCGGCTGAGGAAGCTGGGGGGGCTGATGTTCACACACCAATTTACTCTTTACACTGCCTATTTTGGAGTTGTGCATCTTGTTTAATACTGTATATTAAATATTGGCTTCCTCAGTTGTAGTACACTAATTTGTACTCCCAGTTTCAGGATATGAGGAAACATTCCTTTATGGAGAGGGAAGTCAGACACTGGAACAGGCTTCCCAGGGAGCTGGTGGATGCCCAAGGCCTGTCAGTGTTCAAGAGACATTTGGACAATGCCCTTAACAACATGCTGTAATTTCTGGTCAGCCCTGAAGTGCTCAGGCAGTTGATCGTTGTAGGTCCCCTCCAACTGAAATACTCCTAGTCTAGTCTAGTCTAATCTTCTGTTCTGTTCTATTCCATTAAGTTGTCATGTTGGGTTGCAGAGTAGAAGGGGAATTTTTACTTGCATGACTGAGAATTTCTGCCATTTTTGCCAGCACTCTTGGTCTTAGGAGTCAGAGTGCCACAGTGGGTGCATCTCTTATTTGTCCCAAGCAACACATTTGTTACTTTCCTCTTAGAAAACCAAAAAATTATGAAAGCAAGAAATGACATAAAGGGGAAGAGTAAAAATGAGGAGGAGTTCATAGATTCCTGAGAAGAATATTTCTGTACCCAGTATTTCGCAGGGGTAAGATTTTATGTAACCTAATGCATTTAAAAGTAGAATTTCTAAATACCCATAATACAGCTACACCTCCTTTGAATAAATGCATTCACCCTATGAATATTCAGATGCTTTTCCTGGACATCATCACCTTCTATAATGCTGAGCACAGCATCTCCAGTGAAAGGGATTTTCCAGAAATGTATCTTATCTACAGACCAGACAATGCCATCAGGCTGTATCTAATTATGAATTTTGGTTAATTTTTGTTCTTGAGGTTTGTGGCAGGGCACGAACACCCCTCATTCCCCAGCTGCCACGCCGAGGTGCAGCTGATCCTGTCTCCTCTGTTCGGAGCTGTTTGGATCAGCTTTGAGATGTTCCCAGGTGATCTCCAGGGCTAATTTATCTTGGGGATAATTTATCTTCGGGATCAGGAGATCGTCTGTTTAGAGGAAATCCACAGTTTATCTGTCAAAGAGACCAAGCTGCTGACAGCTGATGGGATTGGCAGGAGTTAACACACAGCTGAATGTGGGATTTGTGTTCCCTGGGGACCTCCTGTGCCTGAGGAAATAGTCTTCATAAGAGAAGTTTTGGGCTTTTTAATTCGTCTTTGCCCACAACACTTTTTTTTTCTAGGTATTCCCACAAATGCCAAAAAGATGGGAAAATATGAGGGGTTTTGTCTGATCCCTAAATGGCATTTTCAGTCCCTTCCCCAGGGAGATGGAGGACAGCAGTTGAACATTTAGAAGAATTGTATCAGTGAGCAGATGACCGGTGGCAGCTGAAAACATCTGCGGATGTGTTGGGGGTGTTGCCTGAGGCTGGTGAGGTCCCAAACCTTGTGGTGTTCCCGTGGTAGAGGGGCTGTTGGATTTGTGGTGGAGACACTGCTCCATGGGCTGTGCTGCAGAAACTCCACCCTCAGCTCCACTGAGACCCCGAGGGGTGCTGGGCCACCAAATCCAAGTGAGGAACAACAGCTCTGATGTGTGAGCATTAGGCAGGAGCGTTACAGGGGTGCTGGGACCTGGCACAGCCATCACATGGACAGGGAGGGCAGCTGAAATAAAACTCCTGCAGCCAAAGTGTGAAATGGAAAGAACACAGGCTGGTGTTTCATCAGCTGCAAACAGCAAGTATTTATGAGTCCTGGAGATCAAAAAAAGCCATACTGAAACAGTCTGGAGAGTTTCTCTGGAAGTCCTGCCCCCAGCAGCGTGTTCCTGGCTGCTCCTACAAAGCACCACTGCCTCCTGCAAATGTCACCCAAAGGTAAAAAACAGAATGCCACGAAGCATGGAGCTTCTGTCTACCAAAATTCAGTGTCAAAACACTGTGAGTCGTTCGGAGGGGCACATCTGCTCTGTCTCTGAGTGAGTCTGTCCGTGCTCTGAGAGCTGGAGCTGAACTGGCGTGTACAGAACTGCCTGTGGTGGTGGGAATGCCATTCATAGGGTTTGCTGGAAGGAAGAAACACTGGGATGAGGGCTGGAGTAGGACTGACTGAGAATGTCAAAGTCAGCCTCAAATGTAAGTTTAGATGTTGGTTCTTCTGGAGTCAGTCCTTTGAGAATCACCAGAACTTGAGGTAAAAATACTCCCAGACCTGATGAGAAGCCAGAGTTACAGTTCAGATGGGAGCCTGGGAGCAGCTGGAGAGAGCTGAGCAGTCAACACAAGAAGCTGCAGTTATTTGTAGTATCATAGAATATCCTGAGCTGGCAGAGACCCACAAGGACTGTGGAGTCCAACTCACAGGACAACCCCAAGAATCCCACCACATGCCTAAAAATGTGGTCCAAACACTTTCTGACCTGTGGCAGACCATGGAGAGAGAGCAAAGGGGAAGACCAAGGACCTGTGAGCAGCACGAGGCCCTGAGTGGTGGCAGAGCAGGCTCAGAAATGTTCCCAACATCTGCCAGTGGCTGCAGTGAATCCTCTTGGGGCTTCCCACCCGCTGAGGCTATTGTGAGTAGAGTCACGGGCTTTGCTTTGGGAGACAAAAAGCACGTGTTCCAGAGTTCCGGGGGAAATGGAGCAGAGACGGGCAGTGGGAAGGAGGCAGCTCATCTGCTGTCAGCCTTATCATCATTTATTGAAAATTAGCCTGAAATCACAGAAATATATTCCAGTGGAGGATGAGCAACAGGTAATAGCAGCAATTAAGCTCGAGGAGAGTGTTCCCTGGAGTAAATTAGAAAGATGTGGGTCAGGAGTACAAGTGATTTGCTTGACCTGAGAGATGAAGGCAGAAATACACAGAAATATGGCTTTGGAAACCAGAGAAGGAAGCAGAGAGTGACTGAAGAGTCCTCCTGAAGTAAACCCTGCAGCTGCTGGATAAATCTGAGAACTGCTGTGCCCAGCAGAGAAGAAATGGGCTCCACTGGCTGCAGCTGGGACTGGGACAGTCACTGCACTCCCATGGTGGGATAAATCTGGTTTTGAACTATCGGCTGATTAAGAAGATAGAAACATGTCCTGGTACCAGGTCATTTGTGTTGGTATTCAGGCAAGTAACTTAATGACCTGGGTTCTCTCCGATCTAATAGATCAAGGACTAATTTAGTCAGATGTTGCATTTGGACTCAAAACGATTTGCTGTGAAACACACAATGAAGAATTAACACGTCTCTCCTGAAGTTTCTCCGGCCTTTGGTTGTTTTTTTCTTCTTTCTACATCTCAAATTTATTTGGACCCTGATTCCACAGGGCTCCATGCAGATTCCACATTACTCCCTGAAAAGAAATCCCAGCACAGGAAGGACATAGACCTATTCCTGGAGAGGGACTTGGGACAAGAGCCTGAAGTACCATTTGACTAGGGGGAATGGCTTCCCACTGCCAGAGGGCAGGGTTAGATGAGATATTGGGAGGAAATACATGACTGTGAGGGTGGGGACGTCCTGGCAGAGACCTGGACAACCAAGTCCTGATCCAGGTTGCCCAGAGAAGCTGTGGCTGCCCCTGGATCCCTGGAAGTGTCCAAAGCCAGGTTGGATGGGGCTTGGAGGACCCTGGGCTAGTGGAAGGTGTCCCTGCCCATGGCAGAGGTTGGGACTGGATGGGCTTTAATGTCCCTTCCAACCCAAACCATTCTGGGATTCCATGGATTGCATGGGGTGGCTCAGAGCAGAGTTGATCCTGGGCACAGCCCTGTGGGCTCATTTCCATTGCCTTGAAGGGGCCCTGTCCCACCAGGGCTTGCATGAAATAAATAGAAATAAAAATTGAAACCTATAACATGTGAAGTGTTGACTGTGGAAAGTTTACCCATTTAGTGCTTGCTAGCACAGACATCTTGATGATGGCTGTCCTGGAAAATGGTTGGAAAAACGACTGCTGTCTCTGAATCCTACATGGAGCAGTACAATGATTTGGAGGAATTATCTCCTTGGGGGCTGTGGCAAAGTGTATAGGCAACTGTCTCTCTGTAGGAAAAAAGCTGAGGGGTAATGGAACAATTGACAAGCAATTCCTGGGATTATATTTGGGGGTGGTAACCCCATGAGAGAAGCACCTCTGGCTTTGTGGTTCAAAAGGGACCATGATAAAACAACCCTGGGCAGCTGTACCAGAGGAAAACCATCACAAGTCCCATCATCATAAACTATCTCTTACATATCTACAGTGGTCGGTAAAAAATAATCACAATGCAAACATGCTCATGGACAAAAATGAGATTAAAAAATGTGAAGATGTGTTGCTGTGAGCTCTGCTGGGGGTTGGTGGGTACCCCGAGCCTGGGACCTGGTGTTGCCACCCCCATGGGGGATGTCACTGTGGGTCAGCAGATCACTTGGTTTTGAGCACCAGTGCTGTGTCAGGGTGGTTGTGCAGGGATTTCTCCACTAGTCCACTCACCTGGCCCCCGGGAGCTGGTGGGAGAATACCCAGCCCATGGGAAAGATGCCTGGCAGCAACTCCCTGCATCCCTCGTTAGTAAGGCTGGGCATGGAAGCGAGGAGTGGGCACAAAGCAGCTCCTTGTATGGGATGGAGGGAGTGCCCTTGGGAACGGGATGCCAACCCAACGTATGCAAGGGCACAATGATTAGGCTGAAACTCATTAGCAAAATGGATTGCTCTTAATGACTCCATTGATTTTTTCCCTAACAAAATGAGAAAAGGACAAAAAATTAGCACAGTATACAATGATTTAGTGCCGCCTCCCGGCATTTCCTTTCTGTGAGTGCTGTAAACAAAACCAGCCTGCTGAAAAGGGTTCGCAGCGCGGGGCCTGGCGGGGGCTGCCCAGCCGGGCCCCTCAAAGGGGCCACTGTGTCCCCAGCCCCGTCAGCCCGCAGGAGGAAGGGCTGCTTGGCCCTCTGCCTCCT
The DNA here is from genome assembly GCA_013397055.1 of Pachycephala philippinensis. Classification (NCBI taxonomy): domain Eukaryota; kingdom Metazoa; phylum Chordata; class Aves; order Passeriformes; genus Pachycephala; species Pachycephala philippinensis. The sequence goes on along the minus strand of VWZT01015553.1, from coordinate 272,447 downwards.
CTCCTTCCTCTGCCTCCTCTTCCTCCCCTCCCTTCCTTCTCCCCCTTCCCTGCCTCTCCTTTCTCCTCTCCCTCCCCTGCTTCCCCTCCATCCTCCTCCTCCTGTCCCTCCTGTCCCTCCCCTGCCTGGCCCAGTCCTCTGGCACAAGAGGCCATTGAGCCTGGCAGTGTTGTTTATTGGCCTGTCACCCACACAATGGAGAAAAGGCCTTTTTTCCTGCCATTTTTTTCCTCTCTCTTTTTATTCCCTAAAAGGATATCATGAGCCGTGATGCATCCCCTGGAGGGGCATCAGGAGGGGAGCACTTTAGGGGCACAGCAAGGGGAGAGATGGGGGATGAGCTGTTCTGGTTTGGGTGCAGGCAGCAGGAAAAGAACATCAGGCTGCTGTTAACTTACCTTAAATTCACACACTCGTTAAGAAACACGGTGTTCTGTGGACATCTACAAAAGCTGACAGTTGGATTTTGAAACTGCAGAGGTGGGAGATGGGATTCCTCAGGAATTAGCTGGACTTGGAGGCATGTATTACAGTTCTCATCTTCCTTGACATAGTTCATTTACACTTTCAATCATTAAAACTTCTCAGAAATCACAGAATTGGAAGGGACCCACAAGAATCATTGAGTCCAACTCTTAAGTGAATGGCCCATGCAGGGATTGAACCCACAACTTACTTAGGCCATGGATGGCCCATACATTCTTCTTAGTAGCCACCTGCTCTGTGCCTCTGGCTCCTCTGGATGCAGGAGCCTGCTCCTCTGGCAATCGTGGAATCATAGAATCAGAGCGTGGTTTGGGTTGGAAGGGACCTTTAAAGGCCACATGGTCCAACCCCTGCAACAAGCCCCTTCTGCTAGAGCAGTGTGGTTTCTGCAAGCTCTAAGCTGACCATTTTCCGTGAGGTTTTCCCAGGCCTACATGGATAACTGCCCATCTCAAGCACAACAGCCTCTCAGTGATCGAGGGATCGTCTCCTCCAGCATCTGTCAAACATCCTCTGAAACAACCAATGGCTCAAAAATGGACATTTTAAAGTACTTTACTGGATTAGGGCTGAAGATGCCTTTCCTCTGCCAGCAGGGAGTGGCAGCCCTGCCCTGCCTCTCTGCCAAGGACACAACCCTTGTCTTGGATTTCTGGTGCAGCAGGGAAGGCTGTGACAACAGGGCACTTTATTCCTTCTCTGATCTTCCTGAGCAATGCTGAGCTTGTTATTACTGACAAAAATGCGTTGGGGGAGTAACCTCTAGACCAAAGCTCTGTCGGGCACCATCAGGACTCACCACAGTCTGGGCATCACCTGAGCTGGTGGGGTCACCCGAAGGACATGGATGTGTCCCCATCCCCAGCAGTGTGCAGATGGAAGTGACGCGTCTGGAAGGATCAGCCCAGCTCCTGGTGGCCTTCCAGCCTTGGTGGGAGGTGGTGTGTCCGTGCCACGGCCAGGACTTGCTTAGCACATTGGTTTGAAGCAGTTCCTTGGCATCCATTTGAGAACTGATGCACTTGGCAGCCACGGAGCAAAGCCAGAAGCAGAAGAACAGCAGGAGGAGTAGGAGGGAAAAAGTACAGGATGGCTTTCCTTCTGTCAGATTTGGGTCTGCTTGAGGCTTTAATAGCAGTGATGGCCACCGGTGGGGAGTGCTGGGCCAGGGGGCTCCCTCTTGAGCAGGTAAATGGATGTCCTGGAAATGCCCTGAGCTCAGCCCTCAGTCACTACTGCTGCCTTTCACAGCTCTGAAGCATTTTGGACAAAGCCTTCGTCACCACCAGTTCAGTCTCCTGGATTTGTCCAAATGTGGTCCCTGGCCTGGAGAAAACTGGAAGATTTGTGCTTCACTGCAAAGAATTTCAATGTTTCTTCTTTTTGAGTCACAGCATTTAGTTCAAAAAATGTATTTTTTTCTTTCTGGGTCAGTGATTGCTGAGTTGGAATTTGGGCTGATGAGTCTCTTGGGGGTTATTTTAATGTACTTAGAAAACCCTTCTGCTCTCAGTGCTGGGCCACAGGAAGTTGTCAGAGCACTGCACATTCCTGGGTGTAGACTCCACAAAGCCAGCTCTGCAGTCCCACCGTCGGCACTGGGATTTTCACTGCAGAGACGTTCTGGAGCCTTTGTTCCTGGTGTGCAGCCCAACTTGTGTCCCATATAAACTGATTGCTGTTAAGAAACATCTCTCCCTTTTTTTAAACTTTTGTCTTTCGTGCTCTCCTTCTCCAGGTGCTCAGGTGTTACACGGGAACAATGGGAAATAGTCCAGAGGTTGAGATTTTGGGTCCTGCATTTGAGGCACTTGTTTGATGCGAGATACCCTGGCTGGCTTGTACCAAACAGCTGAGCTCCAGCTGGTTTTGTGCAGGGAAACAAGGACAGTGGCTCCCAGCGGGTCCTTTCCTGCTGCTCTGCAAGAACGGGCAGGGAGGGACGGGATGTGCCTTCTCCAGACCATCCCAAGGGGAATACCCAGAGAGGTGCTGCTCCACACCTGTGTTTGGGATGGGATAGAAGGCATAACATGACTGGTCTGATAAGAAATCCATGTTTTGTGAAGCTTAAGCTGAATCCCCTGTAGTACAAGCGTAATTTCAATACGAATGGTATCTTTTGCTCTGGGGTTAAACTCTTGCTGGGGTTATCAGATGAGGGATTCTTGTTCACAGCAGCTGCCTTGTGTTGCTCATAGGATTATGTGCTTTGTTGCTTTTGCCTCGGAGATTATCCTTTCATGGCAAATCTCGGGGCTGTGTCCATCAAGGTGGATCTTTACATAAAAGCAGGTTTGTAAATCAGTTTGTTGGACATCCCCTGGAATTGAGTATATGGGAGACGTTTATGAGATTAATAGTGACAGAAAGGGAAGTGCCTCCTATCATGGCTTCCTGCCAATTCCCTGTGTCTAAGGTTTCTACCCAGCACTGAGCTTAAACCCCCCAGGTTTAGAGAACTGCTCTCAGTAAGTGTTCCCTGGATTTATTCCTGTGTGCTGTCTCCATGTACCAACTGCCTGGCCTTTGTCCCTGCAGGGTCGTGACTACTGTTCAGAGGAGGAGGATGTCACATAGTGCCAGCTCTGCGCTCACCCCAGGAGCACCTCCAGTGTAAATAGATCCAACCCAGCCTTCTGGATACAACCTTCAGGACGTCTGCTCGAGCAAACAGCACTCCATAACAGAAGAAGACCATTTCCACATTATATGCTCCATTCAGTTACAGTGTTTCCTAATGAACACATGAGGAATATTGCTAAGAACTCGTAAGGAACTGTTTTTGTTGCTGCTAGTTAAAACTTGTTGCAACTTCTCACTTTTTTCTGTGTCCAGATACGCAGCAAATCCTTAAAAGTTAATCCAAAAGACGTTGTTGATTTTCTTGAGGCTTCTGGCCTGTTTTCTATCAGATGAGGTAGTGTTATACCAAGCTTCCATAAGTGAACATCCAAGCATCTAAGAAACACCCCTAAGCTGTGTGTCCGTCCGCGTCGGGGCCGGAGTGCTTGTTAGTGCTGGTGATTCCAAGCTTTGGAGATGGGATGTTTTTGCCATGGCAGGCCTTGTTTCTCAGCTGAGAAGAAGCTGAGAAACTAGTATCCATTAAAAGCATGTTATCACTGAAATACTGGAAGTGATACAGGAGCAGGAATTTGTACTTTAAGAGGAAAAAGGTTTCGTTTAACAGGTATCTTAATCGAGGACTAAGCTTGCAGTATTGGCTTTGCTGAGCACGAATGGGAGTGTGATCACAATCATTTTGAATCTCTTTTTTTCTAAGAAAATAAACATTTTACTGTTTTTATGTATTCTTGTCTTTTACCATTCCTACAACAAGATGTTTTAAGAGTCTGGGGACAACGAAGACCAAACCTCTCCTCCGCCTTGATGTGTCCCGTCAATCTGATCTCTTAAAGCAGCTCTATGCCAGCTGGGGGGGATCTGTTGGGTGTCCTGTAGAGTTTATTTTTCCATATTAAATGGAGAGGATATTACCTTCTCAAAAGCAAATGTAATATTTTTAACAAATGCTGTCATGAGTTAAAAAAAAAAAAAAAGGAAAAAAGTACAGCTTTTGTATTTATTATTTCAGAGAAGATTGTTACCTCTGCTGATATTTCTTCCAGCTTTGATGCCATATGAGGGCAGGGTTTGCACTGCATCCCATGGAGAAGCTTTGTCAGTGGGGTTTGCTGTCCTTGTGTTGATTTCATTTGTGGGATGGGTGTGGACCAGACTGAGGTTGCATTAACAGCATCTCTTAGGATGTGGCTGACACTTGAGTGGGGCACTCAGCCCAAATATTGGCCATTTTTCACTGGGCTTTCTGAAAATCAGATCTCTTTAAAGAATCTTAAGTCCCTCAAAGATCACCTGTGACCTCTGCAAATCTCAAAGTTATTGCTGAATTTCTTGACTAAAGAGGTTTCCCTCAATGTTCGCTCTGATTGGGGCTGGACAATCCACATCAGAAGATTTCATTCCCCATCACTGCTGTGCTGTACCTGGAATATGTCCAGAAACCCCCAGCTCCCTCCTGCTGCCATCCCTGCACTGGATTTACCTTTGGCTTGTGGGCAGGGGATGAGGCAGTGGGGACAGACCAGGGAGTTGCTCGTATTCTTGCTGGGCTGGGTGTGAGCCCATCCAGCAGGAGCAGCTTTCCAAGCAGCAGCTGTGAGGCTGCAAATCAACCTCTTTTCTGAAGGCAGAAGCTATTTCTGGGCTCCACAGGTCTCTGGTCCCCTGGCAGCCTCAGTGTGAGCCCAGTGGTTGCTGTAGTCCAGGTTTCAGAGAACTCCAGAGCTTCAACAGCTTCCCCTATAAAAGCTCAGTGTCAGGGTCCTCTATGGCATGTTCAGCCTTATCCTATTAATGGTCAAAAACCACCAGCCAGCTCCCATTTCCCTAAATCCTCGCTCATTTGAGCAGCTGCATTGGCCAGGCAGCCCCTCCCAAGTATCCTGACCTCCCTGGAGATGAAGTTTCTCTGCCTCCCTCCCATCACATCGCCCTTCCTGGGGCTGTGGCATCTCTCGGTCCTATGGAGCTGTTGGGTTTGTGATGAATTCTGCAAGGTGATGTCTCTCTCCTCCTGGATATGATTTTTTTCCATAATTTATGCCAGCTCTCGAGCAGGTAACTACGCTTGGGAGAGTTGAGAGACTGTGCATTTCAATTATTTAAAACACTTTAATTAATAAAGAGTCCTGGGGCTTGATCCCGCAAACCTTTCTCTGCAAAGTGCTTTGGAAAGCTTTCACAGTAGTGCAGGAGTGCTGGGCTTGGGTCTGTTCTGAAACATTTCCTCGTCCAGGTGCTGAACGTCTTGTATGTAAATGTCCCCACACAAACACTGTGTTAGACACATTGTGGTCTTTCTTTCAGCCACCCCTTAGTTTTAATAATTCTCTTATTTCATATTTTGCTTGCTGCTGCTGATGGCAACAGGGAGACCTGCGCTTCAGTGGACGTTTTGTGAGAGAGGAAAAGCAATTCCCATTTTATCCATGCTCGTGTTCCAACCAGCAGCAGGTGCTTTAGGCTTCTGGATGAGTTACAGCCTCCCTGCTGGACCTGTAGATGGCAATATTTGTGACGGCCTGGGTAGGCTGTCGTGCTGCTGGCTGGGAGGCACCAGGGTGGGCAGGAGGTTTGGAACCTGCTGTAGTTCTTCCACCTTTGCAAAATCCTGGCAGATTTTGTTAGAAGTCTAAATATGTGGCAGCTGAGGGTCTGTAATAATATAAGCAAATTACTCTGGCTGAAAATGCATCTCTCCTTGGAGCCCTACCTCCCCATGGCTTTGCTCAGCTCAAATACATTCAGCGGCGTGGAAAAGAGGAGCGTAGGAAGAGGAGGAAAACTGCTCCTGCCTGGTATGCTGTGCTTGGCTGTAAATGGGATTTCAAGGTTCCTCTTGAAAAAAGTGCCAGGGAAGTGATTTGAGGCCCAAACTTCTCTTTAGGAGGCTGATGCAGTATTTCCTAAACTCCACATCATATTCTGGGATCATGGAGAAAATTGTGGTGAAGGGGTTTTGCAATCAACCTTCTTCCCTTGAAGTGCTTTTTCCTTTGTCCAGAGCCCTTTGAGTGGTGCTGGTTTTCCTCCTCGGAGCTTGCCCCAAGCGTTGGGAGGGGAACTGCCCACCCCAGGCCCAGCCTTGGGCCGTGTTGTGTCTCTTGTTTAATTACCAGGAGTTCCACTTCACCTGTGCCCCCTCCCAGCCTCTTCCACCCCCCAATTAACATTAATTTCTTCCTTTGCATTCAGCGAGAGGTTTGGTTCTTTTGAATTAGGTCTCCCTGCCAGGATCCAGCAGAGCCCTCTCTGTGTCCTCCCCTGCCACAAGCCCTTTGTGGCCACGGATGGGCTGCACAGCTCCAGGCTGACTCACTGACCTCTCCATGCCCTTGAGCGCAGCAGGAGCAGCAGTGCTTTAACAAGAGGTGAACTCTTCATCCTGGGAACGCCCTCATCCCATGGTCCCTGTGTGCATTCGGGTGGGCTCTGACCTCAGCAGCTGGATGGTGCCCGCTGCTGCCACGGCTGTAGGGGAGAGATCAGCAGCATCCCAGGATTTCTTGCAGCGTGCTTCTTTGTTGCTGTGAGAACACCCAGGCTGATGACTCGCCCTAGAACACAGCAGGTATTTAAACTCTGATGATGAGACAGGAGTGAAGGGGTCAATGAAGCACCAGGGAGATGCGTTTGAACTCTGACATCGCCGTCGTCGCACGGGAATCGGCCTGGAGATAAATACTCTGTTCCCAGCTATTTTGGTTTTACCAGGTCTGTAAACCAGTAATTTCCTGTCACTTCCATTTTGGAGTTAGCAATGACTCAACTCCAGGTCAGCCTGGCTGACACGCCAGACCTCCGGGATAGGAGAGGCTGGGTGATGTGTGTGTCTGTCAAAGAGCAAATGTCACATGGGCTTTGCACAAAAAGGGTGGTTTCCAGTTCCACCGTGGTGGTGGGACACTGGCACAGGGTGCCCAGAGAAGCTGTGGCTGCCCCTGGATCCCTGGAAGTGCCCAAGGCCAGGTTGGACAGGGCTTGGAGCACCCTGGGATAGTGGAAGGTGTCCCTGCCCATGGCAGGGGGTGGAACGGGGTGGGCTTTAAGGTCCCTTCCAACCCAAACCATTCTGGGATTCCATGACTAGAATTCTATGACCAGTGCCCTGACTCAGGTTCTTTATGGAGTGTTGGTGAGTCTGACCAACATCCCCTGTGCCAAAGAAGGTTTTACCTGTCTGGGGCAGCCCCAGCCCGGGGGGGAAGTAATGGCACTTGCATTCTGGAAAATCAAAAGCTTTGACCTCAGCCAAGGTCACTGTGTGGTACAGGCAATTTTTAGGGCATTCACTGGGAAAGCACAGATTTATGGCACTTCCTGCCAATGTGGCTTTATGGAAGATGCTTTTGGGAAAGTTGAACACTGGAAGACCCTGCTTTGGGTCCCAGTACTGCTAGGCAACACTCGTTTTTCAGGCTGAAATTTCTCTCTGTTTAATTTAACTCTGTAGGTGTTCGGGGAAGAGGAGACAGGAAATGCAGGGATGGCTTTAGAGGGGCACGTTATTTCCTTTGTTGTTGCAGAGATCAGACATCCAAAAAGTTGGGTAAGCACTGAGCGAAATTCCTATTATTGTGACTGTAGAATTCTGGCAAAGGGAAAGAAGCCCCAGCTCAGGGGACTGCAAGATGGGAAAGCTGGTAGAACTCAAAGATGTTCATATCTTAGCTTTTAAAAAAAATCGTATTATTTTCTTTCAGTTTAGCTGCACACATCTACCCATGACATCCAGGGAGATGCTCAGTTTGAGTCTGAAGATGGGAGTCACCATCATCATCATCCTCAGGATCATCATCTTCATCATCAACACGTGTGGGACTGTGAACCTCCTTCATAAAAGCCAGCTCCAACACCAGCCTCATGGATAGCCGTGGCAGCAAAAGGAGAAGCCTGTGATTCTTCCCTCTTGGAATGACTCCCTTTCTTGTCCCCACTGCTCTGCCATCCCACATGGAGCCTGGTAACCTGGAGTAACCATCCTTCATCCCTGCAGAACATCCCCCCTAAAGCCTTCGAGGTGTGAGTTCAACAGAAAATTTATACATTTAATTCTTTTAATATATACGTATATTAAAAAAATTAAATGATGAGACAAAAAGTTCTCAAGAGCAGTTGCTGTGAGAAGCTAGAAAGCTCCGTGTGGGAACAGAGCATATTCCTGGGGTTTTGGCATTCTGCTTTTGTGTCTATTAATAATCCCCTGGAGTGAGTCATATGGAGCTGCATTTATTCACTGACTCGGAGAGAGCTGCTACCCAAAATAGCAGCTCTGTAATTTTTTATGATGCTGTAATGCCAGTGCAGTGAAGATTGACATCATTTGAGGGAGATGCTCCAGCCTGGCAGTCAGAGAACCCGTGTCCAGCCCCACAAGGAACGTGGGGAGCCACGTGCTCTGTTACATAAAAGTGCCGGAGAGCCGGCACGGGGCGGAGATGCCTTTTCTGTCCTCACCTGTGCATCTTTTGCCTGGATTTTTCCCCCTTTAGGGGGCCTTTCTAAGCCTTCTTTGCTTATTTTCTTCAACCACGAGGAGCACTGGGCCAGAGGATGATGAGGAAATGGCTTTTGCTGCAGAGGGGAGCCTCAAGCACATCTCAAACCATCAACCTGCCTGCCAGGAGAAGAGGTCCGTACGGAAATCCTGAAATGCATCAAATTCAGCTCATCCTTTTTCTCGCCCATGTTGCTGCTCCCTGTCCCTTCCTGAACCCCGGGGCATCCCCTGGGCCAAGGCCTGTGCCCAAAATCTGCCAGCTCCTTCCCAGCCTGGTGTTCCCGAGCGATGGCAGCCCCGGGTGAAGGGCAGAGAAACACTGGGGTAGGGCTTGGGTTGGGGTTTTTAAGGATGAATCTGGTTTTCTGGATTGCTTCTCATTCTCTGCCCTGCACTGCTGCCATCAGGTCTGCCCTGGAGTGGCAGCCAGTGGGGCATCTGAGACATCCCGGGGTGGTCCCACTGCTCCCCAAAAACACCTCTGGCTACCAGTGAGTACCACACAGGCTTTGTGGCATAATTTTGGCTAAAATGCCTCTTTAGGGGTCCCAGCCCTGGTGCCCTGGCATCACATTGCACTCTCCACCAAAGGATTAGGAAAGATGAATTAGCCCGTGCTGGGGATTAATAGCCTGGGTGAACTTTCCCAGGTAAACAGTGTTTTATAGGCTCCATTCCAGCTGGAAACGCTTATGAACATTACCTTTTCATGGAGTGCTTCGGGAGAAAATGGAACTCCTGCCACAGCAGCTTTGGGCTGATGTGACTGATGGGATGAGCAGCAGCTGAGGCTGAATTTCGGTCAGAGCAGCTCAAGTCCTTCGGGTGACCTGCATGGAAAATGGAAATGTGACAACTGAGCAACAGGCCCTCAATACAACCATTGGCATAAATTAATAAATATAGTTTTAATAGGAGGGGTGAGGACCTGGTACCACCATGTCTCCCTTGTCCTTCAGGCATCCATCCATGCAAGGAGCATCCCAGGGGAGTGGGAGTGTCAGGAACCTGTTCAGACCCAGAAATTAACCTCAATCATCCTGATTTCTTGTTATAAAAGAAATACAGGGAGGGACAGGGCCCATCCTGGCTGTCAGTTCTGTGTTTTATTTTTGCCTTTGAAGCAATCACATCCCTCAGCCTGCACAGGCAGCACCTCTGACAACCCCTAAACTGGGTGCAGGACACTTGCAGAGTGCCCTTTGTCCCTCAAAGGAGGCAGAAAGGGCCTTTGCTCCAAAATACTCCAGCCCCTAAGCCCTGATGTTCCCAGAGCACAGGGAACAGTAGGCTGAAGAAATTTATCACTTCTGAAGCACGGCTGGCAATGGTTTCTACTTCATAAACACTGCTCAGCACTTGAACAAGAACTTGCATTTAGGGCTCTTGCATCTTAATCCTAATTTTCTTAATCCTGACTTCCATAGAGAAAAAATTTGTAAGAATAGAGGTGGTGGAGGAGAGCTCATAACAGAGGAAGGATGAGGGATACACCCCTCCAAGACTGCCTCATCAGGCCCAAGTGAGACCTGTTTTTTTCATTCTAAATAAAACAGGTGCAGCAGTCAAAATGAACTTTTGAGGGTCTGGATTCTGGATTCTAAAAATAAAATAGTAACACCCAAGTCATAGAGAAGAGAGGCTGAAATAGTCCAATTAGATCTGGTTGCTGAGAGCCTGTCCAGTTGCTGTTCTAGACTGAAAAGGTGGTGTTCTGGTTATTACAATACCTCTGGGTTCAGCCAACCTCCCAGGGAAAAATTCCAGGCTTCTCCAGGGTGGCAGCCATGAACCTGCTCCATCCCCTCACCAAGGCTGCCAACGAAGGACTGGTGACTGCCTTGCTGAAAATGACAGCCAACAGCAATGCAGAAATGAGCATCAGTTCAGCACAGCTTGACCAGAATATTTACATTTTATTAAATCTTTACAATCAGCAGTTATAATCAAGTACACAATTATGTACACGGATTATGTACATTTTAGCCCAGACTTTTACATCACAGTACATAGTTGCCCTTAGAAATATTGTGTACACTTATCACCAGAGAGTAAAACCCAACAATAGTGTTACAGCACCTGTTATTAGACATCTTCCATAAGAAAATATACGGCTGTAAATTGGTCTGGCTAAAAAAAAAAACCAAACAAACCAAAAATCTTATAAAATCTGAACATGTATTTTTCATTCACAGAATGGTTTGTTTTCTATGTTCTGACTGATGCCTGTTGCATAAGATGTCCTGTTTTTAACCTCTCAACACACACTCATTGGTGCCTACTCAGGGACACGGGCAGGAGGAGGAGAACCAGAGCTGGGCTCATTCTCAAACTTCATTAAGAAACAATAAACGTAAACAATTAAGAATATTCCTCTAAGATCAAATGAGAAATTAATTGGCTGAATTACATGGCATGGAATAAGTGCTAGTTGCAGCTGTGATTCCTGAATTCTTCAGTGTTCAATACCATACAAAGAAATGTACAATGCTATACACAAAGGGTGATTCCTGATTAATGATCTACAAGCAATATTCCATATGCAGGGAGCAAAATTCCAGACATTTGGGAAGAACACTCTCTCCCCTTCCCAGAAGGGTTTTTCTTTTTGATGAATATTCTTTTTGCTTAAGATGACAGTAACAGAAAACTGAATTCTTTCCAGAATGATATGAACAGGTTAAACTAAAGCCTATGTCCTCGTAAGGAAATACAGAGTGAAAATAACCTGAATAAAACTGTTCCCCCAAATTTCATCCTCTTTCCCAAAAGGTCAACCTTGCCTGACTCAGTTCTGTAAACAAAGCTATGGCTCTCGTGATGGTTTCAAAGGTGAAGCAGAACTACATGAAACAAAAACCACCCCAAAAGGAAGGCGGCAACAGTTACCTGAGGTAGGCCACCACCAAAATGCTGCCCTAAATCCTTATGGAGTTCTGGGATCCCTGGAAATCCCTGAAAAGGTAATGCCTGCTGCTCTACTAACAGGTGTGGCAAAAGCAGTTACTAAAATGAGCTGGTGATGGCAAGGAAAGTTAACCTTTTAATAAAATTTGACATCTACACCTAAATGTGCAAGTAAAAAAGAGAAAACCTTTAGCTGCTGTATTGAGAGAGTAATGACCAGAGGCCTCTAGGATATAAAAACAACTATTTCCACCAAAAGAGCTACCAAGAAGGAAGAAGATGTCCATGTCAAAGAGCATGGGAACAAAGATGCTCCTTTTGTGGCACTGAGCACTGACAGATCAACAGAATTCTCCGAATGAAAACGTTTGATCTGTACCTGATGGTTTGATCCTACACTTGGCCATGTCCTGGCACTCCCAGGAACCAAGGACACTTACAAGGCTCCCATGGTCAAATGCTTTCTTATGAATAAACTCGTGTAACAAAACCCATAAATAAAAACATTCACAAATGAAACCCCCCAGCTGCTTCAAGTCCAAACCTCCAGACAGTTATTTGTGCAAAGGAATGACAACTCCATTTAAAAGCTAGTTTCTTTCAAAGGACACTTATTCACTTCCTCCTCGAATTCTCTCCTACCCTGGTGATTTAAAGTTCTGGATGATATTTGGATGGACTGCCATGCTCTCAAAAGGTGCCTGTGCATTCTGAGACTTTTGAAAGCACGTGTGGCTGAGTACATGGATCTAACATTGCCTGGGATTGCTCTGCTCACTGCACAGAGTATAAATACAGAGTATGGCTGTGCTAATTAACAGTTGCATATTCAGCACATGTAATTTCACCAGCTAAATCAAAGGTGCCATCCAGAGTGGGGCTTCGTGTTTATTTACTCCATTGCAATGATGAATATAAACCTTCATTTTTAGCCTGGTGCAGCATATAGGCAGTGTTCATTTAGTCTTTAATATAAAACAATTTTTTGAACCACAATTCACTAAAAGCAGTTTATATAAATCAAGTTAATTAGTTTTTGGCAGTTTCTTTGGACACAGTCAAAATGCCTCTATGTTGTTTAAAGTTCCCCATTTCTACTTAAATATAATGGAGATAACAAATAAGGACTCACACTTACCTGTAACAAACTCCAGAGCCTGGAATAACACCCCTGGACTCTGAACATTCAACCGACCCAACAGGCAGAATTGCTGCCCTTCCCCACAGGCACTGGCCTCCCTGCTTGAAACACCACATACACGAGTTGCATATAAAAAGAACAATGGAGTCAAGCTGTTGGAAGTCAAACTTGTAGGAAAAGAAGGTTTTGTTACAGCTGATGGAGCTGTGTCCTTTCAGAGACTGTTTCATATCTTGGGGCAGACTGGAGTTTTTCCACCTGGGAGGCCAAGGGAAACACCTGGGACTCAACGCCTGCCTTGTCTACTTCCCCTCAGCCTCCACAGCAGGACCTTCCCACACCTTTTCCTGGTGGGCCCACAGCTGGCCCAGCCTCCCTGCCAGAACCTGCTCACACCTTGCCTTTCGTTTGCACAATTCCTCCAGCTGGAAGCGGAGCAGGAGGGTAACTCCCAGGTCCCTGGGTGGTTCCTCGTGGTAAGGGGTGCAAGAAGTGATGAGCTGCACTGTGATATGTCAGACGAAACCAGACTCCTTCCAGCTGTGCACACACCTGGAAACAATTCCCCTGCTGCTCCAAGGCAGGCTTTCAGCTGGGGAGGGGTGGGTGCCCCACCAGGAACCATTCCGTGTGGTCTGTCACCCCACCCTGCTCAACTCCTGCTTCCCAGAGCCCCAGGAGTCCCCCTGGAGCCTGGAAGGCACGAGTCGGGCTTGTCCCTACCTGGGGCACAGCACCAGCCACAGGGCCACACAGATGCTTTGATTGCACGTTCCCATTTTTAAACAAGAAAAATTAAAACATACAAAGAGCATGTGCTGGAATTCTAAGGTGTTTTCCAGGTGACACCTGGTTGCTCATCCCAATACTGAATATGTTTTCTCGGATATCAGGGCCTCACTTCTACCCAAAGAGGTCTCCATTTGTTTATTAACAAATAAGTTATTATTACAAGTCATAGCTCATCCTTTTCCATCATTTCAAATGCTTCTATATCTTCATTCCAGTCTGCTAATATGGATTCCATAGGCTGGACTTTACTATCCCAGTGAGCTTTGGAATTGGACTCTGTCTGGGTGTTTTGTTCCTGAGGCTGGCTGTCCTCTGGTGTACACGCTGGCTCCGGAGCACCGGCCTCTGCAGCTCCAGGGGCGTGGGGATCCCCATCTGCCCGGGAAACACTGGCACTGGCTGCGCTGCCAGGAGACAAAGGGTCAGCGTCACCAACAGCAGAACTCTCTCCTCTGTCGGGCTCCTCACTGACTGCTCCAGCATCCTGAGATTCTGAAGGAGCTTCCTCGGAATTTGGTTTGTGTGAATCGTTTTCAGATGATTTCTGGTCCATATTCTCCATTTCCAAGTCTTTGAGAGGGAAGGAAAAAATAAAAAAAAATTAAAAACAACTGCAGGAATGCAGCATTTTATTATGTATTCCAAAGTCAAGGTCACTTCCCTAGGCCTTATTTCTTCAAGGAAGTGCAGACTTTCCAGTGATATGAAAGTTTAATGGTAGTAAGGAATATATCTTCCAGAGGGTAGGAGGGAAGACTTTTAAACATATTATAAATGAGGGCAAACAATGCAGCGAAGCCTGTTTTGGTTCCTCAAACTTCAGGAGTGACTTGTGGGTCAGTGCCAGTTACCCTCCTTCAGTCTTAAGCAAATACCCACTGCGTGCACTGACCTTTAATGCTGGATTTTAAAGCACTCCCAGATCCACCAGGATCCCACATCTGAGCAAGTCAGAGTTGGACAGAGTTTCCTAAGTTTATTGAACTGTGCATTTGAGAGAGCCAAAGCCAGAGCCTCCCCACTCAAAGCAAGTGACACACATCTCCCACGTCCCAGCTTAGCTCCCAACAGCTGCCCAGTTTAGTCATGCAGATTTCTCTGGGTTTGATGTTTATGGCTATAAGCAGGACACTGATATTTCAGAATTTCTAGGGAATTTAACTGCACATGCCACTGTTGACATGGGATACTTACTGCCATCAATAATGTAGTTTGGAATCATTTTACCTTTAAAGATTGTTGCTGGGATTCCAAACGGAAGCACGAGGAGGGGGAAGAAGCAGATATGGATTACAAACTCTCAAAGGCAGAGCTATCTTGTATTTAGCATTTTGTCAGAGCACTTAAGCACAGTTATAAACAGGAGGGATTTGTAAGTTAGGAAGAAACAAGATGAGATTTTGGCATATCCCCTTTGCAAGTAGGCTGATTTTCTAGATACTTGTTCTTTCCTACTCTGCTTGGACACAGCAGTGCTACAGGGGAAGCTTACAAGAGGAAAATCTGGAATTTTCTGCCACATTCAAACATTTCAACTGGGAATGTATTAGCTTGCAATTTTCTCACATTATACAAGAACACTGAGGAAACATCTGAGGTCAGCAGCCTTATTTCTCATGATAACCACTTCTCCTTAGATAGGCAAAATAGTTCTGGCACTTGTCTCTCTCCCTCTGGCTCCCAGGAATATCACTGGGGAGCTTGGTGAGGGAGAGGCGTTCACAATGTAGGGCATTGGAAACACACTGTTTCTGATGCTACTTCAAAGCAGCTGATGACAAAAAGGGTTCAAAAGGAATCCAAAAGGCTGGATTTTCTCCTTAGCCAAAGTGACATTTCACTTAGGAACAGCATTTCTGGATGTTACCTTGTGGGGGGAGTGGATAATGATATCTCTCAGATAATGGCTTTCTTAATAAAAAACTAATTCCAGTGTCAAACAGAAAACCATAGCACCTCTCGGCAGCAGCGCAAATCACTCTTGTCCATTTTCCATTGTGCCACGGCACAGATGGGAGCTGCATTTACATAAATCACCTCTAACCTTACCTCTGTCTTTTGCTTTATCAGAAAGAAGCACCTCCACAGCCTCATACTCCCGGATGGCATCCAGGATGATGTTCCCTTCCTTGTTGAAGAGGAAGAGCATGGGAATGGTGATGTCATCTGTGTTCTTGCCATCCCCGGCCATTTGGAAGAGAGGGGCTGTGTCACTGCTGCTGCCCTCGTTGTCATCTAGGCAGAGCACACCAGAGGAAGGGCAAACTTCCCGTTAGATCAGCTGCACTTGGAGCAGCCTCCCCTGCCCAGTCACTTCAGAGCAAACCCCAGCCTGGTGTGTCTTCCTCCACACTTTTCATTTGTATCCCCATTCTTCCTCAGCAGTTAGTACTGACAGCACCCTGCGCTCCTTAAAGTAACAACTTTTAATCTGCAAAAACTGACAATCCCCCATCCCAATCTGTGTCTGCACAGAACCAGACAAACCCCAAACATCTCTTCATCTTCTCAGCTTAAAGCTTGTCAGCTTTCCTTTATCTTCAAATCTGTAAAATTAGGTTACATTTACACAAATTAAGAACCTGGAATTGTATTTACCAATGACAATGCCTCCTATTGCTCCAGCTTTCTGAATGTTTCGTGCCTTTTCAGCAAACATGCACTGGCCTCTCTGCATCAAAGCAATTTTCTCTTTCACTGCCTCAGGATTAGTGATCTCTGAGCATCCATTATATGGCTTAATGGTTGCAACGAATCCTCTTGTCTGTTTGGAAAAACCAAAAATAAAGAGAATTAGATAGAGCACTACAGTCATGCTTGTGAAAGATTCCCAAGTATTTTTTGTTCCTTCAGTCACTCCAATGCATTTAGTGTTGTCTTGTGTCAGTGCAGACAATCTACACCCTGAAACTGGAGCTCGAAAAGCAAAGAATGACTTAGTGAAAACCTAATTCTCATGATCAGTGTGGTTTGTCTACACCTGGCAAGTGTTGTCTCTGGAAATTCTTCTCCTGTGACCTGCTAGTCTGGAACTCCTCTTCGGGGCTGCAACTTGGGTTTTCCTCCTGCTTCCCATAGGGACCACTGCCTCTGTGGTATTGCCCTCTTCCATCTACACAGAACCTTCTAGAAAAGCTTTCGTAAGAACAACTTACTCTAACTCTAAAAAGGCTTTTGCCAGCTCCTGGCTGACATGGGAGGAAAACTTCCCCTAAATCACCATCTCCTTAGCTGTGCACTGCAGACTGGATAAGCTTGCTTCCCACCTCATGCTGTGCCTGTGTTTTAAATCCTAAACCATGGCTGATGACTCAGGAGCAGAGTACAGACAGATAAGCCACTCATCCCCACAACTGCCACTGCTGTCACTGTCACTGCTGGGCCCTGCCATTTTAACCACCGTAGTTATCATCTGGATGATCAGCTGGATGCCCTGAAACAGCAGCAGGACTGTAAAGCTGAGGCTTGTGCAACAGGACAAGGAACAGATCACACCCACATCTCACATACCCCTGCTTTGTGTTTGGACAAGTCCATCCCAAACTGTGCTGGCCCAGCAGTCAAGACCACCCTGCCAAAGAAGGGATGGGAAACAATCTGGACAGCACGAGGAGGGAGCTGCTGCTCTTTCTGCTGCTGGCTGGAGAGTTCAATCATTTCCTGCATGAACCGTAAGCCATCCTCAGCATCCAGGGAACTTGCTGCCTGTGGAGAAAAGAATCAATAAACAATTTTATCTTAAATGTTTGAGGAACTTCGGGGAAAAGAAATTGAAGTTGTTGTGTTTGCTTGGACCACTACTACAAAGCCTTTGACACACAGAGTGGATGCTCACTTCCACTCATTCATCATTTCACAAAAGGTTTAGCACCTGCACCACGGAGGAGACTGAAAATATACAAATACATACACCTCGTAAAGAAATGGAAGTATCTCACGCTGAAAGCAGTGTTTTCAGCCAAGATGCTGTTGGCCACATCAATTCAACACAAGCAGCCTCTACCTAATTTAGTGGAAGATTAGTTAAAAGTGTTGCTGAGGCAAAATATTAACAAGCATCAGCCTGCTAAATATAGCTACACATCCAGCTCATGTGCCTCCTTCCACAGGGTGACTGTCCTTCCCGAAGCTCCAGGTGTCAAATATCATTGCTAGGAGGACTTTGCTGAGAGCTCTAAAAACTAAAATGCTGCCAGGTCTTACTTGCACTGCGTGCTGTACTAATTGTACTCGTCCGTCTTTCAGATGGATCAAACTGACTCCCATCTTCTTCAGGATCTCCAAGTGCTCAGGATTACTGGCCATGAAATCTCTGGCTCTCAATGGTGGCTTTGGTCCACTTCCCAAGCTCTCTTCTCTGCCAAAAGACATCAGAGATCAAAGCTTTAAAAACCAGATTATCCTTGAAACAGAACTCTAGTGTTATCCCTGCCATCACAAGACTGGAATTCTTGGTACACTGAGTGCAAGCTTCAGTGGAATGCAACTTCTCAATCAAGTTATCTTTTATAAAAGTTGTCTATATTATCAATAATTTTATAGTGCAAAACCTCCCCCCCAATACTGATAACAGAACTGCTATATGCTCTCTGTCATTTGTAAATAGTCTGCATTATTGCAAGACTGACCAAACCCAGTTTGCAACTCAGTTTTATTCATGAAATACAACTATAGAAGAGGCAGTCAGGAGGACAAACTTCCTCAGCCTTAACACTGCCCTGAATTCCTCAAAACAGGTGCAGTTATGTGTGGCAGCATAATTTCCTTACTACAGAGAAGACTTTCAGAATTGTTCAGGAGACTCCAGAAATTAATCTTACAAATCAGAGAGACACACTTCCTGCAATACTGCAAGTGAGAGCTGCAGCTGAGGTATGCGGCTCATTCGGCTCCTTTTGCTTTGAAAGACTTGCTAATTCCAGCTGCAAACAAATTTAAGTCTTGCTGAGGATGCCAGAGAAAACGGAAGTGATTTTTCCTGTGACCAGGAATCATCCCTTTGGCTATCCATCCCAAAAGGACTGCCAGCTCCAGCACACCTCATGTTTCTCCTTCCCCGCAGAGCAGATCCTGTTCCACTCAGTCCTGTGCTAACAAAAAGAGAGGAAGTATCCATCTTACGCTCTGGCAATGCCCCGAGGACAGCTCTTATCAACCACATTCTTCAGAGGCTCACGAATGCTTTGGGCAAACATGGGGTCATTTGGGAAGAGGATCTGGGTGTTCGGACAGGTCCAGTCAAAGTTGCTGTCATCCAGCTCTGTGTACTCTGTGCTCTAAAATGAAAGATACAGAGTGAAAAAATGCAGGTTATATTTTTACACAGAGAACATCAACAGATAAGCCTAACTTAAGTAATCTGTGTGACACGCAGCAGCCAAGTGCAATAGGGGGAAGCCAGTGCACTGCAACCCCTTGGACAGAAGAATACAACACCCATTCTAATTTGTAGTTTACTGAATTTATATACAGTTTCTAGATTTTTTTTGCAGAAACAGCTAATCCTCTGCTGGCACACAGTACTTCTCAAGCCTGCTCATGAGAAAGCCAGTGCCCTGTATTTTATGTGCTGGACAAGTAAAGGGAGTAGTTCTGGTTTCACCTGATACTGGCTTTACAGCGAGTGACCAGCTGAAGGCTTAGGTCATTCTTACTAAAAATGTCACATCTTTTCACGTGAACAAAAGATTCTCCTCCTCAGGAGCCACACAGACTTGCAAGCCTGGATGAGCAAGGATGAACCTCTATATAATTCAAACAACTCCTATTTTCAGGAAACATGGCAGAGTGAACATCTGCACAAATTGCTGGTTTGTAACATGTGAAACCACGTGGAACATGTCTGGTGGAGCTACATTTAGCCTGTCCTTAGCTTAGCAAATAACTGGTTATAGACAACCAGCAAGCTAATTTTATAACCCATAAAAATTAATGTAGTATTTATCTACCTGAAAAGACTCATCCCTCCTGTTTGCAACATATTGGCTAATGAAAAATCAAGTATTTAAAGGCTCCCTAAAACCCAAGACCTAAAGGGCTGCTACCAAGACATGACCTTTCCTGTTTATGAGAGCAAATACAAACAGGATGTTGGGTAGATAGTACCCAGTATCTTTCTCACAGTTTGTTTTAATAGCACTGTATTTATGTTAAAAATCATTTACACATTCCATCCATTCAGATAAAATTCCATAAAAGAGGAACACCCAACATCACAGCCTTTCAGCCACCTGACACCATTTTCAATGGGTTTTTCTTACTTTGATTATGTCCATTTGCAGCTTCGAGTCAAAGAGCTTAAAAAACTGCATTTGAACAATTTATTCCATCCTCCCTACTGGCCTTTCATTAACATTTGCAGTTCTCAAGAGAATGACCCAAGTTAGGCCAGCATTTAACACAGCACCAGCTGTGGGAACCCTGCCCATCTCAAAGGTATTAAATTCTTATATTGGAAACAAAAAGTACAAAAAATGCTCCTGCAGACCCTTCAGAAAACTTCTTACTTAGCTCAAAGAACATCTTCTGTTTCCAAAACTCAAAGAAAAAAGATAAATTCTCAGGGACAGAACATTTCAGAGAGGGTGTGGAATCTCCACCATGAAGGAACATTTAACACCAAACCCAGGACCCATTAAAACATAACTAGTGTTTGGCATTGAGATCAAATAACTAAAAATGTGTCACTGCCTAATGCTGAAGTCCATCAAACAGCGTGATTTTTGCAGGATACATGGCTTGACACACAATATAAGCCTTTTCCTCCGATCCAGGCATTACTGTAAAACTCTTAGAAAATGTTAAAAATACAGGCACACATAAGGGAATTTGTGTCCTTGATGTCTCAGACACCATTTTCTCTTTCTCCTCTTCCTTTGTCTTATTGCCTTACAGACAAATTATGTCACCTTACTGACCACAAAATCACAAAATGGGAGGATTTATGATGCTTCATGGCACAGCTGTATTACTCCAGGTTATTTTGGAAGGTTAAGTAATTTATAAACCCCTAAGTGTTCTCACATTTACACAACAGATGCCTACTGCATGGACTAAAGTGATTAAACATCCCAAATCTGTCTGTAGCTGTATCTTGTCAAACTAACTCCACAGCTGTCTCAAAAAACCTCTCAAAATCTGTTCATGTGCTGAAACAAACAAGAAAAATTTAGGTTTTAGAAAAAAATAAAAAATAAAGATGGGGACAAAAATATCCTACTGTGTTATCTTCCAATTTATATAGAAGTGGGGAATGATTTTCTTTTTAAATCTTGCTAATAATTCGTATCTTTTTTCTCAAAAAGGTTCAGCAGTGCAGAATCTAGTCATTGTTCCTACTGTTCTGACTGGCACTGTTAATATGATGAAATAGTGTCTATTAAACAACATGTTCAAACTGGTGCACTTGCTCAAACGATGATCTTTCCTGATTTTATTTCCATTTCTCCTCAAAAAAAGGAAGTGTACCACAGAAACTGATTTAGACTGGCGCTGTTACATACTGTATTTTTTTTAGAGATGGTTTGGTTTGTAGTGGAGAGCCAGAGTGGCAATAGATGAGCTTCTGTAGTGAAGATATAATCTTCAATGTCGAAAATCATGTCTTCCTTATCAGCAAACAGCAGGTACAGATATTTAAACATCTCGGCCAGGAAGAACGAGTCCATCCTGTGGAGAAAAAGGGGATGTCCTTTAGGGAGATCTCCTAATTTCTAGAACATCAGCAAAATAAATATTCCTACTGCTCCATCTCTGAAGACTTCATGCCTATTACTGCTGGACATAATTCCATTAGCATTCCTTCCACTTGGAAGGAGTTGTGTTAGGAGGGAAATGATTCAGTACAAAACAACATTATAGAAAAAACAAATAAACCTCCTGACAAACTTACAGATTTGAAGTGTATTTTGTTTGAAAGTAATTAATCTATTGCTCAGAAACAAATGAAAGTTATTAAACTAAAAATATTCTTAAGGAGCACACTATAACACTACTGAAACAGTTCAGAGACTGTTTCAATGCATTTACAGTTCAACACAATTACAAACAGGTAATTTAAGACTTGGTTATCAGACTGCAGACAGACAGCTCCTCAAATACCAATTAATTAAATTACATAAACAGGGCAATTTGATTTTTTCTGTATTTTTGTATTTAATAAAATAATTGTGCAAATTTTACCTGTCTTCATGACTTCCTGTACGAACATCCTTCATTGCAGCAAACCCACAGGGAACTCTGGCATATTTGTTCAAGTTTTCAATGAGGGTTTTTCCTACTTCTAGGTAGTAAGGGTCTCCTGTAGCCTATGAAATAAAACCAAACCATTTTTGATAACTTTTACATGCTGTTTATATCCTAAACTGGCTCCAGTGGATAAGTTAAGCTGGAGATACGCTACTCAATTCTGTATTGAAATAAAACAGCAACAAAATTCTAGGTGCTAGAAAAAGTGCTCAAAGGTCAGAGGAATGAATGTGACTGTACCTTATACAAGAAATAGGTGCTTTCAGCAAATTCAGGCCTCAGAGGATGCTGAGCCCAGTGAACTCTGAAGTCTGTTGTGAATGCCTGAGGATGAAAGAGAACAGACAAAAATAAATGTAGGAATGCAACCCAAACACAGGTTTATTTGAATTCTGTGTTAACTATATAACCAGCCTAGCTTTGATAAATACCATTTTTGCAAACATACCTACCACCTGACACCTCCAGTGCAGTCAAGTGTCACTGCACACTGACAGATGGTTAAGCAGCTGTTTCTAAATTAATACCACAGGCTAGAAGTCAGATATCTAAAAATTTCCTAGTCTATCTATTCACTCTTAATGTGCACTGGGAAAAGCCACTTCTGTCATATACCCACT
Source organism: Pachycephala philippinensis (assembly GCA_013397055.1). NCBI lineage: Eukaryota > Metazoa > Chordata > Aves > Passeriformes > Pachycephala > Pachycephala philippinensis. The sequence continues at coordinate 250,168 of VWZT01015553.1, read as the reverse complement.
GTTATTTAATACTAAGGTTTAAACCAAGTCTTTGCTTAAGGGATGGTCTGTTGGCTTAAATACAACTACCTGACCTTTTAAAGTTTCCTTCATAAATCCAAAACACAAAAAAACCAACCAAAAAAACCCATAAAGAGCCAAATCACACCATTTTAAAAGGACTCAGAAAAATAAAAATCATTCCGGTGCTTAGTGTTCTTCGCTCTCAATAACCACACTAAGTGAATGTGATATTAATTAAAATGTTCTCTAACAGAAATAAGCTTACACCAGAGAAAAGTCAAAATTAAACCTGGAGTCAGAAGCTTTCTAATATAATCTGGGTCATCACAGATTAAAGACACACACTTCAGCAGGTAAACAAGCTTTTCTGTGCACAATGGACTTGCTCAAAGACTTGCAGCATCTGCAGTAAGTTTGTGTGCTGACTTTCAAGGACATTATACAAAATTTCAGAACATTCTCTCAGTCAATTCAGCATTTAAGTTCCTTCCCTGGGTTAACAGAGATGACTGTGATCTTTAGCATTAACACTATTACGTTACCAAGCAGCTACTATTACTTGTGAATATACAAGTTTTGCACACTGAAATGAGTCGAGGTCAGTTCTGAAAGACTGAAATATGAAGCCTAAGCAATTGTTAATAGCAGCAGTTTCCCACTGTTGTGTTAATAACAGCATAACTGAAGGAAAAATATTTCATATCCCAAACACAGCTGTCAGACATGCAGAACTACAAATCACGTAAGAATGCTGTGGAAATGAGCCTTTCATTTTAATAACCCGTATACCTACTGGTTTTTCAAATGGGCATCTGAGACTGCTCAAATTGAGATAAGAATCAGTTTACACAATCAAAAAAGTACTACCTTACCTCTGGAAGAAAGTTATGCTTTTTTATAACCTGATACAGCATCTCATGTGTTTCAATAGCAGGTCTAATATCACCCTTCAATACCTAAAATTAAAAAATAAAATTAACACTAATTCACCAAGCATAGGAATAATACTCAAAAACACTCACAGTGTGTTCATGTAAAGCTACAGAGCAGTCACTACACACTGTAATTATTACTCCCTATCAGTGTAAGTCACAGATACTCCTTAAGCGTTTTTTAAGCAAGAACAGTGAACTCATTAAAATTATTGCCTGTGTAGAACAAGGACCTCTGACATTTGAAGAGAACTGGGGTGAATATGTGATTTAGTTTGTCTTAAAGATGTCAATGGCACACAGACGAGAAAATCTGTCACTAGACTAGCAAAAAGGCAGCTTAATTGGAGTATTTTCATGACTAGGAGTGAAGGAAGCAAATTACATGGACATAGCTACCCTGATACTCAACACAGCCAGAAAAGCACATTAACCTGCATCATACCATTGAACTGACTGGAAGAGTGAGTACAGCAATCCCAGAATCCCAGAATGGTTTGGGTTGGAAGGGACCTTAAAGCCCACCCAGTGCCACCCCCTGCCATGGGCAGGGACACCTTCCACTAGCCCAGGTTGCTCCAAGCCCCAACCAGCCTGACCTTGGACACTTCCAGGGATGCTCCCTCAGTATTTCTGAAAATCAAATTACTAACCTTGACTTGAAAAGCTTATATGCAACCCAGTTAACCATTTCCTTGTTATTAAAACCATCTGTACATGAGTTTTACACCTTACTTGCAATCCAGGGAAGAAAGCGAGCAGAGAATCCATCCAGGTCCGAGCATTTAGCATTGGTTTATGAATGTGAACATCAAGGAGAAGAGGTGGCTGGCTGATGTATCTCATTATGGCATCATAGTGCTGCCAAACATCAGGAAAAGCAGGAGTTTGTGTATCAATTTATTCCCCAAAAGAGAGATGGATCACTAGATTGGCATTTTATTTGAATGGAAAAGCCAGTACTACACTCCCAATCATGACTACATTTGGCAGTGCCACTAATCTCTAGTTTTGCAAACTAAAACCAAGTGTAGTAAATACTGAAAAGCTCCACAAGTATTACACTTGCAAAACTTACCACGTTTCCAAGGAATACACATACACAAAAATATATCCAGCAGCCATGTGATAAACCACGAACTATCACACTCAAGGCACATTTGTTTCGGCTGAATTTTAAAGCACACTCTAAAGAAAGCTGAAATTGCTTTCTCTGAACAACAGAATTCCAAAGCATATGGATTTCAGGAGGAAAAGGAGGTTAAAAAAATCCAAACAAAGCAGCTGGACCGGGTGGCTCAGAAGAACTTTAAAACCCATTACGTCACTTGCCACGTTGCTGACTTCCAATCCTAAATTTTGTTTTCAGAAGTTGCAATCCTGAGCACATGAGCCAAACTGACAGGAAACACTTAATACAAGTAACTCAAGGAAAATGTAACACTGGAGGCTGCCCCTTAAGACCATGAAATCATTATTACACCTGAAATGTTACAACAGGCCTTCAACTATGGAATTACCCCACTTCTAATAAAAAATCATGCTATATGATATAAAATCATTTTATGATCTGAAATATTTTTAATGGATATTGCTGTTTTCAAAAGAAATAATGCTTTTATGAAAGAATTATGATGCTGACAACGTTGCTCAGTAATTTATGAATTAAAAAAAAAATCTAAGCATGGTTTTCAGCTTGTATACTTAAATATATCCTGGGCCTGAGGATCTGCAGTACAAAGCAAGATCCACGTTTTGATTTTTTTGTTGCTCCAGGACAGAATGAAACTGTACAATGGCTTGGAACAAGAGGCCCTTACATTCTTTTACAGAAACATTTGCAGTATTACACTCTCCTGGGTGATCTGGAAATACAGCTTCTCCCATACTGGGAACATGGAGAAAGGCCTAGAAGGTTCTGATTTTTACTGGATGGGGTTAAAATAACTGCTCAGGTGACAGCTAATCACCCAAGAATAGCAAAAACCCTCAATAAAAAGAGCTGGCACTAAACACAGCAGAAGTCACAGAAATTCTGCCGAAGATCCCTTCTCAGGCTAGCAGCTGACAACACAATTACTCTGAAATTTGTATTGCAGAAGGCACAAACCTGAGCAAGGTGTTAACTTACCGTGTTAAACCTTTCCAGGAAACTGTCATCTCCCAGCAAGACATAGGCTTTTAATAAATATTCATAGTATGAATCTATTCCTGCTCCAACTCCACTATCTAGGAACAGGAGAAAATAAAAAGGTGGGTTTACTTTTAAGTTGTGATACAGGTATTTTCCATATATTCCCACTTTGCTTTTAAGGCTCCTCCAGCGAAAGGAAAAGCCTCCTTTCACTGGAATTAGGGCATAGATGGAAGTAGAGACACAATACTGTGTGTGTATGCCAAAGGCTTTGCACTACCAGTGCACATAATAATATGGACAGACATGCATTAAAGACACTTACTTCACTTTTCTCACAGGACATCACTTCTCCCATCCTATTAATATTTTTTCTAAGTATTTAGAACAAAGTCTCTAAAAATTCATCCCAAGGCGTTTCCCTCCCAGTGTTAAAGAGGATCAGGGAACACTTTGCCATGAATAAAACCAGTTTCTCTACCAGAGAGGGCTTTGCCCTCTCAGAGCAGAGCCAGGCTTTGGGGCAGCAGGTTTCCCCACTGCCTATCCCATTAATATTTCAAACAGTCCAGGTAAGGGTGCTGGGGGTGTGCGAGATCCCCCTGCCCCAGAGCGCCCGTGGTCCCTGCTGCGGGTCAGACCCCACCTTTGCGGACCCAGTCTCCAGTGTGGATGTTAATGGTGACCCCCACCAAATTGCTGCTGCGCTGCCTCTTCTCCCAGATAAAATCCAGCGCCTTCCGGGCATACTCCTGCAACGACAACAACAAGCAATTAGGGAAACACAGACACTAAACTCTGTCATTCTTTTGGCTAGTTCAATAAAGATGCTAGGAAAGGAATAGGATGTTTCATGTCTAATGATTTCAGAACTCCTTCTCATCTTCAGAATATTTATCTTGTTTACTTCTGTATTACTCTTACTTTCAACCAAAATGATTTCCTGTGATTTAAAAAACGATTTAAAAAAAAAAATCAAACCTTAGAAGAAAGCCCACAAACACTACAAATCTGAACATATATCAATGTTTTTGTGCAGCACAGCTAGGACATCCATTTAATGAACTCAGAAGTGTTTTTCCAAAATTACAGAAATATAACAGAACACTAAAGACCTAAGCCAAAAAATGAGGTATCATGGAAAGCAAACCTCAAATATAGATGTTCCTGTGAATCTGCTTAAAGCTGCAAACTCAAGGATCAAGGTACCAGCACAAGCTGTACAGGTATCAGTTTCTGTTCCTGTTCGTGCTTCTGGATGTCTTACACCAAATTTTAAGTTAACCTAGAGAAAAACAGAGATTATCATCTTTATTTTTCCTAGCTGAAAGAATTTACACCCCTGTGATTGTATAGCAAGTATATAATCTATGCTCTTTCTGAAGACAAGAAAAAACAGATCCCTTTGGTTTTGCTCTGCCACCTTAGACATGCACAGAGAAGTATCCACCAATACCCAAAATCTCAACCCTCCCAAACATGGACCTGTTGCCTGGTTCACTAGACATATGAATGAGAGAATACACTCTAAAAATCTAATTCTAGCAATTTTTTAACAACAAATCAGGAACTCAAAATATCACAAGTGCTCCTGGAAATTTAGTTCTGTAAATATCTCACTACTCCTGGCTCCTGAGAGTACCTGCAATTTATCAGCTTTTGATTTTCTGTCCACTTATATTTATATACAGACTACAGACATGATTTTGGAAACAGATATAAAATCAAAACAACAGAAGTCTTGATTACAGCCGTAATCCTGCATTCCAGAAACAGAACTTACTCTTGGATAAGGGAGACCACTAGTGGTGTTAAAAGCAGGTAAAAGCTTGTAGCCCAGTTCCTTTGCCATGTGCAGGAGTTCACCATTGTACCACTGCATATATTCACCTTTTTCTTTCAGCATAATTGCCACTGAGTGCCCGCCTAGGAGACCTCTAAACACAAGAGAAATTATCCACATCTCAAAATTCATGTCCATCTGAACAGCAAGGACAACTCTCTACAATTTAGATGACGCATATATAACCGTGGCCCTAGTTTTAAGACTGCTGATGCAATTCCCATTATAATCAAGGTTAGCTACCAGCATTTTGGAAGCAATTCTTCTTGTTTATCACTGGAATCATTGATTCATCAATATTAGACAGGAGTAGCAACCAAGACCTCTAAAATGGCATATAATAACTTCAAATTACATGCTCTGATGCTGCATTGAGCCCCAGAGGTCCCTTCCAAGCTGAAATAATCTACGACCACAAGTATCAAAATCTGGTAAATCAAGTATTGAACAGAGCCATTTGCAAGCCTGTTTCTGTTAAGCAAACCCACTGCTCCCTCAGCATGCACATGGGGTTCTTAATCAGCAAAGCTGTGCCTGCAGCAGAGATGGGGGGCAGCTTGATCCAGCATCGCTGCAGCAAGTCCTGCCTTGCATTTCAAAACTGCTCTCAGGTGAACTGACAAAGGCACAACTGTTTCAAACAGGTGGAACAGCACAGAAAGGTGTCTTAAAGACATTGACTAAAATCCATATTTTTAGGAGTTTTGAAAACGAAAGTTACTCACCCAAGGACTCTTATGTTGGTTTCAAAGACAGACACAACTATGTCATTATCTAAATTAACATCCTTTATTACTTTTTTTACAGCCTCTTCAAACTCTTTGGTTTTATTTAACACCTGGAATACAACAGTGAGCAGGTGTTCAGTTCCAATATAGCTAATGCAGTCACAGCGTATTTGTATACAGGATATTTCAGTGCACACACAGTCACCCACGAAATACGTACATACAATTAAAACCAGAAATACATCAGTGGTTATTAAGAGGTGTCCACGACTAACTGAGCTTCTTGCTTTAGACTGTAAGGGAAAGCAAACTCTTTTGTGTTAAGTTAGAGCCAAAAAAAGGCAGTATTAAAATGTATCAATGAAATGCGAAGGAACTACTGATATTACAACCAACTCCAAATTCCACCCTCACAGCACTTCAAAGTTCCCAAGAGCAACAGTCACTTCAAACAGAGCCAGAGATCAATGATCACGAAAAAGAAATCTAAAAATAAGTCTGAGCATCAGAATACAATCTCTTTGTTTTATCAAAGCTTATCAACAGATTAAACTCACCACAAGAGTGTCCAAGGTATCAATTAAGGTCAGTGAAAACCTATGAAAGAAAATTTAGAACAGATTTACTATACATGTGTATGTGTAGGAATTAAGTGATTTTAATAGTAACTAATACCACGGAAGAAACTAAATTCTCACAGACCACCAGCTGCAAAAAATTAGTTGTACTCAACATGTTTTAATATCAAAACCTCCTTTTAAGTTTCTTCCCTTTGCTAGTGACCAGAATAGGAGCTGACAAAGAAGCTATGATTACAGATACCTTTATTTACTGCAAAGCTTTCTAACTTCTAGTAAGCAAATTTAATTTTTGTTCTTTGTCTCCAATCAAGTCTATTAAGAAACCCAGCAAAAAAGTTTAAGTCTTTTTCCAGCCTCTGTTTTACTTGTTTTTTCAAGAAAAAGGAAAAATGTTGAGATCAAAAGCCATTCCAAGCTAAATTTCTCCCACCAGAAACTGTTCCAACACTAGCAAGTGGCAGGCTTAAAATAAATAACTACTTTATTTACTCTAAAATAAAGAACTATTTTAGCAGTGTCCAAGGCCAGGTTGGACAGGGCTTGGAGCAACTTGGGCTAGTGGAAGGTGTCCCTGCCCATGGCAGGGGGTGGCACGGGATGGGCTTTAGGGTCCCTTCCAACCCAAACCAGGTTGGGATTCTGTGATTATTCCATGAAAAGAGAGCATCAAGGCAACTCTACACTGTCTGAACCAGGAACATCCCAACGACCATCAGAGGTTTTCTCCAGGGCTGTTCTAGTGCATCCCAAGCTGAGGGGACCTTTCCCCATCCCAGGAATTAGATCCATAATTGTATCTTAAATATGTCTAATTCCAACAACTGCTCCTATGCTAAGAAACACCCACAACACAGAATAGAATTTACAGAGCATGATGGTGTTAAAACTGAACACTTTGGAACAGTTACAAGGATTTCAGCAAGTGCCCAATGTTTGAGACCTTGTAGGCAACATGTGACAATCAAAATTCTAATTAAGTGTTCCTATATTATAATTCTCTTTAATTTGTAAAGACATAAGGGCATTCTGCGAGTGCTGTTTTACAAGAGACAGAGATTAATTAATGACTATGCACAACTGCCTAACAAATCCACAACTTTTTCCATACAAAAGGAGGGAAATGATGCACTTCACAGCTATATGGAAGGCTCCTGAGTTCTCCAGGGAAACAGAACTGACCCAGCTGCCTCACCCTGTCATTTTGTGATTGCAAAGGCTGCCAGAGAACACAATTGATGAGGCAGCTGCAAGAAAAAGGATTAAATAAGAAATCTGCTACATAATAATGTAACTAATTATAAGGTACAGAATAAAGCATGTATACCGAAAAACAATAAATATATACAATAATTTAATGCATTTAAGAGACTGAAAGGTATTTTTACTCAAATGCTAATATGTTATTTTTAAAAAAGGTTGTTAAAAAGAATGCATGACCAGGATTCAAAATACATTTTCTTGACACTTTTCATCTGCTGTATGTTTAGATACCTCCAAGGCAGCAAGATAATATGGAAATCTCTAGACTAACTAACATTTGTACGTAACAAAACATAACCAAAATGACATCCTCAATATCCTAGAGACAATTAGAAGGAGTATTTAAGAGAAGGATTTCAGCTTTGATTAACACTATTGTGCTTAGAGACATTAAACAGCAATATCAAAAAAATCACCTATTCGTTTATAAAGAATTTGCTCTATAAACTGCACATACTCAAAGGAATAATTTACAAACGCATTTAGAGTAAGTCAACTTTGCCTTTGATTATTCCATTTAACATGGAAAAAAACAGTCCTTAAATCTACATTTTGCTAGCCAAAGTATCGGTATTTTGTACTATCAGCTCCCTTAAAAGAAAGAATAGAAAATATTTCCACATCTGAAATAATGTTTTATACTTCTGCAAAGGCCTCAGGCTATCATACACATGATAATCATTTGACTGCTTGTTTTTAGAAAATTTTCTACTTAAGAAAAGCATTTTAAATATCATTTATTAGGCCAGCATCATGGGTAAGAGTTTATTGCTCTGTTCAGCTGATCGTTAACCCTTATAACCTCTACTACTAACACCATTAACGTCAGCCCACATTTGGAAGGTTTTCCTACGGAAAATACTTGGAGAATAGTTTAAAAAATTATCTTTGGATCTCATTCACTGGTCAATTCTCTTCTTCTGATTAAGGTACAATTTCACATCAGTTGACTTCATAATAATAAAAATACTTCTTACAAGTGTAAGTTTCTTGCCATATCAACCGAACAAACAAGTTTTATGGGCTGCCAATTGTACTTCTATTCCTAGATGTTTACAGTGACCATTTCAGACACTAACTTTCCCAAGGCATCATCCACATCCCCTCGACTTGGCTCCTGACCCCGCACTCGTCCACGACAAGTTAAAGGCATGAGTTCATCAGCTGGATACGCATGCTCCTGTTGGGAACAAAACAGGGGAATCAGTTACAGTGCTCACAGCCACTCTTGGGAGCCTGTAAAAGGAATCCTCATCATGCTGTTCTTCAGAAAAACTGCATGGCCATCACAGAGTCTTTCAGGTGGGAAGGGACCTCTAGAGTTCATCTTGTCCACGCCCTCTACTCGAGCAGGGCCACCCAGACCTAGCTGCCCAGTACCACGTCCAGATAACTCCCGAGCATTTTCAAGGAGGGAAACTCCATGGCCTCTCTGGGCCCCCTGTGCCACTACCTGGTCAACTCCACAGTGAAAAAGTGTTTCCTCATGTTCAGAGGGAACCTCCCATTGTTCAGTTTGTGCCCATTTCCTCTGAGCACCACTGAGAAGAGCCTGGCTCTGTCTTCTTGACAGCCTCCCTTGTTAAATTCCCTGGAGCCTTCCCTTCTCCAGGCTGAACAGCCCCAGCTCTCTCACTTCATAAATTCCCTGGAGCCTTCCTTCTTCAGGCTGAGCAGCCCCAGCTCCCTCAGCCTTTCCTTACAGGAAAGATGCACCAGCCTCTCCATCACCTTGATGGCTGGTCCTTCACTGGACTCTGCACAATGAACTCAGCTGGTTGGGGGTGACAGTCAGTAACAGGGAGGAGAACTCACAAGTTCAAACAAAAAATTGGTGAATTACTGCATAAGGCATAAAAAACAACATTCACCAAAAAACCCCTAACAAGACTAAGCCTTTACAAATATAACTGACACTAATATAACAAATATACAAGTGACATCAGTAACAATAAATCTTAAAATATATCTAATTCCAACAAACATGAAATTGCCTCCTTTAGAAGCTCAACACGAGTGGTTTGGGATGGAGCTTTTCTCTTGATTTCAGCAGGAAACTGGCTGCTGTACTGACGTCTCCAGTTTGACTTTTAGTGGAGAACTAACATGTGGCAGGATAAAAAACTTCAACTGCTGCACTGAAACTGCAAGTAAACACATTCAAAATCTTTCCAAATATATGGTACAAAAATAATCTATATTCAAACATGAAATGAAAAGAAAAAAAGGAGCATTCCTCTATAAATAAACAGCTCTTCCAGCAACTTCTTTTGAAACTGATGGTTTGTTTCCCTGTATACCACCCTCCTGAGTGTTTTGGTCTTTGCTCAACTCTTTGTTCTCCTCAAGTTTAGCTACAAAAGGCAGAATCTAGATCATTTTAATACAGCTCAGATGTTTCTGAATATCTCTGCAAAGTATTCAGAAAAACAGACTAAACAAGTACATAACAAAAGCAATGTCAAAACTGAGATTTCTGGCTTAAATTTTGGATACGAGACGTGATAAAAAATCTGGAAAAATAAACTTTTAGTTTTACAAATAAAGAACTAGAAGCATTTCGAAAAATAAAAGTTCACTTATTCCTTCTCTGCAGCAGAGAATAAGCAGCTACTGGACTGAGTTATTTCCCAACTTGTCACTGGCCTCAAATGACTGGCATTTTCACATGTTCTGACAGCGAAGAAGAAAAAATATTCCCATTATTACAAGTATTGGTGATGGACTGAAAAAAACCAGCAGCTTTTTCTCAAAGCTTCTGTTAACAACGGGGAAAAAAAAAAAAAAAAAAAAGACAAGGGAGTTTCCCTTGCAATCAAACACGAATTTTCAGTCTTCTAAATACACGTCTAAAATATGTATTAATAGAAACAGAAAATCAAAACTTTTCAGCTGGCTGTTTCGAAAACACCTGCAAAAATACTTCATTCTCCAGCTGTCAGAATCAAGTCTGATACTCTAATCTTTTCTCCAACTTCAAACAAGCAAGTCACATTTCTCTGTTTGTTTAGTGCTCCAGCATACGTGGCAAATAAATATCCTTTTGGCTTCAAAGTTTCCAGGATAGCTGAAGTTATTCCTCTCCCTTCAAACAGAATTTTCCTGCTTCAGATGTGGCAAGACCCGTACCAGTTGCCAATTTATCAAACAGTGAACAGTAGGAGCACAGATCCTTGTAATATTTTATCCAACTTCACCAAATATGTAAGTTTTCCTCTGGGGAAACCCAAGCCAAGTGTTTTTCATGGAACCAGATTACAAAAATTACTACCAAAAACCCAGATGTTTAACTGCTCAAAGTTTCAAAAGCACAGAGCTTAAGTTAAAAGGCCTGGAGAAACTACACACCTTTGAAAATCCTCTTGCCTGGCTTTCTGTCCACTCTACAGTCCTGTACCTGTCCCATGCTGTATAAAGTTGTAACTCCTGATATTTTAAGCTTGAATTACGTAATTAAGTTTAGACCATAACATAGAACCTGGGACATGTGGCAAGATGATGCCAGGAGACAGCAGTTTATGCTGCAGGAACTGATGCAACTTGAGAAGGGTTTCTGCAACAGCAATAAAGAATGTGCAAGAATGTCCATATAAAGCCAGTAAGAATTAATCTTTTATATTCATCATAGTCACATCTACAGTTTCTCCTCAGAAGTGTATTACTTAGAGAATATTTGAAAGTAATTATTACTCGAGGAAGTCTACTCCAAGTAATTATTTATTCTTAAGCTTTCCTAAACTGAGCCATCCCAGGGTGGGTAGAATGGCTCAGAGAGCCAGAACTGGAGGACACCTGCACAGGAATCACGGGTCAGAGAAAAAAGAAATCATCACAGCCAGTGTGGCCTACAGTCATATGACAGTCACATCCTGGGCACAGCCTGGGATGCCTGGATATGGCACCAGATCCCCTTTCTCTTCTACAAACAGTTTGTAGAAAAGTCCCCAAACTGCATCTGACATGGCTTACCACTGAAGAAATATTAAATGTCATTTTTACCTACAAAATAAATAAGATCAATTTGTGTTCTCCAGAATCTGATGCCTACTCTTCACGAGCTTCCTTTTCCTACAATTCCAAACCAAATACTTTACTGTTCATAGCCTGACCTGAGATAAACTGGTTTGGGAAAGATCAGGCACGGATTAGGACAGTTACCACAAGCAATTCTTAAGTTACCACTCCAAAAGCCATCACAACCCTCCTGAAAGTAATATTTGTTATGGTCTTTTTAAAGGCTTTACAGGTGCTGTTATTTATTTTAGCTCTGTTTTCGCCCCTCCTTCCCATATATTTCTATAGAATGTCATGTACTGTAGGTTGCTTTCTCCCCCAGGTCAGCAACAACTCCTCTGAAAAACATCAGACAAACATTTGACTTACCATATAATTGCTATATGCATGATCAAACATTTCAAGCACTTGATTTCTAAAAAAGAAAAAAGAAAAAGCATTAGTGGTCTGTCTCCCAATGGCCTTTAACACACCATCTTACATGCATCAGTTTAATATCTGAATATCAGGCAGAGGTCCTCTACTAACATACTCTACTCAAGTAAATGAAATACAGAATAGTAATTTTTCTCGATTCAGCTACTCTGGTCCACTCCAGAAAGGAAAGACTCTTTCTTCACCTAACATGGAATTATTTGGGGATCTCTTGGCAAGCAATTACTAAAGAAAACCCTTACATTTATTTCATATGTTTGAAAGGACAGAAATACTTATATATATAAAAACTCCCCCAAAAACACATTGTTTTTTAAAGACACAGCACTACTTCTGATCATTCCTAACTGTTTCAATAAGGAGCCCTGCAAGCAAAAAAGGATGATAATTTCTACCATCAACATAATTCACAGTCTCTGCTGGTAAGACCGAACATAAAAGAGGCAAGAACACCACAATTATATTGTAAATATCCAATTTAGTTCAATGACTTGGAAATCCAAGAAGTAGTTTTAACTCATCAAGTGCATTAAGGCATCAAAAGAGCAGAGGATGGTGCTTCTCCCAGGTGCCTCTCAGGCTGCAGCAGGCAAAACCCCAGATAAGCACACAAAGCTGCTGGGTGATGCTGCGCACAGAAAATTGCTTAAAACTTACATTTACAGGCATTTTCTGTGACTGACATGATCCTGTCGTTAAATACAGAGATCACTTTATTCAGAAGTGACCCAGCTCAATGCCCCCAAACACAAACCAGGGCAGGACATGGCCTGCACGTGCCTGAGGCATCAGATGGTATTTTAAGCGCAAGTTATTAATGCAAAAATTTTAAAACCAATTGGGGAATGAAATTTCAACTCCTTGTGTAGCCTCATGAAGAAAACATATAAAAGATTACACACACAAATTACCCTGAGAACCCAAGATGGAAAACCCCAGTAACTGTAAACAGTGCAGTTAAATATCAACTTATACCCGACGGCAGGACTTGATGATCTTGGAGTCTTTTCCAACCTTAACAACTCCATGATTAACAACTATGAGAGTATCCAGACTGTTTCTCCAGCAGACTTTTTGCATTATTATTCTGTACAACTGACCAGTGGGTGGGAAGAGGACGATGAAACTGCCCCAGTAACATATCAAGACAAAATACGCTTGATTGTCAATTTGTTTAAAAAAATCCCACTCCCTGCAGGAAAACGTATTTCACCTACGTTGCAATATTTACCCTTCAACTAAACATTACAATACAAGAATCAGCCTCTTACATGCACATGCACAGGGGACCGAAGCAGTTCACGTTACATACAGGAACTAGCCGGAACACACGTGAACATTTACCTTTTTTATGACTCCCGTACTCTCACAGAGGCACGGCCACAATTAAACCACATGAGTGTGGGTTTAGAGTTACCTTTGATCACTTTTACCCCTAGCTCCACGCAAGCCCTGGCTGAAACCTCCAAGGCGAGCTCCCAAGCACTGGCGAGTTACAAGCTCACATAGCACATGGCTTGACCCCACACCGGAGAAGAGGCCGGGTGTCCCCAACAGCCGGGTGACCTGGCCCAAAACACCCGCCGGGGTCCGGCACACGCAGCTCCAACACGGCTGGGCACCAATGCCACGCGTCCCCGGGAGTGTTCGGGGGAAGAGGCAGGGACAGGGGACGCGGTGCCGAAGCTCTGCGCCCGCAGCCGCCCAGCCCACCCCAACCGCGGCGGCACCGCACACCCCCTGCTCAGCACGGCCCGGCCCGCCGTCCTTCCCTCCCTGCCTCCCTCCTGCTGTCCCTGCGCTCACCCCAGCCGGC
>VWZT01015553.1:138031-236198 GCA_013397055.1 Pachycephala philippinensis | reverse complement strand
CTCATCATGGGCACGGACGTGTTCAGAGCCCCGTCCGACCTGGCCCTGCACACTCGCAGGTATGGGGCAGCCACGGCTTCTCCGGGTACCCTGTGCCAGGGCATCCCCACCCTCACGGGGAAGAACTTCCTCCTAAATACCCAGTCTAACACTCAGTTCGGAGCCATTCCCACTCACCCTGTCCCTCCACGCTCCTGTAAAAACTCCCTCTCCGTGATGCCCGCAGGCTCCCCTCGGGCACTGGAAGGAGACACCTCCGTCCCTCCCAGCTGCCTGAAGAACATTCATTTAAGAAAATCCCCCAAATTATCACACACTCACAAAAGCAGCCTCCCAGCAATGGAAGGGAAGAGCATCTTTATTTCCATGACAAGCGTTTGTACAAAGTTCCAAGCAAATGCAGTGTTTCACGTCCTGGCCTTTGACAGTGGAAAGCCCATGGAATTTCACACCCCAGCCCGCTCCCGTCAGGGCACCCGACCCTCGGCCACGGGCCGCGAGAGGCGATGGATTACAGCTCCCCATTTGTAATAAATCGACAGGATGGGTGCATTATTATCACTTCTGATCAGTGGTCCCACGTAACCTTGCAGATTGCTGAGCTCTTCTAGCCAAGCTGTCGTTTCTAACCAAGTGGGGTAAAGACAAGGAAAACACTAGTTTATCCATTTGCAAAGGGACAGAAAATGCCCCAAACCGGGGAAAAAGTCCACTGTCCACGAGGAACTGCAATTTAAATTGCAGAACCAAGCAATGTCCAGGCTGAATCTACCCCATCCTTTGCCGTCCCACTGGTGAAAAACATCCGACCATCTGCATTCAGCAATGCAACTCACATCACAGGAAAATACTACCCAGATCTAAGCCTGCCACAGAAATAACTCCAAAATTACCATGATGGGAATACTTATGCAAAATGCTCTCTGTACAGATGTATCTAATTCATATTAGAAATAATTAGTTTCCTTTTGCAGGAGGCTGCAGTCTTTTTGCTGCTATGCTAGTTGTCTTTCACACACAAAAAAGTATTAAAAACCCATCATGTCCCCTAATTTTAGCTTAAAAAGGCTGCTGCTGCTTAACTCTAGAGCACGTTATAAATTTGAAGTCACTTAACGCTCAGTACCAATTAAAAATAGTTCATGATTTGTAAAAGTGAAGCAGCGGCAGTGAAATAACCAATGATTTGTAAAAAAAAGTTGGCTGGCAGTGGTTTGTATGTTTACAAATTAGTATTTTTGCATTAAATATAAGGAGGAAACGAGTCAAAGTACTTCTGCAAGGAAAACATCTGTGACCTTCACGTTTCCATACCACAGTACGGCTTCTAGAATAAATATGAACTGCATTTATTTTACTGCAGTGACAGAGCAGTTAATCCAGTTACTCAACAAGGTTCCTTCCTCACACAGTAATATTTGCCTGTTCCTCTAGTGTCAATTCTCTGTTAGTACTGAAGAATATTTTGATAGCGTTAAAAGACTTTGCACAGTTTGCTGAAGTTAAATGATAACACATATTATGCCCCCAGGACTTTGTTATTTATTCCCACATCTTTACGGACATAAATCCTGCAGTCCTTGCTGCAATTATCATTAAACTTTGCTGTCCTGTACTGTATGACATTCAGAAACAGGCTCAAAACACCAGGCCAGAATTTCAGGGTGCCTTAAACTGACCTCTAAAGTGAGGTCTTGCATTTGAAAGGCCAATTTACTAAGATACTGGGTTTCACCTCCAAGCTTTTCTGTGCAAACTGAGATGCAAAGAGCACATTTAAGCAACTCTGTGCCGAGATCACAGCTTGATGCAGATCGTGTGTATGAAAGCAGAGGTCTCATTTTAATAACTGCTTTTGTAATGTGATTCTGCCCTCCAAAATCTAAGCACATGTAACAACCTCTGGCTGCCTGTCAGTTCAGTTAACATCTGCATTAGAAATTACATTAAATGATTCTGATATTTCACAATTGTTGCCACTTATTACACGATTTCCACACCTAAAAAGGTCTACAAACCTGGGTAACTCAGTGGGAATGGGAATGGCAGGACTCAATATTCTGTATTAGGTAGCTGTAAGTGAATCTATTTTATGGTGGGATTTAAACCAGAGAAATGCTGCCTAATGGTTATAGTTATTGTAAACATTCTCATCTCTCCCTTCCATAAAACAAAACAAAACAAAATAGCCATAAAGTGCTCTGGAAGGCTAAATAACCCCGAAGTGCAGAGTGGGACTGAGAAACCTGCTCCCATACTTTCCCCTTTTTAAATACAGCAATAAGAGAAAAAATTAAAAAATCAGAATATTTGCTTGTCTTTGATATCTGCCAAAACTTGAAAATAGTTAAGTGATCAGTTTGCAGAGTTTGCACAGTGTGGCTTTTCAGCAATCTACTAAATCAACTATTTGGTTCTGTTTACTACTAACAAAATGTTTTTATTTCCTGTATACTGCATGCAAATACTAAAAGCATCCTCGAGTATGTACCAACCACCAGAATCAGAGCAGTACTTGTCAAAAGCATGCATTTAAAAATCAAGAGCATCCCTAAGAACAGCTAAGTTGTTAAAATAAGTTGATGGTAGTTGGGCGTTTGAAGCATTCAGTGGTCACATTTTCAGACTTCTTCTCTAGCTTTAAAAGGGAGCAAATTTGAAGTGACAGATGAGGCTCCTCAGCAGTAATCTGGTTTTAACTAAAAGGAAACCCATCACCCATCCCTCAGGAAGGGATCCGTGGGAAACCTGCAGGAGCTGGGGACACCACAACAAAGCCCATTTCCTCCAGCCCCGACCTGAATAAGTATTCACAATTGAACAGGGATTACTGGAGTAAATAGGTCCTGCAGGGCTGGGCTGAAAGCTGCTTTTTACTCCTCAGAGTTTTGCTGTGCAGAACCATCTTCTCGGTGTTCTTCTGGGAAAATCGCTTTCTCTCCTGTGCTCTGAATTCCTGCGTGTGAAGATGACTGATCTCCTGGCTCCCCCTCTCGCCCCCCAGGCTCTGTGTGTGCCGTGCGCTCTGCCCTGGGCTGCCCCCGGCGCTGCTGCGGCACCAGGGAGACCGGCTCCAGCAGTCCTGGGCCCGGGTTTGCTCTGTCCAGGATGGGCACCTCCCTCGTGGCTGCATCTGAAGCAGGGCTCGGAAAGGAGCTCTGTGTCCCTGCCTCCCCCGGCACAGCGTGGCTGTTCCCTGCCCCTTCCTCCCCATACAGCTTTTTGTCTTCCACCGCATTTCCCGTGTGTTCCTCTGGCTGCAACCTCTCACCTCCCGCACCCGTGAACCACACACCTGGCTTGCTCTCCACCTCTGCCTTTGCCTCCTGAGTCGGAGCCGAGCTCTCCACCAGCCACGGTGCTTGTGCCCCCCTGGGCACGCTCTCTACGCTCGTACCCTCTGTCCCCAGGCTGCCTGAGGACGGTCGCTCCTTCTTGAACTCCACACATTCTACTGCATCTTCTTCACTACTCATCTTCTGGCTCACCTGAATTTCTGCCACAGCCGCTTCGCTCAACTGGTAGTTCCCATTATGGTGCTCCTGCACCTTCAGCAGCTCACCCTCGCAGACCTCCTTTATGTTCTCAGCTGGAGTATCTGCTGGGATCTCAACTGTCAGCATCAGCAAACTCCTTATCTCATTCACATCATCAGGGGATTTATAACCTTTTTCTTCTGACTGGCTTTCTTTTCCAGGACTATCCCCAAGCCCTGCTTTCCCTGTCTTTTCATCCTGGGAAACAATAGTTGTCTCAGTACTCTCATTGCTTTCTTTTTTACTATCCCCTTCAAATGCTGTTCCTACTGCATTTTCACTCTGAGACAATTTTTCCATAATTTCATTTTCTACCTTGCTTTTCTTTTCTGCACTCCCTAAAACCTCTGTATCTGTTACACTCTCAGGTGGGCAAGTGAGCTTCATCTCAGAAACTTTTTCCTGTGCAGTGCTTGCTTTCTCAGTGCCACTGACAGACACAGCAGCCGTTACTGTTTGACTCCCTGAAGTCACCTCTTCCTCTGCTGCTCCTTCAGGTACCTTAAGTACTTTTTTAGGGCTGGCTCCAACATTTTTTACTGCAGTGTCAGTCCCAGAAGCTACCTTCTCCTCCACAGCTTCTTGTTGTGCCTTGAGTTCTCTCTCAGTGCTTGCTACACACTCTGATTCATTCTCCAATGTGCTTTTTCCCTCTGCAACTCCTTGTTTAGTGTGGCCAGCCAAAGGGCACTCCTGTTTGTCACCAATGTCTGTCACAGCCACTGCTTCTCTCGTGCTGGCCTGATCACCAGCTGCACTAACAGAGACGCCTGCCTCTTTGTCTGGTGACTTTCCCTCATCAGCATCCTTCTCCCACACGATTTTCCCTGTCACGATGAGCGTTTCGTCCCCGTGGCTCTCGGTGTCCGAGCCCTCGGCCCGGGCGGCCGCGGGCACCTTGGCGGGGGTGCCGTGTGCTGATCCCACAGGGGTCCTCAGCTCCGTCAGGCTGGACACGCTCTCGCAGGGCACGTTCAGGTTATCCTCAAACAGGTTGTGCTTCTTCAGAACGGCGGCTTCTTTGATCACTGAATAAAACAGAAACACCAAAATGCTTTGGGAAGGCTGACAGAGGCACAGGGAAGAATGTACAGTGCTTTCCCAAGTTTGTGTTGTACTTTTGGATGTTAAAGACAACAATAATGTTCATTTTCAGCTTCCTTTTAGTTCACATTTATTTTCTGGGGATGATGACTTTATTTTTTGAATAATGGCACTTTAGTATTGACCTAAGCGTTTCTGAAGCAGAGGATCCACAATGCACGGGGTAATGCTTCAGTGCAGAAGGATTTACATTGAATATACCAATAAAAGTGGGCTGGTTACAATTATTATACTGCTGTTTTAGAACAGGAGTGCCTACGGTCTATGAAAACATCCTGTGCAGTACATCTGCTTGTCTTTTATCCAGGGTATAGACAGACAGGTACATACAGAGAGATACAAGTATTTTATAAGTATTTATATATATATATATAATATTTATTAAGAATAGTTTAGTTTTCTGACACAGAAGCAGAGAGATCTGCAAGGAGTACTGCACTGGCATCAGTGAGTAATGGAAACTGCATCCAGCAGTTCATTTAATTTGGGGAAATTAATCTCTGTTGCCATTAGTCCTTGCAATTCTCTTAGTCTTGCAATTGGCATAGTCTTGCCATTTAGTCATCACCAAGTCTTTGCAAGTAAGGACAGCATTTCCCTCCTCGGCCCAGGGAATCGAGATCGAGTGAAGTTGCCATAATTACATTTTCTTAGAAAAAGGCTTGTGCCAAGCCATCACTCTGAGTTCCATGGGTTTAGTAAAGCTGTCCCATAACTCAGATTTTAGGGCTTGCGACATATCTTCAGTGAGCCAAATGAAAAAACACTGTAGGGATGTAACCACCAGTGTTGGAGAAAGTGGGACAGCAACAGCCAGGTGAGGACTCTGGGAAGCTCTGAAGGAACAGCTCATGGGCCACAGGCTGCAATGTTATTCCTGTCACCTCAAGAATGTTCTCACCTTTCAGGGCCTCTTCAAGCAGCGTCTGATATAAAATCTCTTCATACACGTTCTCTACTTGGATCACACTCGTGTAATCAGCAAAAATGTACTGCTCGTATTTCTGCAGCTCCTGTGCAGGTAGGGAAGAAAGGAACAGATGGAGAAAACCAAGGGATTCTGAGTCCTACTGCAACCAAATAGCTTGGAGATGCCATGGAGCAGGTCTTGCAACACCCTGTGACAGCTCCTGGGGAGCATTGTCTGAACTATGACTCCATGAGCTATGTGTGTCCACAATCAATTATGTACTTAGCAAACAGTGTTCCTGCAGTACAACCACAGTTAAAAGCACTACAGATCACTGCCTGCTGAAACAAACAGCTGCTGAGGAAATGCCTCACAACTTGTTTGTCCAAGGAGGCAAATCCATGGTGCACAGGAGACACGGGGTTTGGTTTTGTTTTTCTAATAGGTGTGTAACACTTTGAGCTCACTGATTTATACCCAACAGGCTGTCTAGACAATAACTGAATCATTATCATTAAGCAGCTGCTTGGTGGTCTACAAAAAGTAAATTAAGTGACCTCTACCCACTTCTAGAAGAGGCACTGACATAAAAACACCTGGAGGTTTTCAAGTGAAAGGTCAGGACTTGGTGGGGCCTGTCAGCTGTGTCACACTTTGGCTTCTAGAGCTGGCTGCTCATTTCTGCAGAGGCACAAGCACAAAAGGCCGGTGGGAAACCAAACAGAAAGGGCTTGTGGAAGTTTGCTCTGTGCTTCCTCTGTGACAAAGACATAACGTGTCTGCACACATATTCCAGGTGATGAAATGCTTGTCCCCATGCACAAACACTGTCTTGAAGGCACTGCTGACACTCTATAAGAGACTTAGTACTTTGGGGATCCTAAGGAAAGGAGAGTGACGTACAGAAGAGACTGATTTTAAATATATTCTTGAAAGTTGTAAATTTTAACAATCCCCACTCAAAGACTCGCAAGTGTAATTCGGCAAAATGTTTGGTTTTAAACTTGTTCTTGAAACTGGAACAAGCTGAGAGCATAAGCAAGAGCAGCACACTCCGGGTGAGAGTTCACAGCCAACAGGAGCAGATGAACATCCACAGAAACAGAAGGGCAGGAGGCCAGGTCGGCTTGGGGCAGTCCCCTTTCAGCAGGCACAGGACAAGGCAGGAGGCTGCCCAGGGCTTTCAGAGGCTTCAGACTATTCATTCAGAGCCCAGGTGAACAGCATTCCAACCAGCCCTGCTGCAGCCACACAGATACCACCCAACACCTCCACCAAACTGGTGTTTGCTGACTGAACATGCCTTGTGTGATTAGGGAAACAGAGATGGTCTCTGTGATTATTCCCTGGCTGTTGTGCAACACTTGCACTGAACACCACTGACAGCGAGGGCTGTCTCTTGCTGAAGGAGTTAAGCACGGGCTGGGCACGGTCCTGGCCGTGTCTCTGGGTGCTGCTGCAGAGGAATGAACACAAGGCCCAGCTCATCCCTGCATCCCAGCTGTCCAGTGGAACTCAGTTTCAAGGACTTCAGATCTCTAGGGAAGGAATGAACCAGGGATGGGCAAAGGACTGCAACTGCCTTTGAGAAAGCAAAGTGTATACACAGTGTCCCTGTTTCCTGAAATCTTCCTTGGGCTCCACACCTACCCAACCCATGAAGTGGCAAATCGAAGCACTGAGCAGGCAGGAAATCTGCACAGTTCTCCGAGATAAAACAGCCTGACAGTGTTAAGGACTTACTGCCAAGGTACTGTTCCTCCCCTGCCTTTCATTATTGGTTTTTGGGGTTTTTAGTCACAGACACCTACTGGTTTGCACGTTGAAGCCAGTGTCTTCTGCATTGTGGGCAAGGTAATCTGCACCAGTGCCTCTTGGAATATCTTCTTGCGGATGGTACTGCTGTCGTAGTCATATTGCTGCCAAAACACACCGGAAAGAAACAAGCCCACACGTGCTTGGGGTTATTCACCACTCCCACAGGGAACTGGTTCCTGTCAGCCTGTAGCTGCTGCATCACAGGTGCACAGGGGTTTGAGTGGCCACGCAGGTTAGTCCAGCTTTTACAAAACCACTCTAAAACCTACTGTTCTGGGATCTCTTTCCCTTCTTTTAACTCTTAGGCTAGAAACCGCCCCCGATTGCCCTCCCTGGGTGTTCAGCACTGCCTTTTCTGAGAGCAACAAATCCTAGCAGCAGGCTAATTATAAAGTTAATTAAAAATTATCTATCCAGAAACACAGCATATTAATAATCTGATTTACCTACAATTAAAGGGACTGCACATGCAAATACTTTTGTAAGTGTCTGCCCAGAACTAGGTTTTATCCCCCAGATGAGCAGCTTTGCTAAGTGCCACCAAATCAATATTTTCAGCTAGATGGTAAAAGGTTGTCTTCTTTCAAATACTGAGGTACATTCATATACAATATATTCTCTGTTTCCAAAAAGGCAGCCTGCAAATGTGCTACATGACATTTACCTTCAGCACTCTCAGCTTGACTTTTTCAATGGTTGTTGCAACTTTGGCCGAGTCTGCCTGGCGGCTTGGAGAGAACAACTGCTCAAAAGTATAAACTGCATTTTCCATCAGCTAAAAATAGTCATTAAAAAAATCTGTTAAAGACCAGAAACATCAAATTCCTGCAAACATGATAAGTGTACTTGTTAATTTAAATTGTGATTCTAAGAAGGTGCTCTGAAGAGCAACATGCACTGAAATGCTGCAATAACTAAATAAAATTAAAGCCATGGTATCATTATCATGCTGTCACAGCTTTTTTGTACAGATTTGAGCTCAAAGTATTTTCCAAACTGATGGTGACAGAGCCAAAATGTAGAATTGATTATCTATGTATACAGACCACAGTCAAAACTCATTATCCCTAATAAGACTACCATTGACTCCTCTCATTAATCATTAATAAATAGCATTCAATAATACTGCACATAATTTTCAGTAGCTTTCATTAGAATACAAATCATAATCAGCAAAAATCGCACAGAGTGCAATCATTTCTAACAGAATTATGCTAAGCTGCCATTTACCATATTTTCAGCTTATCCAAAGATTCATTAAGAATATTACACCCCTACTCTGAAGATATTTCAGACAAACAGTTCTGCAAGCGGTAATTGAGTCTACTTAATGAGGCTTTGTCATTTCTTTAGCGATTCCCGTTCAAATTTTAACATTTTCTTATGGGAGAAGTACAGGGAGATATGCAGGGGGACCATTCCTTCAGCCAGTTGAGCACCGTGCTCCCGGATTTCCTGAAATTGGCCACTAGAGGATGCCAAGCTCCCAAGGCAAGGAATCCTGCTCCACCCTCCACCCGAAGTACATTTTCGCCAAATACTACACCAACACAGACATGTCTGATTTTACTTATTTAGGAAATAAACGTCCATGGACACAAAGGGAAACTACATGATATTTTTATGAGGAAAATACCAGCCTTTTAAAGAGGAAGATGCAATAACAGCATGTTTAGAAGAACTCGTGCTATAATTTAACTTATTTCTTGTTAATTTTTACTCTATGTTCTGTTCAGAAAAAAAAAGACCTCTTGGTTTATACAGGATTTATTTTGTGTCTCCTTCTTTGTCTTGACTCATGGTCTTCATTGAGTGAAAGACACTTTATTTGGCAGCATTTTGGAATGGTCCCCCCTGAAAGACCCAGACATGAAATCAGAATTTTATTTCTGAATAATTCCTTGGCTGCTGGTCCTGGCTGTACTCAGAAGAGCTGCTTTTAGGAAAACCCTATCCCAGCACTGTCCTAGATGCTTGTTTTCCATATTCATAACTCCCACTCCATAGATCTGGACCAGCTCCATTTCACAAGATTACTGAGCAGATTATTAAATTCCCCAAATACAGATTAAAATCACAGGTTTCCATTTAGAGCTCCAAGGCCAAATGTGCCTTGTGATCTGGCAACTGAAATCAGTCTGCTGGCCAGCTCCTCAGAGATTTCTGGCCAGGCATCCAGGAGAAATCCAGGCAAAGCAGAGTTATAGCCTATACCAGCACACACAAGAGGGGACAAAGAGGTGGAGTTCAGTTTTCATCTGGAATGATATCGTCATCTCCACCAGTCCTCTGGAAAGTGAGGCTGGATAAAGCACCTACACCCTGAGACATGGTCTATCTCCAAGTTTCTAACATAAATTGCTTTTCTTTATATTAGTGATGAGAAAATCAACTACCAAGGAGGAGACATTCCATTTTGGTAAAACAAGTTTAAGAGCTTTCCTGAGAAATCGAGCCTTGAGAATGGGAATCAGGCGAATTTTAGCCACCCCACTGGTTACACACACAACTTTCTCAGGTACTGAGACACTGGGAATTCAGAACCTGAAAATTCAGGGGAACAGATGATCCATCCAAAATTTTCATGCCTTGCTGAACGACTCACACACATAGAGCCTCACAAATGTAAGTGTCAAGCAGCTTCTAGCTGGTTTTCTCAGGTTTTGTTATCTGTACCTTGCCTGAGAGATACTCTAGGGCTCTTTCCCCAGCTTTTATCAAGATCACTTTGAAGCAGGTTAGCAGGACAAACCTAACCTGTTCTCCCAGGAGGAAAAACTGGATCTTACAGTACCTCTTGCATGAAGTTCTGAGTCCTCTGAATCACAAAATCGATGTGATAGACCTTGAAGCGACTCTTGAGGTCCTGCAGGAGCTCCTGGAGCAGGTTCACTTTCAGATAGCAGGGCTCCATTTTCATAGAGTTGAAAGGCAGGGTCATGAGCTGATCCACGTTCTGCATTCCCATGCAGGTTTCGAGAGAAAGCAACCAGAGGTGAATTTTTAATAGAGAATGTAACAATTTGGCCTTAACCCAAATTCTGGTATCTGTACTCCAGTTGCACAAATACCACAAGACTTTCTAAACGACAAAACCAAGTGCTCATGTGCTTCCACCTGGGAAAGCAAATCCTGCTGCCAGCCAAGGTCTAGCCAGAACGTCCTTGTGCTGATATAAAGGCTCCAACTCTGTCTTGTCTTACCTCCTTTAGCCTGGTCATGTCATTGGTCTTCTGGAAGTCCTGGATGATTTCATTCACTTCCTTTTCAAAAAGCGAGCGCACTTCCGTGAATCCAGAACTGACAGGGCCCATGAGCTCCTCCAGGATGGAGGTGAGAAATGGCTGGATATTCTCCATGCAGCACTTCTGGGCAGGCTCAGAAACACTGGCTGGAGGGTCACACAGGACAACAGTTGCATTTAGAGTGAAAAAAAGTAATTGGAACTTATCTCTTTATAGTTAATTCAATGATTTCATATTTTTCCCTGGAGTCACATCTCCAGAGAGGTGATGAGGGTGTGAAAGGAGCTCACAGCTTTATGAGTGACAATGAAAACTCTTCTCCCAAGCCTCACCTAGGCAAACACTGGCAACTGGGGGCACCGTGAGGGCGGAGGAAAGGGCAGCTCTGAGTATGATGACCAGCTATGTAATGATTTATTTGCCAGTTTAAGCAACACCAATAACATTTTGCCTGCTCTTTACATTCCTTTTTTATATTCCTAACAAAATTATGATTACTTCACATTAATTAAAAACTACCTAAGAAGCCCTTTGGCTTAAATATTCTTTGGAAGCCCATGGACTTGTCACATAACCAGAACCTGGTTTTGTGGTGCATTCCTTGAGATCAGGTCAAAACCACTCCACTTTTAATTATGCTCATATGACCTGTATCTTCACTACCTAAGGCTCTGCAAGTGAAAATGAAAGCAGAATGAACAGCTCTGAGCAGGATACTCAAAACCTGTCAGCTCCAATTTGAAAAGACCTGGTATTTTCACAGACACAGTGGCCACAGGTATCAGTTCCCATCAAAGGCAGCAGAGGCTCATTTGTGTTCTGAAAATTGGTGTCTCCAGTTGGTTTTCTCAGAACACACAAGGATTTCAAAACAAGCACCTCTGGTAATTTGAGCAACACAATGGGAAACATTGGAGAACTGCTCCAAAGTACAGCTGTTCCTCCACTAACCTTTGATTTTTCCAGCTAAGAAGTTCTTGGAGTTCAGAATCTGATCCATGTCTGAACGAATGGTCCCTTCAAGAGTTTTTGCAAATTCTCTACATTCTTCTTTCAAGGTACTTAATTCTTCTGCCACCTGCTGCTGGACTAAGCCATAGGTTTCCTCTACGATCTGGACCCAAATCAAATTGAGAAGCAGAGATCAGAATCAACACCCACAGAGAGCTGCTATGAGCAAGAGCTACTCTGCAAGTGTCAGTCCTTACCCCAAACCAGGCCCGCTTCCTGTCATTCCTCTTTCCCTTCATTTTAGGCAGGATCATTGTCTGGAGGTTAGGCAGCAGTTCCTCCATCACCAGGTTGCTCAGGATCTGTATGGTCACAAGGTGAAAATGACAAGTTCCCACCCCTTTCTTCACCTGAAGGCTGAGCACTGCAGCACAGAGTGATGTGTGCAGGCAGAGGCTCAGCTGTCCCTCCCAGCTGCCAGGAATTCCCCCGGAGGCTTTGCACTCTCTCTGCCTAGATTTGAACTGCAGCTCCTTCCTTACCTGTCCCACTCAAATGCACCAAATAAATACGCAAGACTTAATATACATCTGATTTTGGGATTCTAGGCCTCCCTCTCCATGTTTTTATTTATAGACACTGTCGCTGGCCTGAGAAAGCTGCACCAACAGCCCAGTACAGTCCACATTCAGGATCACATCCCTGCTGTACCGAGCTGCTGGCTGAGCCAATACAGAGTGCAAAAACACCCCTCAGCTTTCCATTTTCATCATGCCAGGGCTTTTTCATTTGTGTCAGTGCTTCCAGACACTGCACCTCATGTATTACAGCTGCCAGAGGGATCTCAGGCATGCACCAACAACAGCAGAGGGAAATTGCAGGAACTAGAGCAGCACAAGTAAAGAAGGGCTCTGACTGCAGCCCAGTGTAAAACAGGGCATAAACAGCCCCTACAGAAATACAACACACAATACCCTGCTGTAATATACCTCCAATATACCTCCAATATACAGTACACTTTTATTGTAGTTTCATTTAAGTACTTAGAGATAATGCCACAGCAGCACTTCAGATTCAGCTCTGCTGACTCAAATACCTGTCAAAAGCAATTCACTAATTCAGGTCCTAAACTAATGGCTCCCCTAAAAAAGGTCTCATGAATAACCCAAACTATCACAAATAATAAACGTGACAACAGATCAAACAGATTTAGGAGCCAAGGGAAAGGCATGAAGCTGTGTCAGGGAGGGTCAGGCTGGAGATCAGGGAAAGGTTCTTTCCCCCAGGGGGTGCTGGGCACTGCCCAGGCTCCCCAGGGAATGGGCACGGCCTCGAGGCTGCCAGAGCTCCAGGAGCATTTGGACACCACTCCCAGGGATGCCCAGGGTGGGATTGTTGGGGTGTCTGCGCAGGGCCAGGGCTTGGACTGGATGGTCCCTGAGGGTCCCTTCCAGCTCAGGATATTCTGTGATTCCATGATTTTATATTGTGAAGAATCTTGAGCTCTCTGGGAACATTCTTAGGGCATTGGTGGATCTTCCCTCAGGTGCCTGGGCCTATGTTCCCACTCCAGCTGTGCTGCAGCCCCAGTGTGCGCTGACACTGCGGGCACTCGGCCACCACAAATGAGTGTCAGCAAATACATTTCTTGGCATTCTGCAGGGACTTTTACAGCAACAAATTGCAGCCTGCTTGCTCCAAACCACTTACTTAGCTTGGATATTTGCCTAAAATAATTATTATGTTTGGTCCAAGCAGGCCATGAGAACACACTATACTTACAGAATGAATTATTGCTAAGAAGATAATAGTGGAACTAGGCTGGATGTCTTCTAATTACAGCTCTCTTGAGGTATATGGGTAATGAGTAAGTTGTTGGCAAGCAATAGGAAAAATAAAACATAAAATGAAACTAGCACTATAACAGCTCCATAACATGAGGGAGGAGGGGAGGAGAGAAAAACCCTCATGCAACTCCTTAAAGAATTGATTATCAGATGTTAGCAGGGAACTTCAATCCCTAACTTGATGGCAGTGGGAAAGACACTGTTTATAGATTTTTCTCCAGATTCCACATTTTTCAGCTTTTCAAAGGTAGGCTTCTTCTAAAACAATAATCTGGTTCCTTAAAACAAACCCCTCTCCTTAAGGTTTTTTCCATTTTCCCAAAGGGAAGCCAGATTTCATCAAGGAAAACACCCAGCAGCTGGCACTAAAGTAAACATTTGCTGCTAAGTGCTCAGTGTTTGGAAAAAAAATTATAAATCAAGGTCCAAATAATGCCCTAAAAGACATGGGGAGTGATGCCAGAGGGATTGTGGGGTAACCTAAGCTACCATGAGTGTTCCAAAGCCAGGTGCTCAAGTATGGGCCCAGACCCTGGGCTTAGCATTTCATTTCTGCAGAACTGAAGTACACAGATTTTTGGTGTACTGTTACTATGCAAGACTCTGTTTCAGAAGTTTTTATTAAAAAAGAATTACCACTTACATATGAGCAAGAGATATCTTAAAATCTCAGGTATTTTTATCTACTAAATTTTCAAGCTGCCATTTTTTGCCAAGAGATTTTATAATCTTCACTATCCTCAGAGCTGCCATACCCAAAGCCAAAAAAAACCCCATAAGGAATATATTCTTTTACCTCTTTTTCATTTCCAGTTATCATTTCCCACGTGCCATAGTGGCCTTTCTCCTGCCGGAAGAACTGAATGGCCTCTAAGAATGCCTCCACTTCATACGTGGTCTGTTTGAGAAAGTCTGGAGAAAACAAAAAGTAGCATAAAGGATTTACCCAGAAATAACCTTTAAAAAATAACCATCCTTTTCTGATCCATTTCCCACTCCACACTCACCTAGCAGTAGTATTTTAAAATAATTTACTAAGCCCGAATGCCTGGAGACCTTGGCCTTTCACTAAGATTTAGAAGTGCATTAACATAGGAAAGTTCATCCCTTGCCTTTACACCTGTGAGCAACATAAGGTGGCACATGGGAAGGCTCTGACAGCGTGTGCCAGGGCCAACAGCTGGGAATTCTTCCTCTTTAGTTTACGATAACAACAGGCAGCTCATTGTGGAACGTTGTGTGCCTTGATAAATTGCTAAATCCCAAGTTAACACTCCCCAATAACCTTTTCGTTCCTTTGTCAAGAAACTGATGATCAAGATGGTTTTTCATGGATATACAACAAAACAGACCTCGACAAAGAAAGCACCGTGCTTGTACCAGTTAAGAACAAAAACTCTGACAAGATCATGCTGAGTTCCTTAAATATTTCAGGAATGTTCAAATCAGAGCTCTGGAGTATCTGGTTATTGTGCAAGGCCACTGCTGCCAGATGGGAGCTCTTTCGGAGAACAGCGTGGTGGCCTGGGGACACCTTGGCCTCAAAACGTGGAGCTGTTTGGCTGCTTGGCAAACCTGAATGAAAAAAACACCCCCAAACACTTCAGGGATTGAAGTGCTGTGTCTTCACTATCAGAGCGTCAGGATTATTATCTTGTGGGAAAACAAAGCCACAAAGGCCTATTGTCCCCTCTCCAAGATTATCTACTGCAGCCTTGAGCAGCTGAAGTCCTCTTGTGCACTCTGAGAACAAAGGAGGGAGGAACAAGAATGTTGATTCTCTCAAAGGGAATTTGCTGCTTTAGACAGTACTGATACCTACAAACAATCGTGATGAGAGGAGTCAGGAGTAAGTCCTCAAGCCTTGCTTGTCAAGCAACACTTCTTTGGGCTTGTTCATGAAACTGTTCAAGAGAGAAGCTTTACAGGAGCCTTGCATAAATGCCAAGGGCAATGTAGGGATTAGAGAAATTATGGGAAACATGCAGGATTAACACCACAGTAATGCCTGAAATATCTCCTCCATGCACTTTAACAAAAAGAAAAGCTACAGAAACCTACCATTAACTTCATCAGGGCTTCATCCTTGACTCTTGAACACAACTGCTTGAAAACTGCATGGTTTCAGATCTGCTCAGCACCCAAATGTCAGAATTTGCCCTTTCAGAGTTTCATCTGGCTACAATGACTGCAGGAAGGTTTGTTAAACACATTGAGGGGCACTAAACACTCTCTCAGTGCCACTCTCATGATACTGTTCTTCATCTGCAGATATTTGGAGATCCAAAGACATTACACAAATTCTCCAAGCTCATACGATGATCAAACAAAAAAACTCAGCCAGGTAAAATCCCAACCCTACCTTCACTTCTCCCTCCAGGATTTATAGCATTTGTCATAGCAAGTCACAAACGAGGGTGCTAAAATATCAGTATTGGTTCTAAGTCAGGCTGTTCAGTCCTGAGAGAACATCCTCTGATCACAGCTATAATGGAAGAATGGAGTGTTTCACCTGAGAAACTGAGGTGGAGCATTGCATTCAAAAACTTTTGTCCTCCCAAAATAAAACTCAAAATATTTTGATGAGCAGAGGTCCTGGTTTGGCTGCAGGGAGGGAAAACTGCAGCTCCCACAGCCCTCCAATCATGACTCATATGTTTTCCTCCTTCACAGCTGTGCTCCCTCCTAACCCAAAGGGACAACAGACCATCCAAGGGGCCAGATCTTGGACCTGCTGAGATGGTGATGCACCAGTGCTGACAAGAGTCTGCCCTCTAAGATCATCAAGTTTTAAATCCATGCTCATTGGAGTATTCAGTCTCTGTTCTGACTGTCCCCAAGCCCGTACTGCAGTGGGAAGAAGGTGCTAAAGATCCAAGAGTGATTCACTTGAATAGCTCATGGGAAAAACATCAAGCTGTAAGTGCCATAAAATCCCAATCACACATTCTTTCCTATGCCAGTAAACACAGGACACAAACACAATCATGGCAGTCTTGCTACAAAAACAGCTTCAAGCAGAAAGGAAGCTTTATCCTTCAAGGCTGCTACAATTGCTTAATTTAGGCGATTTCATTCTCACTTTCCATAGGAGGAAAAGATTGCCTCAGTGATAAGGCTTTGAACAAATAGATCCATCCAGTGTCGGGCTGTGCAGAAGCTGCTGGCGAGGCACGAGACAGAACCACATTCATGGGCAGGGCTCAAGAAAAGGGAATTGTACCCAGCTGAAAGGAGCTGCCGTGCACATCCTGCACGACTTCAGCAGGGCAGAGCCAGGGTTCTGCCCACCCCATCCAGCAGTCCGTGGAAAGTCTGGAGGAGGGCGGTGGCTTGGCAGCCGCAGCAAGGCCAGGGAAACAAGGGCTCGGCTGTCGGGGGAGCCCCGGTGGCGTGCGAGGGAGCGGCGGGGCCGTGGCGGCAGAGCTGCAGCTGCAGACGGGGCAGGTGCCAAAGCCCAGCGGTGCCAGGGACGAGTGTGCACCGGGGGAAAGCACAACGGGCGCTCCCCTCTCCTGAGGCCCTCACAAGGGCTTCCCCTCAGCCATCCTGGCACCTGTCCTGAGTGATCCATGTGTCCCGCTGGTTGTAGGGAGGGGAGCAGCTTAGGGCACCTTGGTGCAGTGCTGGCTGCAGTCTCCCTTACCCAAATCCCACACAAAGCCAGGAAGGTTACTGAGTGTCCCCCAGCAAAACACCAGGGAGGCTTTACAGGTACCCAGACTGGTACTGTGTGCTTAATCCAGGATGCCTTGCACTTGGAAAATCGCCCAAGCACCTTCTCCAGCTGCTATTGAACATAATGTACCTTACATGTGGAATTAAAAAAAAATTCTGTTTGTTCTGTTTGATTTTTTAAAAAAGAAAACCTACCTAGAGACTCTGCATATCCATGCATAGAGCCCAATTTCAATAACAGATATTGCTAAACACGGATTCCTTTTATAAATGCAAGAGTAACTGCTATAAAGCGCCCTTTGACTCTGGTACATGGAAGGACAACTGGAAGCACCATGACTTTATAAATCTCCCCAAACCTCCACACGTCTCAATGGCATGGCTCAGTTTGTTCAGGACTGCAGAAAGCTTTCTGTAGGAAGAAGCTTCTCTGTGGTGAGTAATTTCTCTTTTAAAAAACATAATTATGTCAAACCTTAACTCGTCAAAAGAATACCCAGAGGATCAGGCTACTGGACACCCACTGAGAGCATGTGCACCTGGCACAGAAGAGTTAACTTAGAGGGTCCTGTTCCCAGTCTCAGCTGTCTCCCATGCTTGGGCTGCCCTGGGACTGGCAGTCTCCTAATGGGGTGCCCTGGGCTATGAGCTGCTCCTTCTGTCCCTTGGCAGGTGAATGTTTGGGGAGTGATGAGCAAATCTTCTCTCCCAAGGTCCTGTGGGCTCTCCCAGCCCTGTCCATGGCACCCTTGGAGATGGACATGGCTAAAGCCCCTCAGGACAGACTGTCCAGACAACATTTGTGACTCACCAACACTTCCCGTGTGTCCAATGACAGCGGCAGGAATTAACTGCCCTGGTGGATTTGGTCTCATCCACAGCCACAGATCAACTGGTCTTACAGGAGTCAGAACACTGAAGAGCTCTGTGCAAGAACTTCTACAGATGGGCCTCGTTACCAGACAGGCTGAGTGCTGCAGCTGCCTCTGGCTCAAACTGGATTTCCAGCAAATCCAGATAACACGAAATCTGCATGTGAACATTCCAGTTCAAACTGTGCATCTGTCTGTACTGCACACTGCTGCCTTGGGGCTGCTGTTGAGGAGGTTTAATCACTCAGATGATGATTTTTCTTAATTACAAGCAAAGGAAGATGCCTTTATAACATTGACATAGCTGTTAAAAAGTGATTATTTCAACATCCCATTTAAACTGCGTGTCCATCTGAACAATAACTGTCACTAATGGCACTTGGGGACATAGTTTAGTGGTGAACATGGCTGGGTTAATGGTTGGACTCAGCTGCAATCCAGTAACAGTGAAGGGATCTATTGACTGTGGATAAAGTGCTTTACCAAAGTGAGCTCCACCACGGAGAATAAACTCAGCCTTTTGGCTGACATTTCACACAAGGCTGCGGCCCAAAGACGTAGCCCAACAAGTGTTAAACCATAATCCAGAAGTCTGAGCTCACGGAGCACGGGTTTTAATTAAAGAAATGCTGACTCTGACATAACACCCTTCTGACCACCGGAACTTGGGAGCAATCCACCCTGGCTTCATCTGCTTCCTGCAGCGTCCCAGCCAGATTCTGCACGCAGGGAATATAATTTATATGATCCTGGAATTCTTCCTGCAGGTAACTAATTGATATTAAAGCAATGTGGCACGCAGTGATGGCAGTTTTTGTAGGAGATGATCAAGTCAGGGCCCACAGGCCTTGCCAGGCTTGGGCCCCCCACCCTCAGGAACTGCAGCTCTCTCGAGTGTCTCTTCCCAACACAAGATATTCACAACCGACACAAAAAACTCACGATTTTTAGTTAGTGTCTCCTACAAGACAGCAGGGCCCACGAATATCCCCTCAAATCACCCAAATCCACAGGCTTTGGACAAAGAGTGGAGAAGGCAGGAGAACAATCACTAGAAGGAGATGAAGATAACCAAGGAGTCCAGTCTTGTGGCCTTTCACTGAGGAGGAGAATGTCACTTACTGTT
This sequence comes from Pachycephala philippinensis, assembly GCA_013397055.1. Classification (NCBI taxonomy): domain Eukaryota; kingdom Metazoa; phylum Chordata; class Aves; order Passeriformes; genus Pachycephala; species Pachycephala philippinensis. The sequence goes on along the minus strand of VWZT01015553.1, from coordinate 217,111 downwards.
TTTGGAATATGATAAATGAGTAAAAGCTGCATTTCATTTTAGGTGATCTCACAATATTATTTCCTTGCTTCCTCATCTATTTGATGGAGAGCTGGCTCTGGTGAAGGCAGTGCCAAAGCATCTCTCGTAACTCCTTCTTGTTGGTCACTTTATAGAGCCTCTTCCTGGGACACAAAAAATCTCAGTACAGGTGTTGGTGCAGGGCCTTCCTTCTTGTGATGTTACAAATAGACAGTAGGGGCAGATAAAGAAATATTTGGAATTTGAAGGGCAGTCTCAAAAGCTGGTGCTTCCACCCCTTCTTATCTCCACTAGACACTGCTGCCCTCAAGAGAATAGATTTCATGCTAAGAAATGCAAATTACATTTTCCCAGTTTTCTCATCCTTCCAAGTCATTCCCCTCTCACCTTGGCCTCTGCTTCTTTTGAATATGTTTAGACTCTTGCTTTTCCCCTGCTTTCCACTATAGACAATCTGTAATTTAAAAAACAATCAATTTCTAACGGATTTTTTTTTTTAAATTTAGTTCTTTTAAAACAAAAGCTGGTAAAAAAAAAAGAAAATGCACAACCCCAACCCCAAACTAACTAAAGAGACACGATAATGCCAACTCTTGTACTGGCACTTCAAAGATAGTGCTCCCACTCCAGCAGCCCCCAAGGATTTGGCGTGGAGACAGCTGGAGACCATCAGGGAACAAGAGACATTCCTGCAGGGAAGGAACCACTCTGCCACCCTTCCAGCACCACAATTAGGGGATGCCCTTCAAATAAAAATAAATGAGCATGATAAAAAATTATCCCTTTCTAAGAGCTCACGTGAGCTCTGGCACGTTCTAAGAGCTGCTGCTTTTTAGATACCACAGACAGCTGGTAAAAAGGCCATGGCCATCAACTCCAACAAAATTAAACTGTGGAAATTTCTGTCTCCAAAAAATAAGCAATGGCCCCAACCCACTGGGGATGGCAGGTAAGAAAAGGAACATGCTTTGAACTTGGGGAGATGAGATGAAAGCTCAGGAACTGCACCTCAGGAAAAGGGAGGTTACCTGGGGCTTGGGACATGGCTCAAGCACGGCTGAAAACGACCCTCTAAATAAAAGGACACACATTTTATCCTCACAAAATGCTGTCCTGTGTTGTTAGCATCCAAACTGAGAACAAAGTGAAATATATATGGTGCCCTGGGCCTGAGAGGCATCAGCCTCCCAGCTCTGGGGATTTCCTGTGAGCAGTGTGCTATCACATTATCCAGAGAGCATGTGGTGTAAAACTGCTAACCACCAACAGAAGCTAGATGAGGTCACTTCCAAACATGATACAGCCCCGTAAGAATATGCTGTATTTATAGCAAATAGAGCTTTGCAGCACAAGTTCCCTCTGTGGCCGCCAAACCAACACTGAGCAGGGTTAACTGTTTGGTTATCAGCACACAGTGCCCAGATTAAAGCTGTTCAAAGCAGCACCAGAGAGGGCACAAGGAACCTCCGCCGGGGGGACCAGCAGCTTTGGGTTTCATAGCCTAAAAAATTAGTGAACACTGCATAAACACACACAAAGAATTGCAGTATCACTTACTTCTGACATTTTCCAAGTGCTTTCCAAACCAGCTACAATATTCCTGGAACAAGTGGGAATTTGTAGAAGAAAAGGCTCTGGGGTGACTTTATTGTGGCCTTTCAGTACCTACAGGGGTTCCAAGAGAGCTGGAGAGGGACTCTGGACAAGGGATGGAGTGACAGGACAGGCAGGAATGGCTTTAAACTGCCAGAGGGCAGGGTTAGGTGGGAATTGTTCCCTGTGAGGGTGAGAAGGCCCTGCCACAGGGTGCCCAGAGAAGCTGTGGCTGCCCCTGGATCCCTGGAAGTGTCCAAGGCCAGGCTGGACGGGGCTTGAAGCAACATGGGATAGTGGAATGTGTCCTTGCCCTTGGTAGCAGGTTCCTTCCCACCCAAGCCATTCCATGATTCTGTGATTTCTCTGCTGCAGAACCCTGAAGCTGGAGCCTGAACACCACCTTACTCTGCACAAATGAGTCTTCACAGCTTCTTGAACGGGCCGGAGCGGGGAGCTCAGGGCAGTGGCTCCCCTGCACCACCCCACGCTTGGTAGTTTGCAAGAAGAAGATAATCAGCCCGAGGTGAGAGGGGGAGGAGAAGTGTAATGGCAATTATGATTTTAGCACATTCATCATCTTGGTGTTTCAGAATGAATGTCACTCCTACAGACTGAAAATCCTCAGCACAATGTAGTGAAACGCAAAAGCCACGCTGACTGAATGAACTCATGCTGTAGAGCAAAAACATCCTAGAAAGAGGAGAAATAGTCTTATTTCAAGCAAAATATTCTAAATTATAAAAAATTTTCTATACCATGTCGTAAAAGTTTTAGTGAGTTTTTTTTACCACCCCCACAAGCCTCATCAAAGGTGTTCCTAGTGAAATGGCTTTGCCTGTTATGACATTAATATTCCTATGCATATTTACACATCAGTTTGAAAAGTCCGTTTGGACCTCATACGTCTGGTGAAAGACCAGCCATGGTCCCAGCTGCTCATGTGGATCACAGGAGGCCTGATCTTATTAACCAAAAGGAGCTTTAATTAACCCAAGTGCAGCAGCTGCTGGAGAGGAGCCAAGACACAGGTCTTGGTAGATGAAGGGCTAAATATTGTCTCCATTTGTACTTTTCCCCACCCCAAATTACCACACAAACCTTCCAAAAGGCCTCACTTTCATCCCAGTGCACAAGGACACTTTTCTTTAATGTCATAAAAAGCAATTTCCTCCTCAGTTCTCCTTTAATTGCTCCTTCCACATCCACTGGAAAGAGGCAACAAGAAAATCCTCCCCTTCATCTCCCTCTCTGGGGAAGAAAGGCCATCCAGTTCGTGGCATGAAGACTCAGAAACCCTTCCAAAGTGGTATCTGGACACCTCACAGCTGCTCTGCTCTGTATATAGAGATGTATAGACACGTTCATCCCTCAGCTCAAGGATTTCATGTCAGCTTCTCAACCTTTATCAGTGCTCCTGGAATTATTCTGAATTCTAGTCCAAGAATTGGTAAGTCCTATACAGTTACTATAGACATGTAACATAGGAAAGTTAGAAATAACTATGAGAAAAACAACTGTCAGATAAATTCAGAGCTGAAAAAGGAAATGCAGACACTGATAATGGCAACCCTAAAAGTCAGAGATGGAGAAAAAAATCTGCCCTGCATGAGCTTAAAAGTACATTTTGTCTTTCTCTCTTGCCTAATGTATTTCTTCACTGTACTTCTTTAATATATTTACTGCTCAAAATAATTTTTGTTGTTGTTTCTCTTGAAATTGGAGATGACAGGATATAGTTTTGAAAGTCCCTCAGCTTCCTGTGTCAGGAGGGTGATTGTCAAGATGTGGATGTGAAATCAAACCAGACAAAAGAAAATAAAATTATGAAGTGAAACTGTGTCTCCCAGAATGAGCTAGTTGTCATTTCCTTCCCATCATGCAGACTTCCCTCTATCCCAGCACCAAGTGGTCAGGGTTCTACACTTCCAACAGCAAATACTGAGTGAAACTCATACAGGAAGCATGAAGACCTCCTAAAAAACCAAACAATTCAAGAAGTACTCGGAAGATACCTCAGTCTGATTTTCAAGGCATGCAAACATAAAGGATTAAAGCCTAGGGAATAGGAAATATTAGAGTCCTGCAAGTATTTTGAGCCTTTCCCTCACTGTTGCCACTGTGGGACTGATAGAACATCCCCATTAGGGGCTAGGTGGCCACTTCAGCAGCAGATTTACCCCAAATGTGAGGTGTGCACTTCTCAGCATTTCCCTAAGGAAACGGGGAGCGAGGTGGAACCAGGTAAGTCCAGGTTGTGGATCAAAGTGGGTCATGGAGATAAGGCAAACCAACAAATCCCATGCTGCCACCCCCATCTAACCTGGCAGGAGCAGCTTAGGAAATGGGAGGGAAATGCTAAACCACTTCCTCCACACTCCAGCTAAACTCCAGCACAGCTTCTTTAAAAAGCATAGGAGTTTTAAAAATCCTGCACTGCTGGAGCTCTGACCTGCAGAGACACTTGGGAAGAACAGGCTCCCTGGAAGCAGCAGAGAACAGTCAGCAGCCTCCCCTGCAGACCCCCTGCACCCGCCAGGCTGTTGGGGCTCCTCTGCTGCTCCCTGAGTACTTGTCTTCTCACTAATTAGCCCTAATCACACCACCTCACAAATTAAAACCCAAAAAGCATTTGATCTTCATGTTCCATTGCTGGTGAAGGAGATCATTGTCTCTCCTCAAATCACCAAGCCCTCATCAATGAGTATAAAGGGCAAAGACAAGAGGAAAGTCGAGAGGGGAGCAGCACAGCAACCCACACTCCAAACATCTGAATGCCATTTCCCAGTGGTGCTCACTAAATCCCAACGCTTTTGCTCTGCCCAGAAATCGCAGAAACACAGGCTGGGCTGGGAATTTATACCAGAGGGACTCTGGGGACAGGAAGCAGCTGAATGCCAGGGCGGCTCCCAGCGCTGATTCACTCCAGCTTTCCATGTTTAACTCTGCTTCCTGGGAGAAAGAAAACACACTGTACTCACGAACTCCTCCAAGTCCTTAGCTAAAGCCCAGTGCAATATATTCCTTTCCAGGAGTGGCAGATCACAGCAGGGACAGAAAGGCTACTTCTGATCAGACATGACATTTATCTTTGTCCTGCCCTAGCCAAATCTGCCCTGGCAAACATGTACTCGGCACTTTGGGAAGAGGTGGAGTGAGTGTTGCTTTGGCCCATGTCCCTTATCCCACTAAATTCTATTTCACAATCGAACATGAAGGATTTTTCACAGTTCTTTTCTCTTTTCAACTATTTTGTAATAAAAGAGCACAGTCAAATTTTCTGCCACAATCCTCGCTACCTATTGTTTTGCTGCACATAGCTGTAACTTTGTCAGATTGCTCAGACACCTGTTTTTGTCAGCAGAAGTGTTTTCAAAAAAGACTTTAAAAAGTATTAATAAACTAATATTTTTCAGTGATGTGAGAATGAATAGGAATCAATATGAAGCCCTTGGAAAAAAAATTCTCTCTAAGGGCAGAGCTCAGCTTACTGAGGTGCTTCTCAGTGATCATTGTTCCACTTGCAGCACCTAGATCTCCAGGGCATGACATAACTCCAAGAAATCCACATAAAAGGGGCTCCTGCTTCCCTGATAGATGTTAAAACTCTTCTCCTGGTGCAACAGTAGATCCTAATCCAGACTGTCTTTATCTGCTTCTCACCCTGTTGGGAAGAAGTAAGGATAAGCCTTGAGGCATTGTCTGTCAGATAAAAACTGGACCACAGGAAAAGCTGAGAGGGATAAATCCTGGAAGAGATGCATAAATGAGCAAGAGCTGAGCCATATGAAATATAATGAAGTGCAGACTCACAGGCTTTGGAGGTGGAAAAGACCTCTTAGGTCATCTAAACCCAGCTTCTGCCAGTTCAGGACTGGCCTCCAGAGTGATGTGCTGAACTTTAAGGAAAAACCAGGCAGCCAAAAACTTTGTCAAACCCGTTACACTTGTTCCAGGAGAGAAATGAAAATCCCCAAACATCATCAATAGGCTTCAAGTCAGGGAGTGCCAGGAAAACTTGATTGTGTCCCCATCTCCTTACCAAACCTCAGTGAGGAGCCAAGTCCAGAGTGTCAGGGCAGTGTACACCACCTGGACAGCACTGGGAATGGGGACTGTACACCACCTGGACAGCATTGGGAATGCAGTTAGGGATTGTACACCACCTGGACAGCGTTGGGACCAGGAATGGGGAGTGTACACCACCTGGATAGCATTGCGATCGGGAATCCCATGTGTCCTGTGAAGAAGGCCCTTGAAACCAGCCACCCCTGAGCACAACACAAGTCACTGCACGTCTTAGGAAACTGCCTAGAAATGCAGTCATGTGTGTTTTCCTCATGGGAATGGAGTCCTAAAGGAAACCAGGAATGCCTTTGGCAGTTGAGACTGGAAAAGAGATGGCGGTTGAGAATGATCCAGGGAGGACAGCAGAAGAAAGCTGTCTGAGGGCAATGGGATGAAGCTGATGACTAGACTGAAGTGACAGCTAAAAAAACATTCCCTGGGAGACACTTCTGTAAATAAAAGGGACTGTTCACACCCTGCACTCACAATTCATTTATCCGCAAGCCTGGACTTCAGACCCAAGGAGCTGAGATTGCTGGAGAAGTTGCTGAGTGTTCCCATCTCTGACCAAGGGCAGCAGGAGTAGATGGGACTCCAAAGTGACACTAAAGGCATGGAAGAGCCTAGAGACCAGTGGGAAGTGAGAGCATCTTGGTGGAAAAAAAGTCATCTGAAAATTAGGAAAGCATTTCTTTTTCTCAAGGATCCAACTCATAAATGATCTTCCAATTTCAGGGGAACAAAGTTGTTTTTATAATCCTAGCGAGTCACAAATTGGGGTTTTTTTTTAAGTTTTCTAGTCTAACCTACCCGGAAAGTGACATTTATAATTTATCTTCATGCAGACATTGAATACCGTGTCCTACACACCATTCATGGACCAGTTACAAGGCTTAGCCATGGCTGGGGCTTGAGCTGCCATTGAAACACCTGCAGAAAGGCCAAATGTTTGATCAGGAGTGATGTGTGTGTAACAACTCAGGGATGTACTGGGGGACAACACTGCCTCCATGTTGAACACACCTGGTGTCCTGTATGGCACAGGGTGGGATTCTTGGGATTGTCTGTGCAGGACAATGAGTTGGACTCCATGATCCTTGTGGGTCCCTTCCAGTTCAGGATATTCCATGATTCCTGACTCTGTAGCTGTGATGCATTTGCCAACTTGCAAACGCAGGTGAGGGTTTGCTGTGCCTTAGTAATAAACACCTCTTAGGGATTTTGTATCATTACACAACTTCCAAAGCGATTCCCATGTTTTCTACCCAAGCTAACCCCCACTGCACCCCAAACCCCACCTAATTGTGCTCCCACCACAGCGGGAAACAGGGTTGTGTTGGGTGACACTGTCCCAGGCTGAGCCCTTCCCGCACTCACCGTGCTTGGAATGTCCCACTCACCATGGCTGGAATGTCCCACAGCCCTATCCCACACTCACCGTGGTTGGAATGCCTCCCACAGCCCCAATCCCACACTCACCGTGGTTGGTATGCCTCACACAGCCCCAATCCCACACTCACCGTGGTTGGAATGCCTCCCACAGCCCCATCCCGCACTCACCGTGGTTGGAATGCCTCACACAGCCCCAATCCTGCACTCACTGTGGTTGGAATGCCTCCCACAGCCCCATCCCACACTCACCATGGTTGGAATGCCTCACGCAGTCCCCCAGCACGGCGCTGAAGCGCCTCTGTGCCACTGGCTCTGGGAAGCAGTAGTAGCTGTGCCGGGAGAAGGGCTGCCACAGGTACACTGGGAACTCCTTCGGGAGCGGCACGAAGGCTGCAGCCGCCTCCTTCTCACTCGAGCCTGCACAAAAACACCTCTGTTTGAGAGCTGCAGATTTCCTGGGAGGTGGCTCTGTGCCAGACCTTTGCCAGCAGAGAAATCTCCTTCCCAGTCCAGGAGATTGGGCAGAGAGGGCAGGGGGACACGGCTGGGATGGGCACACTCAGCTGGCACCAACCACCTCTCTGTGTTACAGCACAGCAACTTGATGGCCTCTTGCTTTGTATTCAGGGTGGGAAAAAACTACAGAGTTTTGACAAAATTTCAAAGAAAGTATTTCACTGGATTGCAGCTGCTAGGGAAATGGTTCTCATGGCAAATAAGTAAATTAGTGGGGAGCTCTAGTGTGTTCCACATAGAGACCATTTAGGAGCATATGGACTTTCTTATAGAAACAAACTGCATTAAATAAACCATGTTGGAACAGCAGTGCTTTCCCCGGTTTCGGGACTTCCACACACAGCTGCCCTTAAAAACTGTCACTTCAAGCCCTTGCAGGTGATGTAAAGAAAGCGCCAAGTACCTCCAGCTCCCACCTGCCCCGAGTCCCTGCACACAGGGGATGCTGGACAGCATATTTAGGGATGACCAAACCCAGCCTGGAGTCACTGACATGCATCGAGAGCCCAGACACAAGAGGTTCACCTCGGAGGGTCTTCAGCACCACACAGATGAGGGGTAGGGCCATAAAGATGAAGTGATGCTCTTTTTGAAGGGAGAGCCATTGGAAGCCCACGAACACCCTTGAGGTGCTCCACATTGCTCAACCCCAACTGCTGTGGAGCTGTGGTGACACACACAGGACACCTCCAAGCCCCCTCTGACCAACCTGTGCCTTGGGAAGGGGTGTGAGGGGGCACCTAACTTTTAAATCCTAAGGATTTAAAGGACGCAAAAAAATAAATCCTTGTCTTCAAGTTGCCCTTATCCCTTTCGTTATGTGGTATCCCATTCTCCAAATCTGACTCTGCAATGTGAGACTTGCTCCCGTAAAGCCTGGATTTTCTCCATTTTGATGGAGTGGGGGCAGGCAGGACCACAGCAGTTCCTGACCCAGAAACAACAAACTCAGAAGCAGCCACCTTCCTGCCCTCTCTGTGGGACTTATTATCAGCTGTGAGTCAACACAGACAGCTGGCATCTAAAAATGGAAACAAATAAACCAGGAATATTAACAAAGCCAGGGAACAATGGTGCTGTGGTTCCTGCCTTGCTTCTGCACAGCTTCCAGCAGCTTTGTGCCGGTATGCTGGGAAGAAAGGGAGCCAACGTTTCTCTGAATGCTGGCTTACAGCATCTGCTGTGTTCATCCACTCTGGAGCTGTGCTTGGACGTGGGAAAAGGGCTGTGGGCGTCTTCTGCTACCCCATTTTAAAGTGGAGCCTGAAAGCCTTCCCAGAACAGAGTAAGGAACAGAGCCTGGGCTTTGGCCGTTCAGCTTTGAGCAGGACTTACCAACAGGGTCTGGAAAATGTTTATCAGACAGCAAATTGTAATCTTCTTCTGAAGTCAGGACTTTGCCTCCTGCAGGAAGAACGTGGTATTTAGGGCTGGCTCCCTTCTGGTAGGCCTGGAAAATCAACAGAGAGGAAGTATTGTCAAATAGAGATTTAAGGAGAGAGAAAACATAAAATACACAATTCACTGACAAAGCCAGGAGCTGACTCCATGATCCTTGTGAGTCCCTTCCAACTCAGGATATTCTATGATTCTAACGCATGGGGACATTGCCCAAAGGCGGGGATCTTTTTGTCAGGCTGAATTTTGGACATGTTCCCTAGGCATGTCAAATGTAAAACATGGCTAAATGTGAAAAACATGTTTGAAAATATCCTCTCAGTGCTTATCTGCTGTGGTGAGGAGTCAGGGATGGAAGGGAGGGAAAAAGGATGGGATTTTCTCCTGAGCCCAATTTGTTGGATTTGCCAGCCAGGACTGGTTTGACTATGGCAGCTTCCAGACAAAAACCTCCCCTGTAGTCAGCCTGGAGCCACCCAAACCCTGCTGCTTCAGCTCCAACTGCAAGAGCACAGGGATGTATTACAGGGATGTGCAGATGAGAAGTGTTCTGGGACAGGCACAGGAAGGTTCAAGTGCTGTTGAAAGGATTTGTTAGTTCTTGCCAACATATCTGGCCAGGCAGGGCACTTGGCTGTACCCTCAGCCATCCCTGTGGGGCTTCCACTGGAGCCACCCTGACGAGGACAAGGTTTCACCTCGTATTGCTGAAGGCAAGGCAGCAGCAGCAAATCCACTTGCTATTGGTTTATCTGGGAGCGTACAAGCAGATCCAAGGAAGCAGCACTCACCTCCTTGGTCTCAAAGCAATCCACAGTGTAGTCATTTTTGATCACGACATATCTGTCCTTCCACTTCTTCAGGTCCTCGGCAAAGTGCAGCAGCTCTGCTTCGTACAGGACGGTCCCAGCTTCCCCTGGGGGCTACAGGGACAATTGGTGACATTTGAGACTCCTCTGCACCACTGACCATCTTGAAGCTTTTATTTCTACATTTCCATAATGCTGCTCCAAGGGCTTTTGAGCCTTCAAATGCAATTTGGAGTCATAAATGTCTCTAATTTCAGAAAGTTCTACAGACACAAGCAAATTCTTGTAGCCGAGCTGAGGAGGCAGCAGAAGAGCTCTGCCTTCCAAAACACTGCCAGATTTCTAGGACAGAGATTTATTTACCTTTCAGCTGGCATGCTGAATGCAAGATCAGAGAATCCTGCAATGGTCTGGGTTGGAAGGGACCTTAAAGATCATCTAGTTCCAACCCCTGCAAGATGACTTGGAGTTCACCACCTCCCATCTTCCACTACATAATATAAATATTTCATTGATATGAAAAGCAGGGTTTTATTATAAAATAGTAAATTGTTTCCCATTTCTTTGTAGTGCTTTTGCATCTGTGCTGTAGTAACTGATATGCATCCTTCTGAAAGACACAGCTCTTCTATTACCCCACCTCTCACATCCCACCTCATTGCTTTACCTACTCATTTCAAGAGCATTGGAGATCCATGATTTCCAGTATGTTCAGAACATTTACATTTGTATCTTCTTAATGTTGAAGGCTGATTCCCTGCATTTTCCTCTAATAAAGAGACTTTTGTCTCTCTTTTTGTCTCCCCTCTAATAAAAACCAGCTTTCCATAGTTCACTCCACAGAGGGAATTATTGCCATCTTCTTTAAGGAACCTTGAGTCACGGATGACAGGATTAATTATGTTTCCTACATAAACTCTTCCCTGAAAGTATGATCTCTGTCCCTAGATTTTGCAGAACTTTGCAACCAGCAAGAAGGAACCAGTTTTGTCCAAATGTCCAACTCTTTGTACCAGAAACTCGTGTCATGGTCCTCCTCGTGCCACGATAAACAACTAAACAAGATGAAAATAAAGATGAAGTTTCAAAAATAAAACTTCAAACCTGCACCCAGATGCAACTTTTCCATCCCAAACCGAACTGACCCAAATCCAACATCTGCACATGCAAACTGCTGTGTGCACTTGGGTCACAGACAGGAAAATCAGTGTCCTCCTACCCTGGTTTTCAGGAAGCGGGACTGGGAGTGGCGGTGCTGCTCCAGCTCCTCCTGCACGTGCCTGCAGAAAGCCACGGCATACTGGCGGCGGTAGTGGGGGCTGAAGTTCTTGATGGTGGCCTCTGTTTTCCCTGAGGTGAAAGAGAGATTTAAATGTATTTCACGTACGTGGCTTCGCAACCTGCAACACAGAATCAAGGCACTTCTCATCAGTGATCCGAATTCTTCCCTTTGGACAAGAGGCAGTTCCAGGGTCACCTAATAGTTACCTTCCAGTACCTGAAGGGAGCCCACAGGAAAGATGGAGAGAGACTCTGGACAAGGGATGGAGTGACAGAAAAAGGGGGAATGGCTTCCCACTGACAGAGAGTAGGTTTAGATTGGATATTGGGAAGGAATTGTTCCCTGTGAGGGTGGGGTGCCCAGAGAAGCTGTGGCTGCCCTGTCCCTGGAAGTGTCCAAGGCCAGGTTGGACGGGGCTTGGAGCACCCTGGGATAGTGGAAGGTGTCCTTGCCCAGGGCAGGGAGTGGAACTGGATGGCCTTTAAGGTCCATCTAACCCAAACGTTTCCATGACTCCATAAAAAGAACACCTGAGCGTACCAAGGGCCACTTGCTGCACAGATCAGGAAATCCTTGGAGATGCATTCAGAGGGAATTTGTCCAGCAAAACATTGGGTTTGGGACTTTGTTTTTTCTTCTAAGAGCAAGCAAAGAATTCCCCAAATCCATTTCTCTAAGGAAAGATGCTCTCTGCCTCTCCCTGGGACATGCTGCCCCAGAGCCAAGGGTGGTCAAGGGGTGAAAGGGTTTTCAAAGAGAACCAGTGACACTGGCTGATGTTCAGCCATAGGAGCCAATTTTATCACTTACTGAGATTCTAAAGCTGACTCAAAGCTCTACAAAGGATTTTTCTAGGCTTGGGCACTGCAGTCTCATCTTTGTTTTAATGTAAACATATCCTCAGTCGTGCTGCAATAAACACTAATCTGGTATTGTCTTGCTGTGATCAAGATCTCATGGGTAGCAGCAACAGCAATAAACACACTGAGGTCTCACTTCTGAGAACCTTAAAACAATTTACAAGCAATTAACTCATTAACCCTACCAAAGAAATACTGGTGTTTTGCAGACAGAAGTGAAGCTAAAATTAAAGGCTTGTGCATATATGTGACTGAAAAAGACTGTAGCAATGCATAAACCAGAGCCTGGCCTATGATCTCAAGAGCATCCCAAACATCCTGGATACTGGAGAGATCCCTTTCTTCTTGGTATTAGGGAGCTCCATGCCAAAGGGCTTTTTCTGAGCATACAACAGAGAAATGTAATGTCACATCTCAGACAACTTTCAATGCTTTCAAAATCTCGTTCTGTTCTGTTTGGGGAGGGAAAACATCAAATTTTGTGTATAAGAAAAAAATGGTAATTCCCAAACCAAGATTCCTTAATGCCCTTATACGGACTTCTAGACCAGGACTGACACACAGCATTCCTTAAATGGAATCCATGGAAGTGTTCAAGGCCAGGCTGGATGGGGCTCGGAGCCCCTTCCACTCGGTTTAGTGGAAGGTGTCAATGTCCATGGCAGGGCGTGGGACTGGATGGGTTTGAAGATCCTTCCCAATCCAAACCATTGTGGGATTCTATGAATTATTCCATAATTTCCTAACATGGATGTGCATGAAGAGACAAACCTACATGCCAGCTCCTCTGCTTCTGCAGCTGAATTTCCACTGTGATGCAGAATTAGATGCATCCCCCAAGCTCAGGGGCAATGCCAACGCTCCCGTTCCATAACACCACCTTTCATTCCAGCCACTCCGGCGTAACCAGCTCAGAGGGGTGAGCTGGAGCCTTCTCCTTTGTAAGCACCAATGGGATTGCTGCCTTCCACTGAACTGGAAGCCCCTTTTGCCCCACTGCTGCCCCATTCCAATCCCAGACCAGCACTGGCAGACAAACCTCAATCCCTGGAGCCCTCTCCAGGCACACGGAGGAACTGGCTCAGCATTGGCACAGCCATCCCGCTCAGCCTGAGGGATGTCAGGAGCAGAGTCAATTCACCATCTATGAAAGGCTTTCACAGTCACTTGTGGGACAGCACCCAGTGACAATCTGGACTCCAAACCTTCAGTTTTAAGATGGATTTTTGGAGACATACTGATTATAGGATGTGCTTGGGTATAATAGCAGGATATGGTGCTGCTAAAGCAGAATATCCCAGCCGTACAAAAACTAGCCTGCTTTGGGCAGAGGCATAGACTTATTCTCCAAATAAGGACAAAGTTTCCCAAAACCTTCTTTGTCGCATTTTTTTACTCCTGGTCCCAGCCAGCAGTAGGATGTTGTTGGCCCCAGCCCCGGTGGAGTTTCCTGCTCAGGGTTTGCCCCTGTTTTGCACTGTGGCTTTTTCTTTTCCAGCTCGCATCAGCCTCTTAATCTCTTAGAGAGGGCTCTGGGACACTGCACCTCACTTGACTACTGCCTGCATCCTGCAGTAAAAGTTTGTAGAGGAAGTGGGACAAAGAATAAAATTCTGGTGTTGAGAAAAAACTTGCAACAATCACAGGAAATACCTGTAATTTTGGCAAAGTCTTTCAATTAAGGCTAAATGGCCTCAGAAGTGTCATTCTTCACTGTCAGTACTGCTTAGATCAGCTTAAAGCACGATGACTGAAGGGAAAGAAACTCTGCCATTCACAACATATACATCAGAAATAGGACATTGATGATGCAATTTTTATGTGCAAACTATATTTATGAGAAACCAAAGCATGAATCAAGAGGCAAATGTTTCTGGCTGTTTCTTCCAATCTTCACACTACTTGTTGCAAAGGAGCTTTGCATTAAAAATACTCCTCCCTCTTAAAATTAGAAGAAAAGTTTATTTAAAGAGATTGTGAGTGGCACCACATGAGGGCCTGGCCTTGCAGGCCTTGGCTGAACAGGAATTGCAGTGCTACCTGAGGGTGGAAAGAGGAGACAGACCCCTGATCCATTGTTCCTCAATGGATCTTAAACTCTTTTGGTTTACAGAAAATAAAAATGCACTATCTGAAAATAAACATGATGGAAGCAGTCCTGAGTAACAGAAACTCTTCCCATGAAATGATAACATGGGGCAACTGGAGATAAAATACTTCAGGGCAGTTGAAAAATGAGTTCCCCTAATTCTTTTCCAAATTTAGTGTGGCTGGCTTAGTCAGAGCTGTTTATATGGAGCACGGCCAGCTCTCCCACTTGGCTGGTCTGGCAACGGCACAGCTCCAGCCCATATAAATGGGATCTGAATCCCAGCAGCTGAGATGTTTATCCTAGGAGAATGAGGAGTCTGATCAGCTCCAGGAGGAGCCTGCATGCAACCTCCTGGTCCTGTGCCGGGCCAGGAGTTGGACTCAATGATCCCTGTGGGTCCCTTCCAACTTGAGATATTCTGTGATTCCATGAACCAAAATTACCAACAGGAAAAGACAACGGTGATGGAGGTGGAAGGATTTCTGTCAAATCAACATGGCAAGAGTCTGTTCCTCCTTGGCTGAGGGTTTAGATCCTGCTCCAGAATAAACTTTGCTAATGCTTCATGATGCACCTCCCACTCTGCAGAACTGCCCTTGCACATGACCACAAAACTTTATCATGAGTTATGACACCTCTTTTAAGACTAAAAACAAATGTGACTGCAGTGACAAAAAAGAAACATCTACCTGTTGCCCCCCTGGAAATCCGTAATCATCCCCGGTTTTTTTCTTGCTTTTCCACTGCCTTTGACCATCTTAATTGTGTCACCCATGTTGGACACTTGTACGTATGTAACTCCAAGTCATCAGGCCCACGGAATGGTCTCAAATACCCAACTTTATAATGTGGGTTTCACTGCTTTTATTGAAATAACTGACATACAGCTTTTTCAAACATGGGCACTCTTCAGCAAGTTCTCCCAGGAATGAATTCCTGCTGGTCCAGCCACTGGCTCCCAGTGCAGCCTATCAAGCTTGCCCTGCCACACCTCCCTGCTCTCAACAACACGTTGCCACGTGGCCAGTCCAGGTGCAGGTCAGGAAAACTCAGGAAGAAAGGTCAGAAAACAGTAACTTCTTGGCTGGCATACAAGAGAGGGATTGCTCACACTCCCAGAACTTCAGCCATTTGGAAGTTAAGAATGGAAAGAGGGAAGGACTTGCCATAAAAGCTATTTCACTTAAATATTAGTGTGGGAAGGACTTGCCATAAAAGCTATTTCACTTAAATATTGGTGTTTAGCAGTAAGATGACCCTTCCAAGAGAAGCAAAATGTTCACAATCCTTCCCTTTCACAGCACAACTGCCTGCACTCAGCACCTTTTGGAAAGGGTTTTCCAAATATACCACGATCAGTGATATGAATCTCTTTGAAGGTCTGGGGCTGATGTATCTTCTTACACCATTTAAGTCCCAGGAGACTTGAATGTAAAAGAAGTAGATGATTTGCTGTATTAAAAAAAATCCTGGACAATATAAAACCTAAAAGAAATAAACACGGTGTGTACTGAATGTCAGTACACCCAGCATTTCAAACAAGTAAAGCAGTGGGACAGAACAGGAACAAATGACTTTGTCCTATTTCCTCCACCACACCATGAGCAAAGCTGTCAGAAGACAATCTAAAATGTTTGGCTGATCATACCCACACAGTGCTTCACAAGCCAGGATGTAACCCACAACTGGGGACATGCTTTTAAACGATAAACTAGAAACCAGATAAACTATATGTACTGTGTGCCTCAATGCAAATTGAGTTTACAATTACTACTGTCCGTCTGTCCGTCCGTCCGTCCGTCCGTCCGTCCATCCATCCATCCATCCATCCATCCATCCATTTTTCTATCCATAAACACAGTCTTATTCTCATAGCCCATCAAGATAGCAGGAATATGAGGTAACAAAATAATTCCAGTGTTCAGCTCCTGGGCCAATTTCATCCCAAGTCCAAGAAAAACACAACTCTGATTGAGGTAAATATCTGAAATTGCAGATGCTCTACCTAAGGCCTGAAAGCTGGATGTCAGTACTGGCAGCTCTGAAATGGGCTGGATGCTCGACAGGAAGAGAGGGAAGCAGCCACTCACCATAAAAACTGCTTTTCCTCAGATCACCCATTCACTGCACACACCATTATCAGTTGTTAAATGCATCTGGTAACCAGAAAACCTGTAAAAGTGATTCTGGTTGGTGTATCCTGAGAGTGCCCACCACCTTCCAGTGCTCTGGGACATGTGACACTGTAGTGGGATTTACAAGTGATTCCCTCTTTCCTGTGGTCTTCTTCCTTGTGCAGTACTTACACTACCACCCAGGAAGTGTTTAAGTCCAAGTGCTCCCAGACTTTATCCAGGAAGGCAATGTAAACTACTCTCTTTGTTGTTGACAGCAGAACTCAGTTTGATCTCTATTTGTAGAAACAGTATTTCAATTATTCTACGTCATGACTTAGTACCTGTTATGACAAGAAGGGATGGTGGACACAAATCCCAGGTTCTGATTTGGCTGGATGACCTCTCACAGGTTTGTTTGCACGCAGCCAAACCCAGCAGCTCTGGTGGAGCCACCCCTCTTTCCCATGCAGGAACATGTGGTTTGCATCTGGTAAAATACTGAAACCAGTTATTGGTTTCAGCCTTGGTTTATATTAATGGAGACTGCTCTCAATAAAAACTTACAATTCTGTAACCCCAGTGGCGTGCACACACCCTCAAATCACCTGTTTGCCATGCTGGCAAAATCCCTGTTAGTCACCCAAAACTCAGTGCAGAGGAGTGGATAACACCCATCACACCTCGGATCAGCCTCTCCTCGAGTCTCAGCATATAAGCACTCCTCGGGTGCTTAGTCCATCTTCTCTATAGGAAAAAACTGGTGCTGTCTTGTGAAAAAATCAGATTTTTTTGCAAGTTTGGCAGCTGAGACCACGGGTGTGAAATTTGTGCTCCACCAGAAGCGAAGCTTCTGTTTCACAGCAAGCTAAACAAACAGGTTTGTAAGTTCATGTAGACGTGATCCGTGGCAAAGGAGGTGCCAAAAATAACGGGCTCCATTCCAGCCTTGCAGATCTCCCTTTCTACAATTTTACCCCTATACTTTGCTCTTCCTCGAGTGCTCCACTACACGAGGCTGAATTTTATACTGAGAAGGACAATTATCCCATAGATTTCCATAGGTTTACATACTTACATTGTTCCCAGGCAGCTTCAGGAACATCTCGTATTCGGAGGGAGCAGATTGAGCTGAGTGAGACCTCATGCACTCTATAAAAAACACTCGTTTTGTGAAGAGTAGCTTGTGCTCTAACTATGGAGCTTGCTGTTTTAAGTTAATTCTGAATGCTGTCTGATTATTAAAAATGAAGAACAAACAGCAGAGCACAGATCCTGCACAAACACGGAGTGGCTCTTGGGCCAAACTCAGGGACTCATTCCTGCAGCTGGCTTTCCCTTCCCCTGCTCCCACTGCCCAATCGTTATTTATGGGAGAAGGAACATTTCACGAGTTGCCTTTGCACTTCTGTCAGGTTAAAAAATCCTAATAATCATGAATTACATAAAGGCCAGTGCTTGTGGTTAATCAGGCTGAAACAAGCCAAGGGTTTGATTAACACTGTGTCAGATAAGCTTATCTCAAAGGCTGCTGAAATCTGTCCTTTCTTGGTAATGGGGTTAGAAGCAGCAACGCTCTGTCTAGAAACAATTACTCACAGTCAGATTCAACTAGAATAAGGTCTGACAAGACTTTATTTATAAGCTTCTTTCACAGCACCAGAAGGACTTGGGATTTAATAACCAAATGAACCCAATCTAATTCCTGGGGGGTCACATGAAACTAAACTATGATCTGTGGTAAATAAATTTGGTGAAGGTCATTGGTTTTCAAACTTTGTGGCTCCCTGAGCCACAAGTTGAGACACTCCTGGGGACACAGACACCAGGCATGCCTTGAGCAGCTTTCTCCACTCCAGATCTCAGCACCACGTTACACGTCACAGGAGGTCACACAAAAATATTTCTTGGGAACATTTAAACAGCTTTCCAAAAACGTAAGCCAATGTTGCATCACCCTTTAAATCAGGGTGATGTATTCCCCCTTCCCTCCCTTTCGGGTGACAATTACCTCACTGCCCAACCACCCACAAGACGAAATAACAAAAAGACACAGAGACACAGATAACAGTAATAACCATCTTCATGACATTAGCTGAAGCTTTTTTCTGAATATATATACACATATGTATTTGTATTTATACAGATACACACACCTTCAAAAGATTATTTCCATGCAGTGCTTGCTGTGTGCTCATACAGATCTGGGAGATATTTTTACTAATTTCTTTTTTCTTAATCACTTTGCCAAATTATGCCACACCACATGGCTCTATCACAAAATTACTCCAGGGAGTACATGACATTGGCCAAAGCTATGAGCACACACACATCTTTCCATGAGGGGCTTCATTTATGCTGAAGTTTCCTTACCTTAAACTCCCTTTATTCCCTCACCTATCCAACTCCTTTCACCACCAGCCCAGACAGACTCCTCAGAGTACCATATTTCCCACAAAGGCATCACTTTTTAAGCACTGTAGCAGAAGGCTACATTATGCCATGGCAGGATTTTATTCCATTTCTCTTCAACAAACACGCAAACCCCACAAAATGGAGTAACAAAATGAGAATAACAGTAATATTGGAGCCTCTTTTCTTGCCAATTTCCTCATCAATTCTAAGGTGGTTGCTTCTCTTTTGGCTCCTGTATACACTGAAAATGAGTAAATATCACGATTTGCAAAGGACTTTCAGCTAAGCCTATGTGCAAGAAGGGTAAAACCAAGACTCATCTCTAAACTAAACAGAGGTCTCAAAGCAAGGACGTTTACTTTAATGACCTCCCAACACAACCACACCACTTGATTTTATCACAGGAAATAATTTCAGCCCCAGAGCCCCTCTTGCCATTCTGAACCCCACAACACCACCTGGGTAAATACACGGATTTTAACCCAAACAACAAGCACCACTCAGATTACTGAAGCCCAAAGCCATACCCATGTCACAGTTGTGCCAGTTGGGAACCACTTTCCAGTTTCACCTGTTTTGCTTTGCTTGTCCAACACCTCCTCGCCTTGGTCCTCTGTAGGGAAGCAACTGTGAAAGGGCATTTTGAGGGGGACAAAGAGACAACTTTTTGTGAAAAACAGTAATTGATTTTATTCCTCTTCCNCTAATAATACTTTTTAATATAGGAAGAGGAGTATGTAAAAAGCAATTCACATTCCAAAGAATTTTTTTACCCTACCTCCCACTTTACATCGAGCTTGAACAACAAAAATGGAAAAATGTTTCCTTTGCAGTGCATATTCAGTCATTTGCTCAGGCTCTCACTAGTTTCGTGTTATGAATATGACTGCAGGAATGTGTAATTATTGTAGGAGCAAAATATTGCGCTGAGGATGGGAGAACTTACTTTATAAAATTTAGAAGTTCAAGTGAAGCTTATAAAATCTCTTTAATACATATTTTGTTGTTACACAGCAGGGTGATACAATGGGATCACTTTCTGATGTCCCATGGGCCTCGCTGGCCATGCAGATGCTACAGCAGGAATTGTTTACGGCTGACACAACCTACAAAACAAAAATGTTCCACAGCACTACACTGTGATTAATCCTTCAAAGCCTCAGCTAAGACAAACTGGACAAACTCTCCTTGCTGGTAGTCTGTTCTCATGCTCAGAAAAATAACATAATAGCTCTAAAAACGTTTGCTAAATCTTTAGAAATAAATTGATCTGAAAGAAAGGATTGCCTTCACACTTTGCAGGAATACTGCCAAGCATTAAAAGGGTCTATACTCATGCAACTGAAGGTCTCCCCTTTCACAAATAAACCCTTCGTGGATGGTAATGTCCCTCAGGAAACCCACACTGTTCTCTGGACTTCTCACTCTGCAGGAGAGACAGGAGGAAGCATTGGCACCTCATCCTGTGGGAAAGGTTTCTTCACAGGGCTGCTAAAAAGCATCAACTAAGGTACAGAGTTTACAAGACAAGTGTGTAATTGTTACATGAAGCTGCTCACCCAACCCTGTGTAAGACAGTTTTTTCTGTACTTATTACAGATGGGGAAGGGAAACTACAGCTCTGTGATGCAACAGATCAGCTTTATAATTCAAATTAGTGCAGAAACACTGGGAAGTGGTGGCAGAGCACCAGCCCCCTGATCCAGGCTCCTTCAAGAAAGGGTTGGCACAAAGGGAGGAAGATGCACTGATGCTGCTGGAAAGGGAGACCTTGACCACATCTCCTCTCACTCCTCAGTCTTGGTCTGGTTCTCTCACTCACACTTTACTTTGACCCTCCTGCTGCTGCCCCAAAGTCCCACTTCAGGATAGGTCACAGCCTTTTGCTCTCTTCCAGCTGTGAAATGGGTGCAAAAGGAACAGAATTGGCCTCTTCCCTCGTGAAACTGATGAAAACAATTCCAAAATCCCCTGCTAAATCTGGTCCAGGGACTATCCAAGGGAAGAAGCAGAGAAAACGAGGCAAATGAAAACAAAATAAATGGGAAAAGACAAACAGAAGATGGGAGATGGCCCTCTGGTTGCCTGGGGCTTCTCAACATGAAGACCTGCCAGTGGCCTCCTTTTCCCTCTTTTCTCCCATTCAAAGTTGAACAAGGCCATAATCAAGATCCCAGTATTTCCAAAGCACTGTAAAAGAATAAAACAAAGTGATCTAAACATTTGGGGGTTTTTCTTCGGCAAAGCTGAAAGGACCCATTAAACTTTATTAATCATTCCTTACTTGGCAGAGCTTGTGCCTTTGATTCCTTCTAAATTAAAGCTGGGACCTGACTAATAAAAATACACCTTCTGCTAGCAAATCAAGACTAATTCCTAAAATTTTATCCTGAAAAGAGGTCAAGTAAAAATCCAAACAACCCCTAACTTTCTGCAGCTGCGGCAGTATCAGAGATGAAGGATTATCTTTACATTCCCCAGGTTTGCTGTTCCTACAGCTCACCAGTGCCACCAGCCCACATCACCAGAGGTAGAAAGACTCCCAGGTCACAAGGGCACAGGTTGGGGGAATTTAAGGAAAAAGGGAAAACAAAGAACTGTGTTCAGAAAGAATTTGATGTAAATGCCACAAAGGACACACACAAAGGAAGACTCCTCTTAGATTCTCTCCTGTGCAAATGTGGGGGTTTAAGGCCTCTTTGTTCCGGCACACTGCTCAAAAGTATTTATTTTCTTTTTCAGGCTGCTATTTTTAACCATAACTCAGAGAAAGGCCGGAGCCCCACTGAGTGTCTGACTGCAGCTCACAGACAAGCACAGCCACGGTGTCACTTGCTGTGATGGGAAGGTGGTGACACACATCTCTGCAGGTCTGAGTTGCCTTGTTTCCTCCAGGGGCTGGTTTCACCAAAGTCCACTTTTATTCAGTTTAGTCGGCTCAGAGGGGTTCCATCCAGCCACCTGACATGCCAAGTGCTCTGCATTATTCTTCTTCCTCCTGGACCACTTTCAGTTCCTCAAGCACTCATGAAAGCATCACTGAGAAGACAATGGTTACCACTGGTGTTTGTTTTCTCCATTTCTAAGAGGACCTCCCGGGAAGAAGCTCCACTCAGCTATTGTCCCTCTCACTAAACCTGTGCTTGAGGCTCCTTGGCCGCTCGGCTCTTCCGCCCTAATGTTTCAAAGCTCCTTCCTTCTTGAAAAAAAAGGAGATAAGTTGCCTCATTTCCTCTCCATTTATCTTTCACATTCAAAAGGGCTTCTGACTACACGACTTGAAAGGAAAAAGCCAAATCCAAACCACGTTCTCCCTGTGCTGTGTTTGTACAGTGGGACCACGTGAGGTCTGGGCTCAGAAAGGCAGCTGGGCAGGTTATCATTAAGAAGAGGAAATTTGTTCCTGAGCATTTATTGGGAAATGGGTCGGTGAGAGCTCTCCTGCTGGCTGACAGTGACCCTGTGCCTCTTGAGGCCTTCATGGCCCCCCCTGTACAGACACACCAAAAGGACCTGCCTGTACACCAGGACCTGTGGCTACACCTAACCAGGAGATGTTCAAGGCTTGGGTTTATATCCACGGTAGCAATGCTTCAGTCAGTGCATTTAACAGTTTGCTTTCCTTGCTCTTGCCTTTCTGTGACTGGTTATGGAGCTCCAGTTTTGTAAGTCTCAGCTCTTCCATCAAAGGTCTCTGTAAAGTTCTCCCCATCAATCCAGTCTGAGCTCCTGCTACTGTGGATGCTGATACATTCTCTCTTCCTGGAGAAGAGTATGCTTCACTTGCCTGTATCAAAACTTAAATTCTTCATCTTTCTGTGTTTTGCAAACTGCTGTATTTAGGGCACCAAGAAGAAAGCAGCCCTAAGAATGCAACGTGCAAGAGCTGTGTGATAAGGGTTTTATCTGGCAAATTCATGTATATCAGATCACATTTCCACTTTGTGAATGCAGAAGTAATCACTAGTAGTGCGACTTTAAACATATTTAGCCCCTGTCTAACAATGCTCATTTTGAGTCTCATCCAAACTTGTATTCCTCTAAAGGCTGCCTGCCTTTCCTCACTAGAGCTACATTTCAAGCCATGTTTGCATTCTTCAAGGGTGGCTTAAAGGCAGCCTGTGGCTTTCTGAGGAACAAGTACAGGGAAAACCACATAAACCCATGTTCTATCTTCGTTTGGGCTGACGCGACTTCACCAGCCTGATGAGATGAAAGATGAGCCCTGAATTTCTATGAAATACTTTCTCACTTAATAGCATCCAGTGTGGCTTCAAAATACCCTCAAGAGCTCCTGAATCCACAACAACCTTTCAGAGACTTTTCTACTCCTTATTACTACTCCCAAAGACCTTTACTACACAATCAATCATCCCTTCCAACGAGATGCTGCTCAGGCTGTGTGCTACTCACACAACAGCAGAACTTTTGGCTACCCTGAGACACTGTTTCTCTGCTATTTGCCCTCTCAAGCATCTCTGAGCCAACCGTTTCACCAACTGTTTCACCACAGGTTTTGCATAAACCCAGCAGCTTCACACAAACAGGCAGGCTCCTGAGTAAGGAAAAAGCAGAGCAGTGAAAAGGGTGATAGAACAAGAACAAGCCAGGAATTCTGGAAAAGTGTGTTCACAAAACACACCAATATGATTCATGGGTTTTTTATAATTTCCAGTGAAAAAACACACAGACAGTGTTGAAGAAATGCATTTTATGGTCTCTGCTCTACTCTGAGCTTTACTAGCAAACGTGCACCAAACCTTCAAAAACAGGCCAGTCAGGCTGAACCTTCTGGCTCCAAAGGTTTGGGCTTAAATGGAGTCAGGACTTTTTCTCTGCAAGTCTCAGAAATGCCGAGGTCAGGACAACAAAACACAGGCCTCAGATTTAACATCCTGGTTTGCAATTCTCCTCGCAGGCAGGTCCCTCTGAGGGACATGAGCCTTAGCCAACAGCCACAAATCCACAGTCCAGGAGATGACAGTCTTCTTACAGCCCCTTTTGAGCAAGTAACAAGGTCAGGTCCTTCTACTGTAATAGTTTCCCCTTTAGAAGCACCTCTGGCACTAAGAAGATACACACATTGAAAATTCAAAGGCATTTTTCAAAACTACTTTTGCTGCCACCAGTGTGAGGCAACTCCTCCTGTTTCCAGAACATCTGGTGCCAACCACCAGTGCCAGCTGGGTGCTCAGCGCCTCTGAAGCCAAGCTGAAGCTCTAAATGCCAACTGACGTTCTAAAAATCACAATTTTTGTTTGAGTATTTTAAAAATACCTGCTTAGTGTGCTTAAGAAGAACCTGCTGAGAGAAACACGAAAGCATCAGATCTTATCTCATTCAAGAATGACTAGTACAGAGCAATATCAACAAAGTCAGAGGACATCAGGCAGCCCTGGCTTCCAGACTGAGCAGATACCCTGACATGCATTTTAAACTCTTAATCTCCAATTTTTAAAATTCCTTATCTTGAAATTGAAATAAAACACAGAAATGTGCTCAAGATACACCCACAATAGAGAAGTAAAACTGTTTCCTGAGCCAGCAAACACGGCTTGGTTTTTTAAAAAAGGTATTTAAATGAAAATAGAAATCTCTGAAGTGCATTAGATCCACTTTTTTTGCAAATCTGCTCTGGCAAACTCATTTTTTGAACATACACTCTTCTTTGCTTGTCTACTGTATACAAATTGCATATATTCTTATTAACATTATTCAACCCAGAATAATTACACATCAGAGAGATGCCTAATAAGCTCATCTTTAAACTCTGCAGAACTAAAAAAAGATCCCAGGCATATTTTAGGATGGTGTCAGCTGACAGATATATGGCACAGTCCATTTTATTGTGGTTGCAAACAAGAGCCACATGAATTAACGTTATGGGCTTGTCTTTGCATTATTCAGGATTATGGGACTTCTGAAGGAAAGCAAGAGTGTGTTCTGGAATTGTGAGACTTCACTGTGAAGATAAAAGAAAATTAGTCACAGAATATGGTAAAGAAAATACAGAATACAAGCAGAACTGCATTTTACCAGCAGCATGCACTTCACTGGAAGATTCCATAAGGTTTTCTGAATCAAACAGCTGCTACAAGAAGTAACAATGAATCAAAACACTTGGATTTACAACTGGAATTGACAAAGAAATATTTTCAGTTACTATAACCATATTGTTTTAGACTTACTTCAGACAAAAGCTATTTCAACAGGAAAACCTGTCTTAGCCAACAGCTGGAAAGCTCATAGCTTTATTCTGGAAGGAAGGGGGACTATTGCTTTTTACAGATGTCTCCATTCTCATCATCCAAACAGAATTAAATCTAGGAATAGAGAGATGGGCCCCATCTGAGGTGCAGCTCTCACATCCTCCCGAGGCTGTGCACACTCACACCCCTGGCACTGACTCAGCCAAGGTGCCCGAACACAACAGCCACAGAAACTCAGCACTGTGCAGCATCCTCACATTCAGCCTGAGCTCTGGGGCAGCCCCTCGTCCCTGCCAACAGCAGAACTCCAGACATTCAGCTGTCGGAGAGGCTGGATTTTATTTTAAAAGCAGCTCTTTTGCAGATGGTAACAATCAAACCCAGCCAGCGCTTCCCTCTGCTGCTCAGCCCCAACACCCTGCGAGATCCAGGTTTAGGAGCACCCCCCAAGGCAAGCGTGAATTCCGTTTCTGGTCACAGAAGTAACACCTGCCAATGCCAAGTGCTACAGAAAGAGCACAACAACTTTTCAGTTGACCACACTTCCTGCTGCCTGAATATTTAAGGCACGCGAAGGAAAAGCCATGTAGCAAGAGATGAGTAACCAACAAACCACAAGCTCTTGCTCAAAATTACCATGTAGTATTGTACACTCTTAGCAACACATTGGTGTGGGACGTTTGTTTATGGTGGTAACTTCTTTGTCTCCCGGTGTGGTATCAGCTTTAGTCACCCTCATTCTGGTATGCGATGTGCTGAGCTGCTTCGTGTTTTTTCCAGTTGTAAGGGAAGTTGTTGCTCAGTTCAGATGGGGCCTTCCTCCTTCATTCACTCGGAACTCAGCTTCTTCCTCAAACCAACCCAGTGCTGCCTCAGTTTCTGATGTCACCACTACGTGGCCACAGCTCCTAAGGGATCCCCTGTCGCTGACTGTGGCACAGACCCAGACTGGCAGGGAATCTGAAGCAATTTATTCAAAGAGCAAGTTGGTTTTATAGACTTACACGAGCTATCACACATTGCCATGTCAGCAGCACACCTTCTGAGTGTCTTTCTATTGGGTCACCCGCCTGNTCCTTTGTGCTGCCATGTGCTGCCAAAGCTGCCATGTGCTTTCTTTGTCCTGTCAGGGCACTCTGCAGGCACATCCCACAGCCTGCAGTTCAATCCCATTTTATCTCTTCCCATAATCACCATGAACACACCAAGCACAGTCTCCAAAGTCTTCCCTAGAAGCTTCTTTTGTCGCAGATCTTGGGGGTGTGTCACACCAAATATAGCCTCAATTTTGTTCTGGGCACTCTTCCTCCCAGCTGCTTCCCTTGGGTTTGGTATTATCGTGGAAACATAGAATACTAGAATCATTCAGGTTGGAAAACCCTCCCAGATCATCAAGTTCAAGCTGTACCCGATCCCCACCTTATCACCAGCCCAGAGCACTGAGTGGCCTTCCTTGCACACCTCCAGGGATGGGGATTCCAGACTTCCCCGGGCAGCCCCTGACAATGCCTGACCACTCTTTCCAGTATGTTAAACCTGAACCTCCCCTGGCACAGACTGAGGCCATTTCCTCTTGTCCTGTCGAAAGGACAGCTTTGTTCCAGAGGAAGTGTCCAAGGCCAGGCTGGACAGAGCTTGGAGCAGCCTGGGATAGTGGAAGGTGTCCCTGCCCACAGCAGTGGCTGGAAAAAGACAATCCCTTTTAAGGATCCCTTTCAATCCAAGCCATTCTATGACTGACCTTTTCTCGTCCAAAAGCACCATAAAAGCCACCATCAGCTTTGATCAGCTGACAATCTGGAGAACTTGGGGGCTCCTCCTTGCAGACACATCAGATGCAGCCCTGACATCCCTTCCTCAGCCACAGCTCACAAATCACTCACCTCACACACTCCTCGTCTCACTAGTTCTGCTGCTACTTCCTGGGCTCAGCACAAAGACTGATGGAGCACAAGCAGCAGTAATTAAAGTTACTTTCCTTTACAATCACATCTAAAAATACTTCTTCTAATCAATCTCATATGGTACCTGCCCCATTCATTGCAGAGCTCTGCAAGTTTGTGGCATAGTGAGCTGGAAATAGCAGGAACCTGATTTATATTTAAAAGCAGGTAAATACCACCCCAGATAACCAGATCTATGTCTACTACTAAATGTAAAGCTGGACAAAACATGTGTCACTTATAGGAGAAGCTCCCACATGGCTTCTGCCACCTTCTTTTCCTGATTTAGAGAAGTGCTGAGTGCCTGATCACAGCCAGAACCCGAATGGAAATTGGGGAGAGCATCAAAATCATCAGTTCCCCAAAAAAATTAAGCACAAGGTTTGTCAAGCCCCAAATTAACAGCCATAACTCCTCATGTATGAAATCAAATAGCAGCACAGGATCTCAGCAGGAAGATGGGCTGAGCAATGTCTGCATGGCACTTTGTAGCTTGGCAGATGTACAGGAAGTCTCAGAAGGAAAGAAAAAAACCCAAACAACGAATCTGGGGCTTCCTACTGAATGAAGCAGTAGAAAAACACACCAGAGAGAAGCCTTTGCACCCTGGTCTCTGTCAAGCACCAGCGATGCGTTCAGGGCTTCAGGTCCATGCAGCTTTTCCACTCACACTCAAGCCTATAAGGTACAAAGTTGTGTTTGCTTTGCCCACAGGGGTGAACAGCTGCTGCCAAGTGTGGGCTTTGCAGCTTTTTCTAACCAGCACAGAGGGCAAACATGGAAACAAGAGGGTTTGGTCCAGCAGGTGAACATGGGTGGTGGTTGGAAACCTCCTTTCCCACTCGCCTCCAGTTTCCCTTATTCCACCTCTGTGGCCCCAAAACCCTTCCCTTCCCTGAAGGACATGCCTGAGCTGCTCAAAAGAACATCCAGAGAGAGGAAAACATGTTTTCTTTAGCTTAATTCACAAAAAAACCCCAACCAATCAACCACCAAAAAAACCCCAAAACAAAACACCAAACCAACCAAACAACAACAACAACAAAAAAAACAACCTACCAAAAAACCCCAAAGCCCTCATCCATTTTAGCTGCAGTTTTCTCAAGATGGCAATTTGGGGCAGATTCTCAGCATGGAAACTTCAGTCTGGACAGATGAGGGCTGGCAAAGCCTCATCTGCAACTGCAAACACTGGAAAGTGTCTGGCAGACTAAATCACAGTGATATTACTTTACAGAATACCCTTAAAGAGCAAAAAAGCCTTTTTTCCCTTTCTTTTGCACAGACCTCACCATTAAATCTTTGCCTGGGGATGATGAAAACTTGCCTTTCCTCTAGTGTGATCACTGCAATATTGGAATATCAAGTGAAAATACACGAAGATCATCTGTATCACGCTCAATTAAAGCAAGCTGGTCTTTAGATGATGTTCACCCAAGGCATTTAACACCCCCAGTCCTGGCTCGTGTCTCCAGGTAACAACGTCACAACAATGCCCTGCAGAGAATCACAGCACAAACAGCAGCTGCAGTTTCATGCAGAGGAAGGGACCAGGTGAAGCTTTAGAAATGCCTTCCTGAGACAGGAGATGAAAGGGGCTGAGTGAGAGGGATGCTGAGTGGCATGATGGTGCTGGCATCTTCTGTAAATTTGAAGCAGCAATACCTGTGTAGCTCTGAAAAGAGCAAGGAAAAGCTCCTTGGCAGGCAGCAAACTTCCAGATACAGCACATGAGGGTGATTTTTTTAGCTGAGGCCCCAAGCACAACAAACCAAAAATCAGTAGTAAATGGGCCATCCCAGGAAGTGAGCAGGGATCTGGTATACATGGCCAAAGGCGGCCTCTGAGCCCTGCAAAACCTGCAGCTCCCTTCACATGGAACATAAACCTCCAGGGGAAAGCCCAGATGGTTTTATAACATACAGAAGCTGTAGGTATTTTTTCTAAGGTTGGATGTGAAAGCATTTAGTGACAGGCTGAGAGAGCTGGGATTGTTCAGCCTGGAGAAGGCTTCAGGGAGAGCTTGTTGAAGCCTTTCAGAACTTTAAGGGGGCTTATAAAAAATGAAGGACAGGGCAGATAGTGACAGGACAAGGAGTGGTTTTAAACTGCCAGAGGGCAGGGTTAGATGGGATATTGGGAAGGAATTGTTCCCTGTGAGGGTGGGGAGGCCCTGGCACAGGGTGCCCAGAGAAGCTGTGGCTGCCCCTGGATCCCTGGAAGTGTCCAAGGCCAGGCTGGACGGGGCTTGGAGCAACCTGGGCTAGTGGAAGGTGTCCCTGCCCATGACAGGGGGTGAACAAGATGGGCCTTAAAGTCCCTTCCAACCCAAACCATTCCATGGTTCTGTGGTTCCATGATCCTGGGCGCTTAAGGGTCCAGCTGGTCCCCAGCACGTGTGTCAGTCATTGGCTCTGCCTGCTGGGATCCATCAGCAGGGTGCAGCTGGAGCTGCTGCAGGGGCTGTCCCTGCTCCGAGGGTTGGCACAGGCTGCTCCTCCTGGTCCCGTGTCTTCACTTCCCTGGACCTCTGCTTTAGCTTCGCCCGCTTACACAGTAAAGAACCAGGAACAAGGATTACCTTATGATGTCTGTGCCACAGTCCTTGTGAGGACCAACATGCCCCCCACACGACAGCCCACGTGGAATTGAGGTGTAAATGACCTTTTCTGCAGGTTACCTATCGCAATGCATGAGAGCCACACCCAACGTGTGCCCTGATCCTAGAAGCACAACAGGGAATGAACCTGGAAAAACACCAGCATTTTGGGGAGCTATGAACAGACTGTCTTACAGTGTTACCAAAGATCTCCTTACAAGCTCTCTGGTTTGAAAAGGCATCACTGGTGCTGGTGGTGCTTGGGGAGAGCCCACAAACTGCCAGGCACTGCCATGGGCAGCTTTTCTTGGCAGGAACTGCTAACGGGAGGATGCTCCACGCTCACTCTTTAAGCAGTGACATGTAAAAAGCCCAGCCTGGAGATCAGCTGACACACTCACCATGCAAAAAGCTGCAAAGCAGAATTCCTTCTGGAGGACAGATCACGGCTCGCTCCTGGCAAGGGACAGAAAGCAGGCAGCAAGCCAAAAACCTGCTACTCTTTTCCACCGAGGAGTGCAGTTGCTGCAGCCACTGTGCCAGCCCTGTAGCAGCTTGGCTTGAGGTGGTGCCACAGCAGCACATGCTGCCCTGACCCAAGAGGGGCACGGCCCAGGTTCCTCAGCCCCTCTGAGCCCCCGGAGTGTGACCGGGCACCTGCAGCAGCACCCACCCAGCGCCCCGACGGCTGCAGCAGTGCCTCCCCTGCTCACACCCCAAAAACCACCTGGGAGACACCGGGCTGGGGGGCACCCAACGGGGAGTGCACAAAAGCACTGGCAGGGTCATGCACAACATGGGTGTCATCCCCGTGGCACTGCCACAGGGTGCAGGGCATGGCACAACTACAGGCTTAGCACCCATCTCATCACAAACAGCACCCAAAGGTCATTTGAATCACTGGTTTCGGCTTAGAAAATTTACTTAGAAAATAACTACTCTACTCCTGATCTCACTTGTTTCCTAAAATAATTTCAACCATACAAAAACTATCTACATACTTTTGAAAACTATACTGCTTTTAACCTCTTACTCATGTATTCAGAAAAGCCCAAAAGCCTCGCTTTTGTTTTCTGCTTCCTGCACTGCAGCTAAGACAACTCCCTAGCTTTAAAAGCATGCAATAAAAAAAATGCAATAACACAGTAACAACTTTGGTAGTGCTACAATGACCTAAATATTTTGGCTTAAAGCTTCAGTACTACCCAAAGTGTAAGAGAAACTAGACCTATTAACAAATATCACAGAAGCATGAAAATGAAAGGCTTATGAATTCAAGATTTAACACCTAATTAAATACCTAGAGAAACAAAGTCACTAAAATCTTAGGTTATACATACCAAGATAAGCTTCAGTGTAGAATCAGCAGTAAACTTTTTTTTAATATATGTAAGACTACTTGAAATACACAGGATAAAGATTTTAGGAGACCCAGGCAGGCAAACCCTTTCTTCACAGAAGTTTGAGCCATTTGCACAAGTTTTAATCTTGCTTTGATGTAAGAGTTGGCCTCGTTTCATCACTGTCCTTTAACTGCAAAAGCAAGTAAAATGCTGGCAAGTGTGTTCAAAAACTTGAAACCACGTTTAATTGTTCTCTAAGTGTGAAGAGAACAGCGTGGCTATTCCATGCAAAGGAAGAAGCTGTACTTTAAAAGCACATGCCTTATGAATATCATCCTTCCCCACCTAGACACTGGCTCTGCCCAAAGGCACCACCAGCAAAGCTGCTTTCATCATCTCAGAGCTTGCTTTTTCTCCCTTTGATACCAACAAAATGTCTACCAGACGCAAAAATTGTCTTACAATTTGTGGCCAAGCTGCACTAATTGAAGAACTTCCAGTCTTCAAGATTTTGGAAAACATCAAGTACAAAGGCACAGCACATTTACAGTGTGTCTCTCAATTACAGATATTGGGGCAAGGATGAGCCTGTTTCTCACTTATTCTATTGAGATATTCTTTCCATTGATCCCTGTGCCTGATTCAACACTGTATCTAGTTTCTTTTACAGTGACAAGAAAAGCATGAAAAATGCCACATGCCTTCCCCTACAACCCTGTGGTTTCCCTTCCCTCACATTAGCCAAAAACAGACCAGAAAAAAGCTACCTTTCGTTTTTCAGACCCAGTGAGGCAGCACATCATCTTTAAGGGTAGTTCTTGTATGTGAGTTGCTTGAGTGTAGGGGCTTGAGATGATCCTGCTGAACAGGCACGGAGCCTAAAACACAGCTCTGGGACACCAAATGGGGAACTAGGATTTCTGGGTTTAGGAAAACCTCAAGCCATTTACAGAAGGTAAATGGGGTATGATCACAGACAATCATTCTACCGACAAACTAACGAATGAAAACTGAAAAAGTTCACCTCCTGCTTTGATTAGGGAAATCTTGACCATGCCTGTTGTAAGATAGCATGGCTGGAAACTTCTAAAATTGCTTGTGAAGCTTTTGAGAGAAGTTAATACCGGACTATTTGAGCAATGGAAATTAAACAGAGAAGGTATATCCTGCCTTAGTCTCACAAAGCTGAATCTGAAAGTTAGCAAGGACAGTAAATTCTGTTCACGTGGGTGTCAAATACCATTCCCATCAATCACATCCCTGGATGCCTTTTGCTTGCATTCAGTTGAAAGGTACGAAAAAGCACTTGGCCCCTTGAATTAAAGGCCATAAAACCCAAAGAGAAGCTGCCTCTTCTTTCCAGCACAGGCAGGCACCATTTATCAAGACTATGGGATGAAAATCTGCCACTGGCTCCAAAAGCAACAATCTCTCTGAGCACTAAAACTTCTCAGAAAATAAGTAAAGCCAAAAGGATTTTCCTTTAAAAATCTCATTTCTTACAGTCTTCAAGAACTTGGAAACTTTGCAAGGTTCGTATAATAGAATCTTACATGCTTACTGAAATCTGAATTTCCTGTGCACTTCACTTCTTCCTTCCGTGGGTATTTATCCGTATTTGGATTGGACTAGATGGTATTACTGTGAATTCTGGATTTAATACATGCTTGTGAATGAAAATATTATTCTGCTTCTTCCTTAGATTTTGGGAGTTGCAGAAAAATCCAATCAGCTTTTACCATAAACGTCACCAGGTGAAAAGGAAAAGCAGCCTCTAAGAGCTACAAACTAGATGCTGTTAAGTCCGGAGAGACCCCACACTCGTAGAATTTGGTTGGAATGACCTCAAAGCCCATCTCATTCCACCCCCTGCCAGGAGCAGGGACACCTTCCACAAGACCAGGAAGTTGCTCCAGGCCCTGCCCAACCTGGCCTTGGACACTTTTAGGGATGGGGCACTCCTGCTCTGTATGATGTCCCAGCCATGCTCACCTGCAGCAAATGGAAGAGAGAACTTCTGGAGCACGGCACAACCCAGCTTGGAGCAGGCTGGGAGCAAAGGCAGGGAGTGCAGCCAGACTTGTACGGAACCCTGCTGTACTTGCAGTCACACACCAAATTAAAACCAGAAGGATAAGTGACAGTTTAAAGCAGAAAATCCAACATCCAGTCTGAGTGCCTGTCCAAATAAAGGCCAGCTTTTCCACAATTAATTCCAAGTCATTCTTCCATCCTCCAGCACTCCTGCTCCCAGCTCTGTGCGCACTGGCTGAGACTTTCACTCCAGAGCTGTATCAGGCGCTTGGGTTCTGTCCCTCCGAGTCAGTGGGACTCATCTCAGTACCACTACTGGAATTTATTCAGCTGCTTTCCTGGAAAGCTAATGACCCATTTCTTATCTTGTCTTTCAAGTAAAGGGTAAACCAGGCTCCTCTTCAGCCTCTAAAATGGGACAGAATAGGAGCCTCTCTGCTTTTTCAAGTATGCTGCATCTTGTAGGAACACACTTACACCATGTGATCGTTGTACAAAATCCCGACTTAACACCACACTGAAATTCCTAAGTAAAACAAATGGCTAGAAAGAAGTTTCTTCCAGACATTAAGTAACAGCTTTCACTGTCACCTCAAAAGAACAACGTCTGGAAGGTCTGCCTGGAAAATCTCCCTAAACAATGAGGAAATCCACAGGGTTCATCCCGGGTGCCGCAGGGTCACAGCACTGCCACTGTGCCCTGCGCTGGGCTGTCCCACCTGCCTGGGGGAGGAAAGAGATGGAAAAGAAGGGAAGGAAGAAACTGCATTTAAACAAACAAAATCCAAAGCAAATGACTACAAAGCCTCATCCTCCGGACAGATGTCTGCTTATAGAAATTGGTAGCCAGGATATGGTCAAGCACACCAAGCACCTTTAAGAAAAAACAACCTTCAGATAAGTTCAGTTTTTCATATGCTGAACTGTTTTGGAGATGCACCTGTTGAAATTACTGATGTTGGGTGCTTGAAATTTTTCCACTTCTGCAAATTTAAAAAAAATTAATCCCAATACATGACACGTGACAGAGCAGAGCTTGGTGCCCTGCTGCTTCTGCTGCTGAGATTGCAGAAATGGAAAATCATCAAGACTTTAAGGGCATTTCCATCTTTGCCCGCTGTGAGATCCTCATCCTTGATTGTTTCCTGTCTGCTAGTAGAGACACTAAGCAACACTCTTCCATCAGCAATGATGACACCTCTGCACAATCTCTCAGGACATACCACTAAGTTGCTTTAGCAGGCATTTTCAGCTGATTCTTGAATTTCACGATTGCACCCTGAGCCCATAACTCCTCACCACCGCCCTGGACCACTCCCTCTTGGGTGTAGCACTCCTTAAGCATCATTAGACAATTCACCCAACAAACAACTCCCATCTTAAGTTTAGCCCATGCCTCATCAAACTGAGAGCACACATTTTTTTAATAAACTCTTTTCACATGACCAACTCCCAGTCTCCTAATTATTACTGCCATGTTTTAAAATCCGTTTCACTCACATTCTGAATAATCCCCATGTAGTCCTACCAAAACCCCATGAAGCAGGATTATCTCTGCCACAAGTCATCTTTTTCAAGTCCCAAGTCCAAAACCTAGAAGAATTACTATAAAAGTTTCATTTCAGAGGGCTTTAAATCATTTTACTGCTTGCAGTGTGTGTATTTAAAATATCTTATGGATCTTAAATAGGTGGAAAAATGTATTTTTCCATAGGTCTGGTCAGGAAAACAGGCTTGTGCTGCACAGCACAGAAGACACCTTTGAAACTTCTATGGTTTCCAGACTAGTAATGCTGCAGTGCATGTGGTCTGGCTTTCTCCCACTTCCCCCTAAATATCCTCCACACACCTTCTCCCAGAGACACAAACTGTTCCCACTGCTCACAGGAGTCCCTGCTAACTCATTTTTCCATTATTTCACTGTGACATTCATTTCCTTCAAGTAGGATTAAAGAATATCAAGTCTTGACATTTTATTCACAATTTCATCCCCCAACAACGACCAATTTTCATTAATTTCTACTCAACAAAGGCAAAAGATGTTGTGATGGCTTGCAAAATGTAACTTCATGAGATATAAATATATACAGAGATTTTCTGAGTGTAAAAATTGTTTTGCAAAGCATTTTCATCCCCAACTAAGTGTTTAGGCAGTTGATTCAAACTTTGCAAGGAAGATGCCTGCCCTTGCAATTTCAAACACAGCCTCAATTTCCCTGGGAAGACCACCTGGAAATCACACATTGGCATCGTCTCTTCTCTTCTTAGGCATTGTTTGCTGCAGGGGATGCACATTATCAGGCCAATAATTACATTTGCTGACTTCCAGGTCATGATATTGCCCAAGTAATGCCCTGGGTACAACCACACACAGCTTTGCGAGTTGGCTGGTTCAGTCCTACCACATCTCCCCTAAGAGCATGGGAGCTGGAAGCAGTTTTAGGTGGAAATGCCAGGCTTTGCATTCAGTAACCAAGACAGCGCGTGGGATGCCTTCCTGGTTTTCTCTGGGATTCATTTCTCTAGCTGGTCTGACAAGGCTTACCCCCATCACCCACGTGGAACCACAGACAGCAAAGCAGCTCCCAGGCTCTACCCAGGGCTGCCTGTGCTGAGGGTAGGTTCTTGAGGGGTTGTAGAGGCACCTGTTTGACTGGGTTTGCATATTTTCAACATAATTTTACATCTCACATAATTCTTCTCCTCGTTTGGTTCTCCTCTCATCCCACAAATAACGTGAGCAGACAGACTTTCAGAAGTCAGCAAACCTGTAGAACTGTACCTGTGTTGGTGTAGAAGCTGTAACATGGAATTGTGGAATATCCACAGTTGGAACAGACCCACAAGAATCATCAAGTCCAACTCCTGCCCTGCACAGGACCTTTAATGCTCAGCCCCTCATTTCCATTCATTACATTGTGCTTTAGCTTAAATGTTGTCTAAGTGAACTACAAGGCTTTACAACCTATTTAATTTCACACAAATTAAATTATCATTACGGCAACAAGAAATTAAATTACACCATCATGAAAACAACTATGACCTACACCAAGCTCTCACCTGAAGTAATACTCAGGATTTCCTGTCTTGAGGCTACTGGTATTTGGACCAATATGAGTGAGCATCCCAAAATGCACAAAGTTTGAAGAGTGTTGCTGGCTCATTGGGCTTGCTGTCTCCCCATCTCCCTCCCTCATCAATGCAGTCCCATTCCAGCACTATGGACTGACAATTCTGCTGACAAAAAGCAAGTCTTTCCCGTTCCTTCTTACTGAGGACATCCCTGCATCACCTGTGGAGGAAAAGAACCCCAAAAGCTGCCATCCCACCAGAAAAACCCACCTAAGCTTCACAAAGCCAGCTAAAAAAACATACTGTCTATTCAAGCTACAGACTCAGTGCTGCCACATGGTCCCTCTTGGAATGAGGGGAGCTCACCACAGAGCTCCTCTGCAAATGCATCACACCCAGATGTGTGAGACAGAGAGGCAAGGCCTGAATCTCACAGACTCCAGTCTAACATCAACACTAGGCTTGGTGAGTTGGCTGGATTGCACTCTGTTTCCATTTAAGATGCTCTTCACAATTCTTTTTCCTCCTCGGAAGTGCTAATTCGCAGGCAGTCTCTGTATAAAGAGCCTCATTAATTATTTTTCCAAGCAGGAGCTTCGAGTGGGGGATCCTCACAGCGCGAACAGCAGACATGAGCCAGGGGATGAGCACAGGGTTTTAATTCCTTCTTCCACAATGGTTTCCTTCTGGCTCTTGCCTGTGCAAAGATGTGATGGGCAAACAAGAGCTGCGTCTGGAGTGCTACAGAGCTCTCAGCACGACCAAGGCACCCTCCCTGTGAGGCAGGCAAGTCTCAGACACACACATCCAGCCCTACTTCATACATAGGGATTTCCCAACCTTTCGGTATTGGCTCCCAGTTCTCATTCTAGATGATGCCCTAAACTAATAAGCTCCCTGAATTTCCTAATTTTTTTTTTTTCCTTCAGTAAATAGATGTCAACCTTTTCAGGTGCTCACAACTCAGGGACCAGAAACTTGAAATGCTGAACTGTGGAAATGCAATTTTGGCTGCAGCGTGGGAATGAATGTAAAGAAAAGTAGAAATCCATGGGGACTGCACCCTCATGGCTCTGATGGGACTTGAAACCACCCTCAATGGGGCAGGAAAAAATGACAATACTGATAGGACACTGTCGGAAAATCTCGGCATTTGAGATCAGTAGCTCTGCTGATTGCTTTTTGGGTAAAAGCCATTTAATAACTGGACATCCTTCCCAATACAGGAATCTCTTGAAAGACCCACTGTGATTTCAAGAGTCCTAATAGAGGAGTGGCTCAATGTTTGCACTCCCTCTGCACCACAAAAAAATTCCCAAAGCAAAGAAATCCAAGGACAAGCTGGGCTATGGGCACCACCCAGGAGTCCCCCTCTGGCCCGAATCCTCAGCACAGAGTTTGATCTCCCAGCCCACAACAGAGGGCTCTTGCAGGCTCCACATGCATCATACATCAAGTGCTAGAACTGGGCTTCCTTTTCTCATGCAAACTTTTATCCCACTTGTAAATCTCCAGCCTTAAAATTTGCTTTGCAAATACTCTACCTGCTGCCTGAGCGATAAGCAGCACAGGTAAGAGTAAGCTGTGTTTCATACTGAACTACTCAAGTAACAAAAAGACTCCCTAAACCCCAGAATGACACTCTTTTCCTGCATAGTTTAATAGCAATATACGTAACTTAAAGCCTCTTTTTTTGTTGTTTGCTCTTTCTCTCCTAACACTTCAATGGGATAAAGAACTGTCCTTACAAAGTCAGACTAGTTTATCTCAGCACCCACTTAGCAGTGTTGCTCCAACGGGCTTGGCAAAGCATCAGCCCCATATGGTGCTGGTTGGATCGGCACTGGCAAAGCCCAGCGTCTCGGAAGCTGCCGGCTCTGGAAAACCGGGATCTGTCACACGGGCAGACAGAGCCGCAGCTCTCCACGCTCTCTCAAGTTTCACCGTCTACTTATCACTCCCTCAGCGGGATCTTCTAAAGCATCGCACTTAAGAAAGTGCTCCAAACTCCATCGGACGCCGCGAATCAGCCCAACCCGCGCTGTCCCGCCGGCTGCCGAGCGCTGCCCGGGATGCGCGGGGCTCCCGGAGCGCTCCCGGCTGATATCCCGAGTCCCGGGGCTCCCGGGGCGCGGCCGGCTGATATCCCGAGTCCCGGGGCTCCCGGAGCGCTGCCGGCTGANGGAGGGCGCCGGGCGGCTTGCCCGAGCCCCGGGTCCCCGGAGCGCTGCCGGCGGATCTCCCCGAGCCCCGGAGCGCTGCCGGCGGTGCCCCAGCCCGTACCTCGGATGTAGGCGCACTTGCCGTCGTCCAGCGGCGCGGAGGCAGAGGCGCCCATGGCTCGGTAGGAATCTGCGATCCCGCCGCGGTCCCGCCGAGCCCGGGCCGCTCCCGCCGCTTCCTCCGCGGGCCCCGCCCCCGGTGCTGGCCCTGCCCCGCCCCGCCCCGCCCGGGAGAGACCCGGCAGAGAGCCGGCAGAGACCCGGGAGGTACCCGCAGCTGCCCCAGGGCCCGCGGCTGCCCCAGGGCCCGCGGCGACGCCTGTCCCCGGCTGCTCTCTGTGCCCCCACTCTGCTCTGCCCCACTGTCACTCGTCACCGCAAAATCCACATCCCCTTGGAGACACGGTTAGAGCCTTCAGAGTTTTCCTAGAGGCCACGTTAAAGACCGTGCCACAGTGAGAGCACAGTTAAACAGAACCAAAATACCTCTCCTGGAGGTGTCCAAGAGGCAGCTGGGTCTGGCGCTGGGTGATGTGTGCGGTTGCTTAGGGGTGACAGTGGCAGTGCTGGGGTGACGTTTGAACTCGGTGATTTTAGAGGTCTTTTCCAATCTTGACGATTCTATGATTCTGTGATTAAAGGCCCTGGCACAGGGTGCCCAGAGAAGCTGTGGTTGCCCCATCCCTGGAAGTGTCCAAGGCCAGGCTGGACGGGGCTTGGAGCCACCTGGGATAATGGAAGGTGTCCCTGCCCATGGCTGGGGGTGGAATGAGATGATTTTAAGGGCCCTTCCAACCCAACCCATTCCATTCTTCTGTGATTCTGTGATTTATGGCTCAGTCTTTAGGGCTGCATTGTCCCACTCTTCCCAGGAATATGGCATACTGCTATTGCTTGTTCGATTGGAACATGAACAATAAAGTTACACAAGCAGGCACTAAAATACACATCACTTCAGTAAATATTGTCCAGTGATTGAATCAACTTCCTAAAATAGGCAAGAGCACCAGTCTGCAGATCCTCAGCACAGCAATGTAAAACAGTATGGAACAGATATCCGAATTCTCCTGCCCCTGAATAATAATTTCACATCATACCCAGATGTGACTTTCTAAGGTATTTCCTTCTTTTTTGCTATTTTTATAGCATTAATCCAGCTGACTGGCCATGGGCAGGGTGCCATCCCTTATTGTGCCTCATATGTTTTGTATGGAGCTGATGAGTTGCAATGAATATGGATTTTGCTGACATGCTGCAGGTTCACAGTGACTGGAAGTTACGCATTTTACCCTTAAATACTTTTCATTCAGCTTGTACACATCTGCCACTCACTGTGAAATTGCTTTCACATAGTTGAGTTTTGCCGACGTGGGCTGTGGGGTTGGTAGGTTTAATGTTATGCCACTCAGCTGATCACAGAACAGTGAAACATTTTGGGGTGGAATCTTTCGAAACCGACACTGAACTTGATCAGATTTGAAATATTTCTGATGATATGTGACATTGAGTTCAGTATTGTGCTAAACAACCTCTTTCCTTCCAAAATTCATGTTCTCTGGACACACACTGGTTGTATCCAAGTGTGATGGAGCAATTGCTTCACTACCTTGAGGAGAGCAGGCTCACCCAGAGCATCACTGAGCCAGCGTCTCACAAGTCTATTGAGACCTCAGCTGAGCTAAAACATTAAATCAACAGCTTTAGCTGTTGACCGTTCTAGAGGTCAAATGTGAACCAGGCTCTCTTTTGGATATATTTGGTTGTTAGGCTCTGCCTGAGGGCTCTCAGTGATGTGGCTGCTATGGTTTGCTCACTGCACCTCTGCTGATGTCTGTGAGCTGTGTGAGCAGACACCAGTGAGGAAATACTGGTTACTGGTGTGCGTTTGGTGGCGTTTACTCAGAGGAGAATTTGGGCTCTGCTCAGGGTAGCGTATCTTTTATCAAATGTAGCTGAGGAGCTTTGCATAACGTACAGTCACGTGTAATGGGCAAATCAGCTCCAGGAGTCTGGAGAGATAAACCATAGAGAATTCATGAGCTGTGAAGTGGACTGCCATTCTGTCCCATCATTTAGCAGATGAAAATACGCCAAATCCCAGAAGCTTTGTACCCCAGAACAGATGTCAGAGTGTGCACTAAATGGGAAACCTCCCTGTCTAATTACAGCTACGGTAAAAACAAAATGAGAATTGAGGAGTTTATTTAGTTATAACATTCTATACTTTGGTGCTACCTGATCCCCAAGACCCCCAGGCATTTCACAAACACTTGCTATTTAAAGACTGTGATTTCCTTTTTAAGATAGGAAAATGCTGTGTTTTAACGGCAAAGCTTGTGTCTTTAGCATCTTAAAAAGACACCATGAGAAATGTGAGCCAAATCAGGAACAGAGATAAATGATCCTCTTTCTGTACTGCTTAAAACCAAAATCATCCTCCTTAAGATAGGAAGTTTGCCATATTAAATTTTAAGCTATTGTGACACCTGCACTGCAGGTATCTATGATAAAAGTAATACAATCAAAACAAAAATACCACCAGAGCCAAAACAAGTATTTTCTCACTTTTTCTCCTATAAAATTCTGATCTTTGAGGGTTGTGTTTATCTTTACACACCCCCAAATTCCTTCTCCAAACACCTGTTTTGTACTATATCCTAAAGTTTGTATTATATCCTAAAGGGCAAAATGAAAGTGAATTCCTGAGTGAGGAGGATCAGGAGAACCCCTTCTTTCCAAACAAAGGGATGAAGATCTATCTCTGCTGCCTCCCTGACTTCACTTGTGGCAGAGTGACATAGAGAGAGAGGTGGTTTCTTACATCACCACAGTCCAGGCTTCTTCATGCTCTGGACACACAAGGTGGTCAGTGGAAGTACTGGGAGCTCTGGTACCCAAAAAGTGCGGTGCACTGTCATTGCTGTATCCTGCTTTGGGAGGGAGGAAGGGAGATAGGGAGGGAGAAGGAGGCTGTCTCATAATCTCATTTATTTGATCTCCCACTGTGATGGAACCTGATGTGCCCCAGACATGACAAGATCCATTTCCAGCGCCATGGGCACACCATGGAATGAACTTCCAGGGGCTGTTAGTCCTTAACACACAGTCCTTGACACAGCCACAGAGCTGACAAACTGCAGAGATATCATCAGAGGGACTGACAAAATCTTGGCCACCTTGCTGGCTGCTTCTCCTTGTGTGATTGTAAAGGGGCCGTGCCAAGGAAGCAGCTTCTGAGACAAGCTGCACGAGAGCTCTTGGCTGTGCCCTTTGCTCCAGAGGGAGCGCAGGTTCACCCTGTGTGTGCTCCCTCACTGCCCTCCTGGGTGCCTCAGAGACATGGTTTGTTATCAAATAGAAGCATTAAAGTGAGAGGTGTGTGAAATCCATTGAGAGAGATGATTCATTATCCAAAACTACCTTATAGGATTTCTCCAAGGGAAAGGAGCCATTTTAAGACTGCTAGCTTTGTAGGCAGGATAACAAGGTGCTGTTGACACAGCCAGCTGCAAATGTAATGAAACTGTAATGAATAAATAATAATTATCTATTGCTAGAGGAAACTCTTAATCATTATTGTCTGAAAGTCCAAATCAGGTTGCAGACAGTAGTCCTGAGAGATGTGTGATAAAATAAAAACAGTCCTTTTCTCAGGGCAGACTGTTGGTTGAAGTATATTCTGAATCATTTCCATGTAAGTAAAACGAAAATGTTATTCTTATGAGTTATTTTCAAAAGGTTAGGAGGTCTTAAAATCGAGCTGCAGAAGATACTCTAAGAGAATCACAGCTGTTCTGGCTGAAGAACCAAAAATAACATTTTGATAAAATAGCCTTTAAAAAAAAAAAAAAAAAAGTTAGGAGTTGGTTATGCTTTAGCTACTGCCCTAATTCTGAGACCAACCAGGATGGAGCACTGAAAACCCACAACAGAAGAGTGTATTTTGACAGGTTCCTAATCCCAGAATCATGGAACAGCCCAGGTTGGAAAGGACCTCAAAAGATCCAACCTCTCCTGGGAAAGGGAATCTGTGGAGATAGCACCCTGTGCCATTGCATCTTGAGAACTTCAGCAAGGGAGACTTTGCCACACCCCTGAGGAGGTTGTGCCAGTGAATGGCTGTTCTTGCTATAAAAAGTATCTTTC
The DNA here is from genome assembly GCA_013397055.1 of Pachycephala philippinensis. NCBI lineage: Eukaryota > Metazoa > Chordata > Aves > Passeriformes > Pachycephala > Pachycephala philippinensis. The sequence goes on along the minus strand of VWZT01015553.1, from coordinate 174,983 downwards.
TTACACCAAGATAAAATGAAAAAGCATGGTGTGGAAACAGTATATGAAGTGCTGCTTCATATATGAACTGAATGTTCCAGGAAAGAGGTAAAAATTGTGCTTATGGTCATTATTCAAATGAAGAAATCAGGTAAAACCCCTTATTTTTGTAACTGAAAAGTATGGATGGCAGTCTGAACAACTCATGAAGTAGAAAAAGCAAGGCAAAGGAATATTTCAATAGCAGATGGTGGTAAAATGTATCGTTTTATCTCTAGTTCTACCTTTCAAAGGTTATGTGGATCAAAATATAATCAGACTGCTGAGTGCACAATGCAATGCAGAACGAGGCTTTGGTGGTTGCCTCTCTCACTCCTTATTTTCTTCCCAATTATGTTTTATTATGTTGCTCACATTCAACATGTCAACAACATTCATTGGAATACTCATTGAAAACCAGTGCTCATAAAAAAACAAATTATAAATTACATTCATCATTCTACCCTGCTTGGTTGCAAACTGTTTAGAAATGTCGATTTTGCCCACAGAATTGAATGTGATACATAATCTGAGAGGTTTTTGAAACTCCTGCAATAGAATGTTCTGATAATGCATTCTTGGTGACATGGCAGAGTTCAGTACTTCTCTACTTGCATTTAGTAAATACATATACACAAGCATAGCCCTAGCCCACAGCAGGGCTCAGCCAGACAAATGGAGAATTTCCATCCTCAACATCCGAACAATACACATCTTGGCCTCAAAAAATAAATACCTTTGAGTGGAAAGGTAGAAAACTTGGGGTTAAAAACTCTCTTTTCTTCATTGTCCAGGAGTGGGGTGGGATGATGAAAGCTTCCCACTAATGAGGACGAGAAGCTTCTCCCTCTTCTGACACCTGAGATTCTGGAGTGGGAGGATTTGAGCAGCTGGGCCTTTAAGACACCGGGTATGCACAACAAAAGAATGTTGCTTCCCTAGAATTCCTTCTCAAAACTGAGGGGGCCAGCACAGTGCTCATGGAAGTCACTTGAGAGAGCTCTGTGCTTTTGGTTTCTGTCCACAAGGGCCCTTCAGTGGCTCTTGGGCTCCCAGTTCTCATGGAGTACAACCAAACACTTGCAAATCTGTTCTGAGCAAGTGAAACTCTACAACCAAGCACACAATCTGTTCATACTTAGGGCACATTACCAACTTGCATGTCAAAGCTGCTTTTTAAAACAGATTCTAAAATTGATTTACTGCAAATAAACAGATTCTCCCAAGTACAGCTCCGGGCAGCAGCTGAAGAGAAGGGAAAGCACTGCACACCTGGAGTACTTAAGTGAAAAAATCCTCTGAAATCAGTAACCCCACAAGAACAAGAGACTTTGCCTTACCTTAATGTGAAGTAATTTCTCTTCAAGCCCTGTGGTGAAAAGTTCCCCTGGCCTTGTCTCCTCCCCTCCCCAGTTTTCCTGTGGGAGTGCTGCTGGCCCTGTCACTGCCATGTCAGGAGCCTGATGGGAACGCTGTTTCAAGCTTGTTCTTTTGATGTGAGCCTTGTGGCTCTTTGAAGTTGGAGTCTCCTTCTGGAAGGCTGCAGGGGCAATGCTGGATCTAGAAGAACAGGAAAGTGAAGAGGTGCAGCAAACCCAGCACCACTGGGAATCGTAAGGGAGTGAAATGGATTGTGAGGAATGCACAGGACTGAGGGCATCTGGGACAGGAGTAAACACTCTGAGCAGGGATGCAAAACTCAGAGTCCTGAAGATGAGGTTCTGGGATTTATTTCCTATAAAGTAAGGAATCCTAGAGCTGAGAATCACCTCCCGCTGTTGCACACTCCATTTGCTTGCCCCAGTGGCCAAGAAATTACATGGTTTTGTATATATGTAAATTAAAATAAAATACATGTGTTGAACTTTCCTGTTTTTTAAATACACAAAATGTATTTGGTAAATTCAAGCACTATTTCCTTCTCTGCTTAGTAACTAGTTATGAAATCTGTTAAATGACAAATGAGGTGATCATTCCTGCTCAGCTCCCATTAGAGGCTGTATTTTAATTAGTTAGGACATTCATGTCAAAACAGCTAATGCACAGGCCCTCACAAATTCATTGTTGAAGTTCCTTCATTGTCAAACAAGACTCACGGGTTTGTTCCCTCACGTGAAAATAGAGGTGGTGCACAGAAACCAGTGAATAAACCACAGCTGAGTGCCCTTCCCACTGCCCGGTGCTCCCATGGCTACAGAAAAGCAAACAAGAAGGCACAGCCCAATCCACTGGCCTCAGCAGAAAATCCAGAACAAAAATTCATCTGCTGGAGATCCAGTGGGTTCTTTACTGCTTCAAATGGGCAGCCACACCTGCCTGGAAAGACCAAAACCTACCTAAGTGGTAGAAATAAGTTTATAGGGTGGGATTTGTAGGAGGTAGCCTGGTAAGAGGGGAAGGCTGAGGCATCTCACTGCCTCTGAACAGAGTCAAATCCAGAAGTTAAACCTGTCGTTTTCCCATCTTAACTAAGGAAATCATAGTGACTCTGCTTAGAGGAGTAAGAAATTCTACTTCCGTTGGATTATCGAAGATGTGACCGAAACTTTCTTCCCAAGTGAGCTGCTGTTCCCGAATTATTAACAACCCCTCAAAAGTCCAGCAGGCGTAGGCTGCAGAAGCTGAACGATCCTGCAGACATGATTAAAGAAGGAAAGGGCTAAATGCCCATGACATCTGGATTTGCTTCTTCTGGCCACAGATGGTTTTGGTTGCTTTTTATTCCAAGTATATTCGTTAGGACCAAGCATGGGGTTTAAACACAGCTTTCCTGTTACAAGTCTCCATTTTCCGTGGAGAAGCTTCTCCTTGGGAGCCTATCCAGGAAGGCATATGTAGCAAATGAAGTGGGATTTGCTAAACCACCCTGCACAGTAAAGGGACTGCAAGAATTCAAAAGGAGACACACAAAGGAAAATGGAATAGTTGGGATTTTTGATGTATTTTCCCCTCTCTGAAGTGATTGTCTTGTCTGCTTTGTTTTCCTTCCAGATGATTTTGTAAAAACCTTATCCCTCTGAGGTTTTGAACTTACAGTAGATGGATCACAAAGTGTTTACAAGTTTTTCTGTTCACTGAGTGTAGATGCTGAGAGCACAAGTCCATCCACCCAAGCCTGGCTCCTGGGCTGGGAAAGCCACCCAGCGAGCAGCCTGACAGCGATCCCACACTAATCCCATCAGTGGGTGAGGCACCCCGACCCCTGGGATCCTGTCAGCCACCCGCTCCTCTCCGGCTCATCTGAGCCCATCCAAAGTGTGCCTGGACAGAAGGAGGACATCACCTCCTCGGCAGCACCAGCATATCCTCATGGTGAAGCAGCCAGAAAAAATCTTCCCAATTATTTATTTCCAGTCTTTCCATTATTACCGTGACTTATTTGGATGATAAAACCTGGACACAAGGTTTTTCAGTATCCTTTAGCAGTGTAGATGTAATTAACTGGTGTATTACTGGTTTTCTTACACTCACTATGTTGCTTCTCTAGTTGCTAACATGGGTAACAATTAATCTGCTTTTTTAGCACAGTACCTGCCTTGGGTTCTCTCTTGCCTCTCTAAATAACCAACAGAAGAGACAGCAGTGGCCTTGATTATACAGTAGTGATCTACTTAGAATTGATAAACTCTGTGAAATCACTGGTAATTCTGGGGTTTTTTCAAAGCAATTTAAATGCCAGTGTTTGTTCGGCTGTTATAGGAAAGCATAACATTTATTTCAAAATGTGCTTGCTTTCAGACACGTTCACCATTGCAGGCCCAGCTTTTTTGCTGTCCAGTATTGAACACACTGGCATATTTACTGCATTAAAACAGCCCTCTGCAGATCAAAAGAGATGATTTTATTACTTTTTTTGCTGATGTTTAGCAGAAACCTATATTCTCCTGCTTACCTATGCAGTTCAACTTTACCAGACTGGTTTTGACCACAGTCAGTTGCACTAATGTTTCTAAGTGAAAAGCAACTATTGCTTTTCCTTCCTTTTCCGTTTCATAATAAAGTTAGTATTTCCGTAGGCACTGGAATCCTCATTTTCCTGACATGAGAGAAAATAACAACATTCTTCTATTATCCCAACTTTGAAACATGATGATTAAAAGTATTATCATAGATCACAGAAAAATCCAGTTTGGAAGGGACTTCTGGAGCCCATCTGCTCCAAACTTCTGCTGGAAGCAGGACCCTTGAGTTAGGCTGTCCAGGGCTCTGTCAAGCCAAACTTTGAATATTTCCAGTGAGGGAAATTTTATCACTTCCCTGGCAACCTAGTGCAATGTTTAATTGTTCTCACAATGATTTTCTTCCACTTAAACCCAGAAAGAATTTCTCCTTGGGGCAAGTTGTTTGTATTAGCCTTAATGTGTTTTCCCTTGATGTGTTCAGAGGCACAAATTAGCTCTTGCCTGTCTAAATAACCAACAGAAGAAGCAGCAGTGGCCTTGTTTCATTTCTGATGGATGTTTAGCAGTTGAACTACCTTAAGGGTGGCTTTTGCCACATCTTTCAGTAACTGCTGGATAGAACTGGGGGGGGGTCTTTCAGTACTCTGTCAAGGACCAGAGAGCCCAGGAACACAGAAGTGGGCAGGAGGCTGAAGTCGGGGGTGTTAATGTTTTCTAACAGCCACTCAGCCCCTTTTAAAATGAAGCTTTTTGAGCATTTTGTCTGTATAGAATAATTGAGCTGTAAGGATCCCTGCTGTGGACTGAAAGCAATATGCAAACCAAACCTCGGAGTCCTGCCAACAATTACCTTTTGCTTGGCACACTGCCCAGAATTAAAATCTTGCAAAATTTTAGTCTCCATTTCTCTGGTATATTTCTGTAGCTATTTAAACAACCAATAAAATAAAGAAAAAAAAAAAAGAGAGATGATAAAAATGTTTAGATTACGGACTAAGCATACATAATGGCCTGGCTCTGGTTCCCTTCTCTTTCCCCAAATACCTAAAGAATAACAAGAGGAAATACTAAAAAGAACCAGCAATTTAAACAAAAGTTGTGAGGTCAAACTCTCCCTTGCTCCTCCTTCCTTCTCTTTATCGCTGGTCTCCACTTGGCTGCTGGCCCCCAGCTGAAGGCACTGGCTGCATTGTTAGTCCATGGACAAGAACAATACAGCACAAAAAAGCTTGGGGGGGGCTTAGTGATAGCTTGAGCCTTTCCAGAGCCTTGTGCAAAGTGAAAATCCTCTGAAAAGAAGGAAATGTAAACCAAAGTTCATGTGGAATCATAGAATCATGGGATGGTTTGGGCAGGGAGGGACTTTAAAGCCCGTCCAGTTCCACCCCTTGCCATAGGCAGGGACACCTTCCACTATCCCAGGTTGCTCCAAGCCCCGTTCCAGGGATGGAGAGAATTTCTTCCCAGTATCCCATCTAACCCTGCCCTCTGGCGATGGGAAGCCATTCCCTGTGTCCTGTCCCTCCATCCCTTGTCCCAAGTCCCTCTCCAGCTCTCCTGGAGCCCCTTTAGGCCTTGGAAGGGGCTCTAAGGTCTGCCTGGAGCCTTCTCTTCTCCAAATGAACACCCCCAGCTCTCCCAGGCTGGCTCCAGAGCAGAGGGGCTCCAGCATGGGAGCATCTCCATGGCCTCCTCTGGCTCCAAGAGGCCCACATCTTCCTTGTGCTGTGGTCCCAGAGCTGGATGCAGTGCTCCAGGTGGAGCCCATGAAGCACCAGCCCCAAGTGTGGTCACCACAGATGACCACTGTCACTAGAATGAGCTGCCCAAAGCACAGCTGTGTCTGTGTTAGATGTGTCTGCAAAGGAGAGCGAGGAGAAGCAACTTGGCAGGGCTGTAAGTGTGGCTCTGGGTGAGGCAGCGGTGCAGGAAAGGCACCAAGAAGGGTAATCCCTTCTCACTAGTGGTGCACAGGGCTCTTCTTGCCTGTAAGCTCTCACAGCAAGGAAATGGGATTGAATCTTCAGTTTAGAGAGAGCCCAGTGGCAGCATGGCCTCAAGCAAGCACCTGCACCAGCAGGTGAAGGGCAGCCCACCAAGTGGGAAGGTGCTTAGGAAGAACACTCTCTTTGAAGACAGGATGGGTAGAAGTAGCTGCCACTCAGTGCAGTTCCCCTAAATGCTGGATTGGCCATGGAAAAAGAGTCAATAGATCCTGACAGCGCTCCAGTGTCCTGGCTCCTGAATGTTTCTGCTGTCTGCAAAAGCCTTGCACGGCTACAGCCCTGAAAAGAAACACAGCCCAAGTTGTAACCTCATTCCGCATTCTGGGAGCACAGGCAGCCAACACTAACTGTAGCAATGTGGAGGCTTTGTAAGGGGATTTTCTAGTTTAACAAGGAACTAGTTTACTGTGGACGCTGGTATCCATGGCTGGGATTGAGGTAGTGGTGTGACACAAGAGAAGTAAAGGAAGCTGTACACTTCCCACCCAGTTTTCTCTCACACATCTCATTAGAGAGGACTGATAAAGATATACTCCTCGCTGATTGAAGGCTGGAGTTGCTGACATGAGTGACAGCAATCAGATTTTCACTCATGTTGAATGCACTAGCTACCAAAACCATGGATGCTCAGTTGGCCACTCTAAGTCTCTGAGGTTATGCAAAATACAACCTCAACCAAAACTTTAAACCAGCTGTTCTCTCCCTGTTTTAATGAAATGTTTTCACACCAGAAGTTACTCCTTGCTGTCGGGCGCCCTCTCCTGCACGTTCGCCTCTGTAGCTGTTCTGGTGACAGAGAATCCCTCCTCTTCTTCCTCCTCCTTCTCCTTCTCCTGCTCCTCCTCCTCCTCCGGTAAAATCCTTCCATACAAAAGTCTCTCCTGACCCCGCACACCTCCCTGTTTTTCAGATACCCAACTTGTGGCCACTCACTACACTATAGAAAGCTGCCAGGCAATCTTAGCTTGCTAATGAGTTATCAAGCAATTAGTTTTCTTTACGAAGCAAAATCATTCCAAGTATCCTCAGCTTAAAACCATAGAATCCCAGACTGGTTTGGGTTGCGGGGGACCTTAAAGATCATCTCGTTCCACCCTCTGTCATGGGCAGGGACACCTTCCACTAGAGTTGGGTTGCTCCAATTCTTGAACATTTCCAAGGATGGGGCAGCCACAGCTTCTTACCACCCTCACAGGGAAAAATTTCTTACCAATAATCCATCTAACCCTGCCCTCCTTCACCTTAAAGCCATCCTCCTTGTCCTGTCCCTCCAGGCCCTTGTCCACAGTCCCTCTCCAGCTCTCCTGGAGTCCCTTCAGGCACTGCAAGGGGCTCTGAGGTCTCCCTGGAGCCTTCTCTTCTCCAGGTGAATGCCCCCAGCTCTCCCAGCCTTTCCTCATAGGAGAGGTCAACTCTACTCATCTCCATGGCCCCATGTGTTGGTTTTGCAGGGCCTGGTTTTTGGTAAGGGGGGGGCCACAGAGGTGGCTGCTGTGAGAATTCCCTGGAAGCTTCCCCCATGTCCAACAGAGCCAATCCCTGATGGCTCTGAAGATGGACGTGCTGCTGACCAAGGCTGGGCCAATGAGAGAGGCTGGTAACACCTCTGTGATAACAGATTGAAGAAGAAAATCAAAACAAAGTACACACAGTTTTTTCTTCTAGGCAGAGAACAGGAGGAGGTGAGAACACGTGAGGGAAACAACACAGAGGCACCAGAGTCAGTGGAGAAGGAGGGGCAGGAGGTGCTCTGAGTGCTGGAGCTGAGATTCTTCTGCAGGCCGTGGTGATGACCAAGGTGAAGCAGCTGTGTCCCTGCAGCCCGTGGGGATCCACGGGGGATGCAGAGATCTACCCACAGCCCCTGGGGATCCACAGGGGACGCAGCGACCCACCCACAGCCCATGGGGATCCACGGGGGATGCAGAGATCCACCCTCAGCCTGTGGTGGAGGTGCCCATGGCAGAGCAGGTGGATGCCTGGAGGAAGCTGTGATCCAGTGGGAGACCCGGTAGAGAGAGGGGGCCCTGCTCCCAGGCCGGAGCAACCTGGCCTTGGAGGACTGCATCCGGTGGAAGGGTGACCCACACTGCAGCAGTTTTGGGAGGACTGTGTGCCCACGGGAGGGACTCACGTTGCAGCAGTTTTGTCAGGACTGCTGCTCGTGAGAGTGGACCCACGCTGGCGAAGTTCACAGAGAACTGTCTCCCATGGGAAGGACCCCACGGGGCAGAGGGGAAGGACTCCTCTCCCTGAGCAGTGAAAGAAAACCCTGGGTGAAGAACTGACCAAACCCCCGCGCCCTTTCCCCTGCGCTGTCTGAGGGAAGGAGGGAGAGGCTCGGCAAAGAAAAGGTGGTTTTTTTAAGGGCTTATTTTAATTCTCATTATCGTCCTCTGATTTTGTTAGTAATAAATGCACTTTGTACCTTTAAGATGAGCCTGTTTTGCCCTTGGGTTGTTTTCTCCTGGTCCTTATCTCAACTCATGAACCCTTCATTACATTTTTCTCTCCTCTGCCCAGCTGTGGCAGGGGACGGTGAGTGAGTGACTTTCGTGGGTGCCTGGCATTGGGCCAGTGTCAAACCATGACACCCCATCGTGCCCCTTCCAGCCTTCTTGATGCTCCCCGTAGTGAGGCAGCCATAACTACGTGCCAATGATCATCCCTGCACTCTGGAGAGGCAAGAAGAAGCAGGAGATTTGGTGTCTCAGTTCCAAATCTGAGTGTTTTGGCCAGAAGGGAGTTCAGAGTGGTGGGATGTGGCCTTTGCCTCCTGACAGCAGCAGGTAATCCAGCCGAGATTATCACAATCACCAACAGCAGCTCTGGAAATCTGCTCCAGGAATGAGTCCTCTTGCCCTGCTGTGACAGAGAATAACCCACCTTTTCATCTGGAGAAAAAAAATCTAGGTTCCAACTCCTACAAAAGGCAAAGAACGGGGCACAAAGCCTGAGAAATTTAAGAATTTGTACAAGAGGAAACAATGTGGGGCTAACACTGAATCACCACACTTCTACCTCCTCCTCTCACAGGCTGACTACCAAACCACTTTCTCTCCTGCTTCCTTCCTTCTTGTTGTCTTCATTACACTCTGTCAAGTTGTTCACACAGCTTCCTCATCCCCACTCTGTGTTCCAAGACTTCTCTTTATCATATTTTCCTGGTTTGTCATCCAAAACCTGCCAGAAACTAAGAGAAATTATGTCCTAGAGAACACCAGAGAGTGCTTTGACTTTTGGCCAATACTCTGCTGCAACGTTTATGGTATTTGATGCATATGTTTTAGAAGACTTTTTATTGTAGGTTGAGGATGAGGAGTAGATGCCTGTTTTCTGTAAAATTTCATAGATAGTGGCTATTCATGGTCTGTAGGTGTCTTTGACAAATCCTTCTGCAGGGTGGCCTGTTTGAGTCTCCTCTGATCAATGGCTACACAATACTACTGTCATCTATTTCACAAGAAAGGACATTAAAAATCTGGGTTTGGTTGCTTTGTGGAATCAGGTGTGTACTCTACAGTTTCGTCCAACAACTCTGTATCCCTGACTTGTTTAGACACAGGTGATTTGTTTTTCTCTGCTCCTGCTGGAGGTGTTCAGGACCAGGATACGTGCCAGGCCTGGGAGTTTGTGAAAGTTGTTCCTCCACTTATGCTGTGGATTTAGGTCCCCTCTCCCCATGCACACCAACCCACCAGACTTCTGCAAAATCAACCACTGAAAGCAGTGGGAAAAGGAACCCACTAGGTTTCATGAATTGAAACTGCCTCCTGTGAGATTTACTTCAGCATGCCTGTTCCTGGAACACAACAGGTAGTTCTCTAAAGAACACAGAAGTACGGAACAAAGCTCCCAAAAATATCTACTTTTTATGGCAGTCAAAGCTTTGGTATCTATTGAGAGTTTCATCCCACTGCCCCTTACCTTATGACTAGAGATATCTGGACCTCCTTTCGAACAGTACTATTTAAATTGCTTCCGAGGTTTGAAGTAGGCTTGTTTTAACTTGTTTTTTCAAGGTAGTGTTTTCTATTGCTGCTAAATTATCACCAAAAAACCTGATTTTTGTGTCTCCTGGAAAAACTAAAACATTTAGATTGAATTTAATTAAAAGTTTTTTACAGTGGGGTTGGAGAGGCCCTGGCACAGGTTGCCCAGAGAAGCTGTGGCTGCCCTTGGATCCCTGGAAGTGTCCAAGGCCAGGCTGGATGGGGCTTGGAGCACCCTGGGCTAGTGGAAGGTGTCCCTGCCTGTGGCAGGGGATGAGACTGGGTTAGCTTTAAGGTCCCTTTCACCCCAAACCAGTCTGGGATTCTCTGACCAGAGCTATCTTGCCAGCTTAGCCAGTTCAGAGGCGTGTAAGAACAGAGAAGGCAATGCAGAACACCTGAAGTGGGAGCTCAGAGCAGACAGTGTGGAAAAAAAATCTCAGCTTAACGTCACGAGTACAAAAAAAGGCTTCTTTGAGCAGTAGTCACCCTTGAGCATCCTCCTGTTGTGCATTCATTGCAATGTCTGTCATTCCCAGTCACACCAGCCACATAATAGAGTTCTTCAGTGCTTCTAATTTTTATTGTCATTGTGCTCCCACTGTTATGTTAATTAGATTAAACCAGACTCCCACTGAGGCTGTAACAATGATAAACATTGTAGTAATCTGTCAGCTCTCTCTGAAACCACTTTCCACGGCTTTGGAAATGTGCTGCCCCGACAGACCACACTGCTGTGTATTGTAAATAATCTGCTTTGATCACACTTGCTCACATACATTGTAATAATCAACACTGAAAAATAAACTCCTAATGACTCACAACCTGAGGCACACTATTGATCTTTCCAATCAGCTACCATGAAGGGGGTCATGGAAGCAGAATGTATTAATGCTGCCATTTTTAACTATACAAGACAAATATTGTGGGGAGAGAGGTCCTGCCAGAAATCTAAAATGACCCTACATTAATACCCATCATTTTCTTTGTCTGGAAAGATTGGCTTGTTCCATCTTTCCCTTTTTGCCTGAAATAGGTTCTAGCCTTTCCACTGGTTGTTTTAAAGTTAGCAGTAAATTTTGACAACTTCTAACATAGACACTCAGTTCTGTGGGATTTTGTTTCCAGGCCATTAACTCCTAAATCCATATTCTGACAGATTTCTTCTGAGGAACAAAGAACAGTGCAGGAATAAGGGCTGAACTGCTTTTCTTGTCTTACTGTACAGAGACACTCAGCAACACAGTTCTCCTCATTACAGACCCTGTGGAGAATCAGGACTTCACAAATCCAGGTTCTTTACAAGTGCTGTGGAAACCATTATTACAAATGGTTCTGTACTTTTCACTAGCCCTGTGCCTCATTTCAGCGAATCCCAAAAGGTTTAAGTCTTCTGTATTCAGTGTGTGTGTGTGTTGGTGTACAGACATCTGCTGTGTCCATAAAGCTGCATTACACATCCCATTTCTCCTCCTGCTGCAAATCTGAAGCAGATGTGTGAGGCTGCAGAGAATAGGTGTAGGCTGTATTTCTCCAAACGGTGTTCCTGCTGCTGTTTGGAAGGCAGCAATTCGCCAAAGAGCAGAACCACAGACTTTAGAAGCAAGTAACAACATACAGCTACGATCTCACTTTTCTATCCCTCGGTCTGAAAATAATCAAAGAAGAGTGGAAATAGAACCCAAAAAGAGGAATTATGTCTTTTTTAGACCTCTACCCTAATATAATGCCTGCCCCCAGCACCTCCCAAAGTCCACTGCAGATCCCTAATTCATAAGGCTGGCAACTGTGATCTTGGAAAGAAACCCCAACTGCAAAATCCTACTTAATATGCTGGGCTGAAATGTGTGTGCAATATGCTCCAGTACCCCCAAATAAATCGGAGCTCAGATCTATAGAACCCAAGGGCTGTCCAGGCTGGAGCAGCAGAGTCAGGGAACTCCCATCCATTTAGCGAGCAGAGCTGTCTTATGAAGAAATGGGCACAGCTGCTTTGGTGAGTCACATGTGGGTTTGGAATGAGGATCCAGCTGGCAAACACCTATTTTCCATCATTTCTTGAGGTCACTGCTGAAGTTCAAGTAATGGAAAAAACAGATGAGTTAAAAGCAAACCTCCCTAAGTTATGTTTCAAACACACAGCTCGGGGATAGTCTTGCACAATTTAAGCAGCCTCTGGAAAGTGGGGCACCATCATCCACTGAGCTTCTCCACTCAGAGAAACAGTCAGGTTGGGGATAGCAGGCTTTGACCAGCTACCAAACAAGGTAAGTCTGTGCTACAGGAAATCTTCTAAAATAAGATATAATAAGAGGGAAGGAATAGTCATTCATTTCCTGTAACTGATGCTTAAGCCAAGAATTACTAAAATGTATCCTGATTATTTTTTCCCAGGATTTTTTTCCCTTCTGCCCTCTTCTCTTTTTGCCTTCTCCTTATCCTTGTCTCCTTAAAAATACACTTTTGGTCACTGCTTTTTAAATTTTGGTCACTACTTGTAAAGATCAACACAACAGACCAAGTAATCCTCATACTTATTTACTTTTTGCGTGATTTTCAGTGCAAGCATAAACCTTCATTGATTTCAGTAAAGGTTCTTGGTTGGGCCATTCACTGGAAGAAAAAGAAACCTGTTTTTGCAGAAAAAAAATGTCTGATTGTATCTGTCTCATGCTCCACGAGAGGGCACCAGATAATTATCTTAAATATCACCCAGGCAGCTGTTGTGTACAGGCTGTTAATTGCACCTAATTAGAGATCAGTAGATGTATTAATCAACTACAAGTCAGGCCTCAATACAGAAACACTCAGTGGCACTGTTTCCATCTGCACTCAGCCTCCAGCTTCTAGCTGGATCCCAAGAACTTGTGTGCAGGAATTGCTTCTCCCTCCCAATATTCTCCAATTTCTAACCTTGCTGCTGTGCTGTCTTGTGTCACACACCTAAAATATTGCACATATTTAACATACTGCCCACAGCCCTAGGATGAGAACAACCAGTGCTAAATTTGTTTTCCAGACCACAGCAAAATTTTTTCACCACAAATGAAAAGTTCATCAGTGCATGAGACAGCTTTATTGTGGGTTAGTCTCAGCCTGTAGTTAATCCCACAAACACCTTCCATGCCTCATAAGTCTTTGACTTTATCTTTGCAACATTTTCTATGTAGTTAAAACCTATTTCAAAACATTGTATACAGAACTTCCCTTCATTTGGCAGGCTTTAATCACCCTTGTTTCCTTACTGCAGAGAGCAGGACATTGATTGTTTGCTGAATGACAAATTAAAAATTGTAGAAAGGGTTTAATCGTGCCCTTATTTCAGTTCAAACTACCTCTGCTAGGCACCAGAGCTGGAGCATTCTACTTTCTTTGTCCTGACACTACTTAGACCCTTCCGAAAGGATGTGCAAAACCTTTTGAGGAAGCAAGCTAAAACACAAGATTTCTTTCCCTTCAATTCACTTACTATGATAAAAGTAGTAAACACGGAGTTACAAGGAAAACCAGCTGCAGTTTGACACCTAAGCTGAGTTCTGTCTCATTCACTGCGTCCTTTGCAGAGCACAGGAGCAACATTTTCTTGCTTTCCCCTAGGTACTTATAATAAGTTCCCACCCTTTTGCCTTTTTATCTCTAGGTCCTGGGTTTCTGGGAATGGAAGCAATTAGTTTATCTTCTGCAGCCTGAATTTGGAATACCCACTGGCTGCAGGGGACAGGCCATCCACACAGCACCCCACAGGGAGAAGGCAGCCACGTGTTTAGCGTGCTACTCCCATCCTATGGAACATAGGCCATATTTCATGTCTGTGTAGTGCCACCTGTGTCAGGGTCTGGGGGTGGCTCTGAACACTGCCACAAAGGTGGCACTTTGGGCAGAAAAACAGCCGCTCTCTCCTCAGCTCTGGTTTTCTCTGGCAGCATATGCAAGCAGAAACAATTATTACCTTTGGTTTTGCAGTGGCTGAACAACACGTTTACATAAGTGGAATTAATTCTCTTACTGCATTAAAGGGATAAAGGTAAAGCCTAAAATAAAAATCCCAACAAATGAAAATATTTGTAATAAGCTAATTATCTGATTAAATTATTACATGCTCTGTCGCCCTACAACTGTTACTACACTGTCATAAATATCAAATCCACAATTAATACCAGTCATTAAGTGCATGCTACCCCTCTCCAAAAGTCCAATTGAGCATGTGTTTACAAACGATGCCACTAATTATCCACCTCTTCTACTTCAGTCAAATGTCTTAATGTGCCTTGGAGACATTTCCAAAGCTAAGGAGACATAATGTCTTCTCAAAGAACAGATACTCTGAAAACATTGTGAATTTCTGAGCATAAGCCCTAAGGCTATAGATTTTGTAAATACATTTTTTTTCAGTCTAAGTGAGTTTGGTGTTTGGCCTCATGAAATGTTGAAGAATGTGAATTTCAGATACTTTTTCAGTTGCATGGCCATTTCTGTGATTTGAGGGTGTGCTACTTGGAACTATCCTTCATTTATTAAACTGGCAAAACCCTTTGATCACTGGCTGAAACTTCACTTTATGAAGCAGATAATACTATCTTGCAGCTACTCCTCAAATTCTTGGCCAGTTTTGATCTCTGTTTTTACTTTGCTGATACAATCACATTCTGAACTCTGCAGTTGAATGCTGCTGTGAAAACACTTCTGAGTTACCACCAATCACTGATAGCACCATCCTGCTGTTGTTCCCCAGCTGTGGTTGTGGGATTGTTCAGCTTGTGCCTACCCTGGAATGCTCCCTGCCCCTGAAGCTGTCAAAGCTTTTGGGCTATACTGCAAGTTTAGAGTTGAGAAATTTCAGATATTTTTTCCCTGCCTTCTTATAAGCAATTTACATTAAAGAACTTTGCCCATCACTGTTCCCATCAAATGTGGAAGATTGGATGCCCCTGCTTGCTCACTGCCTGAGCAGTACGTTTCTCTACTAAAGCTCTGTTGGGATCAAGGGCATTGACATTTTTGGGATATACTAGAGGGGTAAAAATAAGTCTTTGACCCTTCCTAAACGAGATCCACTCTTTTACTACCTGCTCCTATCTCTGTCACTCCCAGCTCATTCTGCATTTACCAACTGCTGTTTTTAGCAGTAGCTTTCCCTCTAGGGTCAGCAATGACTGTCCAAATGCTGGCTACATACTGGTTTTAAGTGACTTCTTTGAAAGCAAGTACTTAACAATGGCAGGGCCTGAATACTGAACTTTTGTCAAACTTCTTTTTCAGAGGAATATGGCTGATAGAATCCCTAATTTGTACATTTTGATCCTTGAGCAACATGGATGGATTCTGTTACAATTCCCATTTATTCATGTTACCTCTGTAAGCAGTTAATATGCTCCAACTCTCTCCCTCTCACTTATTTTGTCTACAAGCCTCAAAATAAAGCCACAGTCTGCAAAGTTCTGCAGATATATCACTGGGGTATTGTCTTGCAGCTCTCTTATGATCCAGAAAAGGGCTTTTCCCCTTGATTGCCACTCGACATTCTCACCAGACTGCTACAGCTCTGGTAGGAGGAAAAGGCATATCACAGTTACAACCACAATACCAGTCTGTGCTGAGCAGTCTTGTTTAATTTCCCTTCTTTCCCATTCACAATATCAAACATTTTTCATTAAAGATCGTGCAGCTTGCTTGCTCTGCTTTATTTTTAAAGAATCTAAATCTTAAACTGCAGCAAAGCCATTGGTCCTGAGCCAGTGTTGGTTCAGAAGAACGACCTCAGTGCATTTTCCTCCTGCCCCATTGTACCTGAGTTGATCCTGAGCAAAGCTGCTCTGCACATACTTTGTACCCCGCACAAAGGATAAATCCCTCCTGCTCTGTCTGACATGAACACTCAGCATGGGAAAAGGATTATTTTACTACTGCTAGGGCAGACCTTACCTCATCTTACCAATGCCCATTTAGTTTTCCTTTGCTATCATTTATTTATACCCTCATTTTTCTTTACAGTAATGTACCACAGTGGAGTAACGCACCTACATGGACATTTTCTCCTGATTTTTTCCACCTTTTGTCTCCTGTTTACAGTTCCCTGCCTCCAGATTTTTAAAACGTGAGTATTTTTTCTTCCTTCCCTCTATATGCTGGTTTCTGAAAGGAAGTGAATGGGTGACCTTCAATCACTTTAACAGGTAATAAATATTTTACCTGAAGGATGACATGGAAACAACATGTCTCAGTTGACTGGAGTAATTTTCTTTACTATTATTTTGCTGCTGCAAGGAGCAGAAGAAATGTTTCCATTACAGCAGGAACAGTGGAAAGCAGGAGCTGATGAAAGCTCTCTCAGCTCTCATGCTGCATGGTTTTGCTACCTGCTGCAGAGAACAAAAATGCTCCCAACACAGAGCATTGCATTGTATTGAAATACAATATTATCCATCTCCCAGGCATTCTTGTCTGCACTGGAGTGCAGAATCACTGGATGATGGGACAGCTTGGGCTGGAGGGGCCCTCAGGAAGTCCCTGTCCAAGCTTCAGCTCAAAGCAGGTCAGCTCTGGGGTCAGACCAGGCCACTCAGGGCTTGAACTGCCTGGGTTTGGAAAATCTCCAAGGATGGAGATGGCACAACTTTGCTGGGCAACTGTGCTGCTGCTGAGTGTCCTCATGGCGAGTAGGTTTTCCCTGTATTCATCCAAACCTTTCTTGTTTTGGCTTCTTGTCACCTCTCACCTTGGGTGAGAGAAGCCTGGCTCAATAACCTCTCAGGCAGGGGCTGGATTTGTAGGTCCCCAAAGCCTTGCCTGCCCCAGGCTGACCAAGCCCTGCTCCCCTGGCCTTTCCTCTCAGGGAAAGTTCTCCAGTCCCAGCTATCCTGGGGGCCTCCCTAGCCTTCTCTTCCTCAAGTCTGTCAATGCCTTTCCGGGAGTGAGAGCCCCAAACTGGACACAGTACCTGGATGTATCTAGGGAGTCCTGAGCATGAGGGACACAGCGATCCCCTGGCCACGACAGCAGAGTCCCTGCGTTGAGCAGGGCTCCTGCTGGGGAGCACAGCTCTGCTTCTGCACCACAGCTGCCCCCCGAACACGAAACCCTCATGTTGATGTCTCGGCAGGAGGACAGCCTGCGTTTAAAAAGTACTTGGTAACCTTTTCTCACATCCTTAAAAGCAGCAAGAATGCCACATTGCAGAGTAGATCCATGGTGCCACTATTAAATCATACAGGAAATATAAAACAAAATCAAGTAAATATTCTTAGAAATATGGTGAGCCGGACACCATTAGCGCAGCTTAAGTGTGTTGAATTTCTTTTTGTGTCTCTTTCAGCAAAAGGGTCCTAGAAATATTTATAGTTTGTTAATTTACATGCCAGTGTATACTGTTGCATTTTACCAGATTCTTCCCTGTGAGGGTGGGGAGGCCCTGGCACAGGGTGCCCAGAGAAGCTGTGGCTGCCCCTGGATCCCTGGAGGTGTCCAAGGCCGGGTTGGACAGAGCTTGGAGCAACCTGGGCTAGTGGGAGGTGTCCCTGCCCATGGCAGGGGGTGGCATGAGTTGAATTTAAGGTCCCTTCCAACCCAAACCCAAACCATTCTGGGATTCTATGATTCCAACTCACCTTGCACTCCATCTGTCTTTGGAGATCTGCCTTCCTGACAACTGCATGCCCTCATTTTGCAAACCTTATTTTTGCAGCATTAAGCTTTTCTCACACAGAACAAATTTTACTAATAGTGGTACATTAGTATCAGAACTTCTTCACTCACCTCAGTGCTGCAGGCAATTAACAAGAAGCAATTTTTACTAAAGGGCACTTCTGGTACTGCAATAACTTGACAGACAACATCTTCCTTTCCGTGGCACTGCTGAACAGCGGAAACTTCAGGAAAATTTCAGTCATTAGTTCTGACTAGTGTCATTCTAAAGAGAGGAATGTATCAGAATCTCTTATTCCATTCTGTACCAGCTTTGAATTTTAACATTGAAAGAGCTCAACACAACCAACTTCGGAAAAATAATTCTTTAAGAAACCCAATCAAAACCAAGAAAAAGACTGTTAAATCCTGTCCACAGCTGACTCCCTCTGAGATTTATCTAAGACGTTTGATCACACTTAGAAAACAGAGACGTTATCCCTGACTAACTAATCAATGTCTTGTAAGGATCACTTATATATATGCAGTATAGGTCATAAGGAATGTGAGGGAGTGAAAGCTACTCCATAGAAATAGTTACTTAGGAATAACCTGTCTTAGGCTAGAATTTCTCAAAAATATGTGAAGTTTTGCAAGGAGAGGTGAAAGTCCAAACCAGGACTTTTAAAATATTCTAATTATTAGAACACTAACTATAACACTGTAGAAGAACTTAGAATACTCCATATTGAATTGCCTTAAATACTCCATATAAAATAATCTTAATTATGTTGCTGCATGATTAAAGACTGAAGTATTAATTCAGACTCACGTCTGATCTCTGTTCACTTTTTACTCACACCAGATTTAATTACACTAAATGCACTGCCTTGCTATCGCTATAAAACAGTTAATGCCAAGATCAGTAAAGGCACCTCTGAAGACCCAAAGCTCATAAAAACAATGTTCATTTACCAAACGTTAAAACGCAGGCACGGGAAAACAAACGTTTATTTCACGTTAGGACCGCAGAGCGGGCTGGAGATGCTCGAGAACGCCTAAATGTGTATTTTTGTGTCGTAAACAGAAACACCAAAAGTCTTGCTTCAGCTTCTGTCCCTTGTCTGAGGGGTGTGGGGATGGCGCTGGGCTCGGTGCCACGCTGCCCTGCCTGCCCGGGTTCAGCTGCTTCCCACAGCCTTCGGACTCCGGGCACGTCTCTCTGGAGCGGTGTCCAAGAGCCCCGGAGTTCAGGGAGCAGAGCCCAGCAGAGGCCGGCGCGATGCCACACATTCATCCTACGGGGCTGTGCGGTGGCGGAGCGGGTAATAAGGCAGCAATAAACCCAATTCCTGCAGCCCACAGGCTCACCCGGCCAGGGGCAGCGGGGGCTGCCCGGTGACAGCCCCGCTCCTGCCGGCAGAGCGGGGAATAAGGCAGCAGTAACCCAGTGCCCGCAGTCCGCGGCCTCACCTGGCCAGGGGCTGCGGGGGCTGCCCGGTGACAGCCCCGCTCCTGCCGGCAGAGCGGGGAATAAGGCAGCAGTAACCCAGTGCCCGCAGTCCGCGGCCTCACCTGGCCAGGGGCTGCGGGGGCTGCCCGGTGACAGCCCCGCTCCTGCCGGCAGAGCGGGGAATAAGGCAGCAATAACCCAGTGCCCGCAGCCCGCGGCCTCAGCTGGCCAGGGGCTGCGGGGGCTGCCCGGTGACAGCCCCGCTCCTGCCGGCAGAGCGGGGAATAAGGCAGCAATAACCCAGTGCCCGCAGCCCGCGGCCTCAGCTGGCCAGGGGCTGCGGGGGCTGCCCGGTGACAGCCCCGCTCCTGCCGGCAGAGCGGGGAATAAGGCAGCAATAACCCAGTGCCCGCAGCCCGCGGCCTCAGCTGGCCAGGGGCTGCGGGGGCTGCCCGGTGACAGCCCCGCTCCTGCCGGCAGAGCGGGGAATAAGGCAGCAATAACCCAGTGCCCGCAGCCCGCGGCCTCAGCTGGCCAGGGGCTGCGGGGGCTGCCCGGTGACAGCCCCGCTCCTGCCGGCAGAGCGGGGAATAAGGCAGCAATAACCCAGTGCCCGCAGCCCGCGGCCTCAGCTGGCCAGGGGCTGCGGGGGCTGCCCGGTGACAGCCCCGCTCCTGCCGGCAGAGCGGGGAATAAGGCAGCAATAACCCAGTGCCCGCAGCCCGCGGCCTCAGCTGGCCAGGGGCTGCGGGGGCTGCCCGGTGACAGCCCCGCTCCTGCCGGCAGAGCGGGGAATAAGGCAGCAATAACCCAGTGCCCGCAGCCCGCGGCCTCAGCTGGCCAGGGGCTGCGGGGGCTGCCCGGTGACAGCCCCGCTCCTGCCGGCAGAGCGGGGAATAAGGCAGCAGTAACCCAGTGCCCGCAGTCCGCGGCCTCACCTGGCCAGGGGCTGCGGGGGCTGCCCGGTGACAGCCCCGCTCCGGCCAGGGCACCGCCACCCGCCCGCCCTCCGGCCCCGAGCTGCGGGGCTGCCTGCGGGAACCACGGGGTCACCGGAGCTGGAAAACACCTCTGGCATCACCGAGGCCAACCTATGCCCAACACCACCCTGTCAACCAGGCCATCGCACCAAGTGCCACAGCCAGCCTTTCCTTAAATACCTCCAGGGACGGTGACTCCACCGCCCCCCCGGGCAGCCCATTCCAATGTCTAATCACCCTTTTCGGGAAGGAATTCCTCCTGATGTGCGACCTGAACCTCGCCTCGGCGCAGCTCAGCCGCCCCCGCCCGGGGAGGGCGGTCAATGGAGGGGGGCCGTGGTGCGGAGCGAGCCCCGCAGGGCCCGGTGCCGCATCCCGGGAACGGGAAAGGAAAGGGAAAGGGATGTGGNTGTCCCGGCGGGGCGGGGGCCGGGGTGTCCGGTAGCAGCCGTGCTCAGCGGCCCCGTGGCAGCCCGGAGTCCCCGCTGCCCCCAGCCCGGCCGTGCTGCGGGGCCGCGGGGCACAGAGCCGCCCCCAGGGCCGGCGTGGGGCTGCGGAGCCCGGAGCAGCCGGAATATGCATCTGTATACACCTACCTATATATCTACGCAGCTATCTCTCTATATATGCACGTACGGATCTGTATGTAGGTGCATGTGTGCAGCCGCACGCCTGGGAGCTGCAGGCAGAGGTAGCACACACGGCTCCATCGCAGTCGCAGTACCGCAGCAGCAGCCCGGCGAGCGCGGCTCCGCCGCTGCNCGGGGGGGGGAAAGCAGCTGGCGGCGCCAGCAGCTGCCGCGCCCCAGCCGTGAGGGAGGCGGAGGAGTGCGCGGGGCGGCCCGGGCGCGGCGGCCTCGTCCGCGCTCCCCCTGCCCAGCCCCGGCCATGAATATGTAACTCCCCTCTATTTCCCGAGCTCCATTGCGGAGCCGCCGCTCGCCATATTGTGCTGCGGGGGCTGCGGCGGCACCGCCGGCCACGGACGGAGGCGGCACCGGCGGGCGGTGANATATATCTACGCAGCTATCTCTCTATATATGCACGTACGGATCTGTATGTAGGTGCGTGTGTGCAGCCGCACGCCTGGGAGCTGCAGGCAGAGGTAGCACACACGGCTCCATCGCAGTCGCAGTACCGCAGCAGCAGCCCGGCGAGCGCGGCTCCGCCGCTGCCATCCCCGGCAAGGGACAGCTCACGGACACGGCCCCGAGCTGCTCTCGCTGGCTCTGCGGATCGCCCCTCTGCACAATACTATCCTGGGTGTGATTTATAGCTCGGCGTTCCCGGTCTTTTGTCTGTCCCGGAGCCCGTGCCGAGCGGTGCTGGCGGGGCGTGATGCTCTCGAACTGGGGCTGGGAGCCACCCGGGCTGCTCCCGGGAAAATGTCGCTTCCCGCAGGGTAGCAGGTGCAGAAGAACGCTGTGCCGGGAGCTGAGGATGTGCCTCCTCCCTCCACATCGCTCCCACTGCTTCCCGTACGAATTTAGCACCTGTTTCTTGCCAAGTTTTACACTCTGCAGCAGCTCTTCTGGATCACTTGCCTTCCTTGCACCAACCCTACGGCACCGTGTGTATATGAAACAAGCACTGAGCAATATTCTTCTTGGGATTTTTGTAAGCTGTTTGTTTTTCAGACCCTCTTCTGTGGAAAATAATTGGATCAAGCGCCTAATTCCACAGAAATCCAGAGGACGGCTAGTGGAGAAAGATGATTTCCAGTATGATAATTCATAATCCAGCCCTGTTTGGAAGTGGTTGTAGCTCTGTGTGATAACTGTGCACATGGTCTTTTAAGGATTAAAGGGAATTGCTTGCGTTTGAAAAAACGTGACTAGTGTGCGGGTGAAATTATTTTTGCTCGGGGAGAATTCTTTAATCGAGTGTCATTCATTTAGTAACAAAGACTCGATTTGTCATAGGAGTTCCCTGCAGAGGTGCTCTGATTTGTATTCATCTGTGTTTCCATTAAAAACTTGTGTAATGAGATAATTTGACTTTCTTATACATCATGTCAAGCTCAGAGCTGACATTCATCTGTCAGGAAAGAGAGGCGCTGGCTGTGACAGCAGCGGATATGGATAAGCAGTATATTTTGCTTAAAAAAATGTGTTTGTTGGAAGGATTAACTTTATCGGTTGTCTGGAGATGGGAGGAATTTTCACTGGACAGCACGAGCTGCAGTGTCAGGTACAAGTTTGTGGCTGGGTGTGACTCTGTTACAGTGCCTTTCAGCAATGACAAACAAATTGAGAGCATCTTTAAACCCCGCTGCCCCCATGAATTGTCACTCACAGTGTTTAATAACTGCCTTATTATTGTCTGCATTCCACTTTGTGATAAGAGAGGGACACAGAGTTTGCACTGGAGGTATTTTTTCACTTCTTCAGTGGCTAAAATTGTTGACCTTTGGCTTCAAAGCTTTGAAGCACCAGCCTTGCTGCAGCTGCCAAGAAAAGCACTGCCTGTCATGTCTTAGAAGTGAAATAATATGCAGGTGCCAGCAAAATAAATTGCATGGGTCTCCCTTGATCAGTGATGCTTTGTGATTTAAGAGTGATGCATGGTAATGGGTTGAGTATAAAGACTTGGTTGGACATCTTGGGTGATTAGAGCAGAATTCTGGCATTTTCAGTGCTCTGCTATCATTGAATAGAAATACAGGCTACAGGAAAGCCATCAGTCTTATATGTGAAATAGATGTTGGGCTAAGTGAATTTCTTCATCTTTCTTTTAACTCCTTCCGTTGCTTACAAAAAGAATATCATGGGAGGAGGGAAAGGAGCTGTAAAAAGGAGATTTCAGTCTGTGACTGCTTAGTTGTATTTTTATTAGAAGGAGCACTGGATCTCCTCTTACTGAAGCACCAGCTCTAGGAACATGCATGAAAGAAGCATGGGAGTAAAGGAATTCCTTCCACTTTTTTTTCCCTAAATACCTTTTGCCTATTTTTTTCTGAACAGGTCAGCAGTTCAATAATGATGCAGACAGAGAGTAAAGAGATTGGAGAAGAGGTGCTGTTGAGCCTCAGCTTGCTTCTGCTTGGTTTTCTGTTGATGCAAATAACTGGCCTTCAAAGCTGACCTTAAATTCTTAATGTTTGGAGGAATGAGCAGCGTTCGATATTGTGGAGATGTTTAGACTTGTTGCAGTGGAGAAATATTTTAGGAATTACCTCTGTCTTCTTTCCCCCCACTTCTGGATCCTGGAGCTGTCTTGCAGACAGTGGGGAGTTAGCAGTAGTGTTCTGCTAACTAATTAAAACCTAATCATTCTTTACTCTTCACCTCTTGGGGATAACGTTGAACTGTTTTGTGTAATTATTGGGTTAAACTGTGCGAAGTGTTGCTCCTGTAGTACTGTTTACAAAATGGACAGTCTTACTTGTGAAGGAGTCCTTGAAACACAAATTGTTCTTTGCTGTTGCCCAGCTTTAGGTGAGAGCTGCCTGCTTGCCAAATTCACAGTTTTGCTTTTATATTTTTATTGCAGCTATTAAGTCAATCAGACATAAAATGCCTTGAGTCTTTTTGTTTCTCAAGTGTTGTGGGGGAGTTTATTTTCTGTTTACTAATAACCAAGCTGTCTTTTTGTTCTCATCAAGAAAATTCTATCACTGTTGGTCGTGGTTTCACTGCCAAGCGGGGGAGAAATCCTTGTGGCTCTCTAACATAGCTCTGGAAAAGCTGGACATCCAGGCATATGTGCTGGTCTGACATCTCAGAAATTCTCCTACAATATGAATACAATAGAATGCTGCTGCTTATTGCCATTTCTGTTACTGAATGGGATGGACAGTAGGTATGCTGTGGGCTGAAGAGCAGGGCAAGTGGCTCGCTTGATGTCATCCTGGTAGCCTGGGGAGAGCAGTACACCTGAATTTCAGTGTATTTGGCTTCAACTTTTACAATGTTTCTTAAAATTTGCTTAGAAGCATCTTTTAGCATTGTACCAAAGCAGCAGTCCAAGAAGGTGATGAGCAGGTTTTCACGGTTTTTTGCTGGTGGGATGAAAAATAACCAACCCATGTTGGTTTCCCCGTGAAGTGGAAGCAGATCTGTGCTGGCTCCTCAGGTGCTGAAGTTCAGGGTCTGGTGTGGTTATTTCAACGCACCTTTGGTTTTAGAGTATCTTGGAAGGAACCTGGAATCCTGCATGTACCTTTGGCAGAACCAGTCACAGCATTTGTGAAGATGTAAAAGATTTTGAATTGTAGTGCATGGATGTTCATAGACTTTTTGTTAAAATGTACAGCAAATTTAGATGCCACAGCAGAGGTGATTAAACTTCACGTTATTGATTGGAGTGCTCAGGTCTTGCTTTTGGCAGCTGTTACTTCAAGGACACAGCAAGAGAGTGTTTAGCCTCAAAAAAATGTGCCAGCAGAGCAGGGCAAGGAAAATTAAAAATTAAATCTCATTAAAAATATCCTAAGGCAACACGTATCATGAATTGTTTGTATAATTTAGTTGCTGTGACAGATTCAACTTTTCTGGAGTTTGAAGCTTTTATTTTGCTGGCGTGATAGGTGGATCACAGGATTTGACCTTGGTGGATTTCACCTTAACTAAAAACCAAGCTATGCTAGACCACGATACTCCCAAAAGTTTTCAGTCCTTTATCTGTCTTGTTCTGATCTGATACAGCACTGAAATGAATTTTAGAAAGGAACTGTGGCTTTTCTCCTTACCAGCTGATTATAAATTCTGAAGTCCAAGGTTAATTTAAGAAATCAAGAGCTTCATTTTTGAAACTCACCTGGGTAGTCACACACATAGTATACAGTAGCATGCTTCATAATATGAGAAACTTGACATAAAATTTAACAAGTGGCAGATAAAATCACAATTCTACTCACTCCCCCAGAGTTCTGCTTAATATTGTTGCTTCACAGGGCTAAATTATAGCTTTGTAATGGCTGTTTTCTTTTTTATATGAATTTTTGGCAAAGGTGTTTGGCACATTTGAGGTCAAGTGCTTGCCTGATCTATTCACCCACGTCAACAGTGAAAAGTTGCTGTTCCTGTAACAGTTTTGGGTTTTGTTTCTACTCCTGGCAGAAGACATTAATCTTGTAACATATTTTAGTACTACTTTGGACGAGATATAGGTGGTGTGAAAGGCTAAGTTCCAGGATTTGAACTTTAAGTATTAAAATAATATTACTGCCTGATGCATTAGAACAGTGGGCAATGTTTGCTTTTGTGTGTGTGTGTACATACCAAAACCTGGAAAATTTTCTAATTAATCCTTCAAGATTAAAAAAACTCTAAGCTTTGTAATTTAGGAATAGCCTGGGTTTGACGTGTGATGAGTTTGAGCAGGTGAATTCTGGACTCCTTGGAGGCAACTGATGATATAGATAGTGCTCTGGAAATGTCATGGTATTTTTATGTATTCCAGTTTTTGTAGCTGAGGAGATGTCCGGGAGGGTGGGATACAGAACTGGGAATGAGGAGCCGATGCTGGGGACTGAACATTATTGACAGGAATGGAGTGATCTGGGAGGCGGTGTGAAAAGGCCACTGATGCACAGAGTACACACCTTGTTAGAATAAACTGAAATTTGAGCCTCTGCTCCCTAGGAGCGATGTACCTGGACTCAGGGTGCTTATATGCTGCTATACTTTCCTGCTATAAATACACAGAGAAGCACCAACCTAAAATCACATGGTTGTGTCATGTCCAAAGTACATGGCTGTTCCCAACACTGTGATAAAACAGCCTGGAGTTTGATCAACAGTTTAATTTGGTACTTTATTTGTCCCTGATGCCCTTGATATCTAAACCAGGAGAATAATCTCCCTTTGGACACTTCTGTCAGCGTTGGATGCACGGAGCCCTTCCAGAGGTGTCCAGATGCACAGCAGATGGTTTGTGTGAGGTCAGACCCCAGTGTCTCCCGGCCAGGAGGAGCAGCTTGACAGCGAGATTGGAAATGCTGCCCAGCTCCATGGATTGATCCATCTCAGGGCCAGGGAATTGTGAATGGCTGGAAGATTCCATATCTCAAGGCAAAACACTTTCTTAGGAGAATAAATGCAGCCAAGAAGCTGTAAAAGACCATATGCTTCCAAGCCTGTGGGTTTCAGAAATGCCAGTATTATTTTTTCCCTCAGTCAGATGTCATCTGTCCAGCAGCCTTCCAGACATTCCATAATAACAGCATTAGGTGTCATTACTTGCTTTTCAAGGGAGGATTTTTTTAAATGTTGAAGAGAAATGCTGTTAAGTTTATGGGAAAATGGGAGTTTGGGACTAGTTATCAGGAAAGTGAAAACCTCTGCTGTGGTGTGACTGAGAAGGACAGTCATGTTGGGGAAAGGTCTTTAGTGTTTCCAACTGTTGGGGCTGTTAAACTGTACCAGTGCTTGGATTTCTCTGCATTCCTCAGTTTTATTGGCTGCTTTGGGACATTTTTGAGTCTGTGGTCTTGAATTAATTATACATCTTTCTCTCCTGGCTGGGAATGCTCTAGGGCAGCACTGAGGTTGTGTCTCTTTGCTAACTGCTGTTTATAGAGTGACAAACCTTGGGTTTCTCAGTATTTTAAATGTAGAACTTGGCACAGTCTTGACTGTGGGGAACATTTGTCACCCATGTATTTACAGACAGTTTTCTTGCATTAGTAACTTCTCCATTGTGCCAGTTTCCCAGTATCTGGCACTCAGTGAGAGTTTACCTGTCCGAATGTAGAATTTGTGTCTTAATATTAATTTTCTGGTTTTATTATAGTTAAATTGGTTTCTCGGCCATAGCGGGGCCATATTGATATAATTGATCAAAACATTTGAAAGTTAATCTCTTAATTTCCTTCTGTAAATAAAATAGGAAAATAGGATGGCAGGGAGCCAGGTGCAAACACTGTTAAATTGGGATTGTCAGAGTGGTTACCACGTATTTAATTTTCAGTGGGCATCACTTCAGTTGTAACTGGAGTTGGAATGACACAAAGTCATTGCTGGCGGCCAGGGTTGTAATGATGCAGGTGCTTTTAAACACTGCTTACCAAAGCCCAGCTCAGGATCCAGGGATCTCTGACATGATTATGCCCTGACATGAATCTGACTCCTGTCTTACTTCCGTTGCCCAGGAGTGGCAGGTGGGATGGTTTCTTTCTCTCACAGAGCACAGATCAACAAGATATTGATCCATGCTCCATAAGAGACAAGGGCCACATAGTTTTAAAGCTGGCAGAGTAGGTTTAGATGGGCTATTTGGAAGGAATTGTTCCCTGTGAGGGTGGGGAGGCCCTGGCACAGGGTGCCCAGAGAAGCTGTGGCTGCCCCTGGATCCCTGGAAGTGTCCAAGGCCAGGCTGGACGGGGCTTGGAGCAACCTGGGCTAGTGGAAGGTGTCCCTGCCCATGGCAGGGGTGGCACTGGATGGGCTTTAAGGTTTTTTTCCAACCCAAACCATTCCATGATTCTGTGATGATATGAAATATGTCTCTTCTCCCTCATTTTTTATCTAATTCAGAGTTTCTGTCCCACATACACAATCTGAGGGTGTGTTTGCTTCTAAGCTGATACATCATATGGGTAGAAAGCACAGTGTAAATACTGGTTAATTGTTACCAGATTCGGTTTCTGAAGCATGTAATGGGTATGTAAAGTTTCAGCTTCATATTTTGTATTAATTTGCCATCTTTAATAGTCTTTTAATTGGCTGTGGTTGTGCTTTGCCCATGATAGACTTCTAGTTAATGTGTACAAAATATTTGCAACGCTGGCTCTGTGGAAGTGCTGCAGACTACTCAGTTTTAACCATAGCAGACATTTACAAAGGAGCTCACATTCCCATCAGTTTTAGCTGATAAAGTGTTTGGTAATCATTTTGAAATTAGCCCACCAATATGCTTTCAGGTGTTCTGTGAATAGCTGGAGCTGTTTACTTGATAATACTCATGTTTAATCTCTATCTCATCCTGATGAATTTGTAGGCTGACAGCTAATCTGCACCATTTACAGCTCTATTCTAAGTGTTCTTTTTCTTAAATATGTGGCTATATCATGAGTTTATGGAGGAAACTCCCATTTTTAAGCAGACTTGCTGGATATTCTTTGTAACATACCAGGTGCAGTTACCAGTTCCCTCATTGCTGTTTCTGCACAGTTCAAAACAAATGGATTCTGCTTTGTATAAATCTGGTGGTCACTGTTGTCCCCAAAAAGCCTTCTGATGTTTCTTTTTTTGGGTAAGGAGGATGCTCACAGGATATTTGGCCACCTGGATTGTAAAAGGTGTGTGGACAGGAGAAGGTCATGTTCACCTTTCTTCACCTTTGTTGTAGCAGTGGTTTATTGGCTGCGTAGTGTCACTTGCTGTTGGCTTTCCTTGGCTGTCACTGTCTACACAGCCAAAGTAAGGATAAAGATCTCTGATAGTGAGATAACCCTATGGGATAGTGAGATAACCCCATAGGATAGTTTGGGTTGGTAGATGCTTCCAGCGACCATCCAATACAACCCTCTGGCAAAAGCAGGGCCCCTTGGTCAGATTGGTCACCACCACATCCAGTTGAGTGTGGCTGTGTCCCAGAGTGGGCATCCCACAGCCCCTCTCAAGTGACCTGTTCTTGGTGGCCCCTTGGCTTTGGCTTTCTGCTTTCAGGTAGGATTAGTTTGCCCTGTGGATTCTACTGCACAGCACTTCTTGGCAGTTTATTCTGTCTGTCTATACCTTCTGTCGTAGGAAATACTTTCTCATTTTGGATTTAGTACCTTAAGCAGTTGTTGCTTTATGTCTGGCTTTTGGTGGGAGCCCACAGCACCTTGAGATTTTAAATGAGGTTTTGGTGCCTGTAACATGATTTGATGGATATCAAGTCATACCTGATCTCTTGGTTGTCTGCAAGGCTGACAACTTGAACCTTTCCTGTGGAGCTGCCCTACAGAACCACTGTGCTTTGATTGCAATGCTGAACATCAGTCCCTGAGGCTGGATTTGTTGTCAGCATAGATCAGGTGAGATTGTGTCAAGAAAAGATGACTCTGCAAATGGCTCATAGAATACTGAATTCAATTTGCAAATAGAAGTGAAATCCAGGAAGGGATGTTGTGACATTGAAGTTGGTTGGGAGGCTAAGGCCTGATGGCTGAGTGAACTAAACCCAGTTCAGTATGAGCTCCCTCTCTTGAGTTTAGCCACTTTGGAGGTCAGGGTATAATTAGAGTAAGTGCAATATAAACTCAGCAAGAGACAGTTTGAGGAATGGTGACAGTGATGAGGGAGGGGAGGCACAGCCAGGTGTGGTGACATCCTTGTTAAGGATCAGTGAGAAGGGAATTCCAGAGCAGGGAACAAAAGGAACTCCAGGCCAGAACCTGGTTTGGCTGTTTCCTGGGGGATTTTTGAACCAGAGAGGAAAAAAACTTCAGAGTGAATATTAAACATACTAGATTATAATCTAGTACTGGTTGTCCTAGATTACAACTGGATGTAAAGCTATCTGAGCTGCCAGGGAACTGCAGGGAAGGTTAATTCCTTCAAATAGTGTCTTCCAGATTGTGTGGATTTTTTTCCTTTTAAATCAAGCTCTAAGCCAATAAGTAAAAACAGAAAAAGCCTTAAATTTTGGAATGCTTCAATTGAGTAAATTGAAATGAATGACTGAATTGAGTACTCTGTGAAAACGTGCAATCTGTTCCCAATACTAGTCATAGTGTGAGAGAGAGTAAAACTTAAAGCTCTAATCCTGTTAAACTTCCAAGTAACTGTGCTATGATACCTGTTTTTAAAGGAATTAATCCTTAGGAAGAAAAACCCAGAATGGTTGAAAGTGCTGTTGAACTTGGCACACTGAATAGAGGTCTAACTCTCTTACTGTTTTAAGTCTAAATATTTGCCTTTTACAACTTGGAGCAGAAATCAGTTTTTTCTAAGATTTTAATACTCTCTAAAAATGTGTGTAATATTTTTTTTTAAAGAGCCTGATACAATTTTTTTCCTCAGAAGTGTTTTTTTCAGGCAAGTATCACAGAAAGTTAAATAGGAGCTGGTGTGGTTATGGTCACACCTGAGCTGGCTTTGTGGGTTCTCTCTCCAGCTGCTCAATACCATTCCAGCCTTTCTCTGATCTCAAGGTGTGCTGACACAACCACGCTGCAGATGCTCTTTAGCCTTTGCCTGGGCTAAAATAGGCCCTGCAAAGCGTTTTGGAGCATAATCCAGGTGTGAGGGGTCCCTGATGGTATCCCCTGCTCCCTGGTTAAAGCAGGACCACCATCAAGGTTAGTGCTGAGATAGAACTCGGGAAATGTTACATTTTCAGAACTGACACATTTGCAGCAGCAATACTAAGGAGCTGTTACTCATTGGTGGATCTGAGGGTGGGAAGCTGTGAAAGGTAAGCTGGGAAGGGCAGGAGCACAGAATTGCAGGTGCTGAGCTACTCCTTGGCTGCCCACAGCTCTGACTGGCCTGCTCTAAGTGCTGCCAGCTGGATTGTATTTTTACTGGACAATTTCAGGAGTGGGATATCCAAATGCCCACTCTGCTTCAGTCATGACTACGTTGGAGTAAATAATTAAGTGTATTTCAGTGTAAGAGGTTGTAAAGTGGATGTGGTGTGCGACAAACGTGGATATTAGTCTGCTGGAATTTTTTGTCCGAGCACATTTGGAAGAAGAACATCCCAGCATAAATTCCCCAGTCAGTGAGCAGGCAGGAGATCTGAGGACCTTTCAGACAAGGTGTTCCTTACTGGTATTTTTCTATAACTGCCTGTTTTCCAGTGCTTCAGGAAGAAGACTTACTTCCTTAAATTTTTAAATACCAACTGGTTTTCTTCAAATTTGTTGAGGTATAATATGTTGGTTTATCAATCAGCTCTGGCTTTGATAGTGATAGATGTGTGCACCCTGTAATTACGGAGTTTGTGCTTAGGGGTTTTGCTGTGCCTGAAGACTGAGTCAGTCTGAAGGGTTGCAGGGGTCCATACAATATTGGTTAAGATTTTTTTTTTTAATGATTGACAAGAATGGCTCTCTGGCCAGCAATGACTACTTGTTGGTGGCTCTGAGAGAAAGAGGTTTGATCTGCCAGAGGACAGGGTCAGATGGGATAATGGGAAGAAATTGCTCCCTGTGAGGGTGGGGAGGCCCTGGCACAGGGTGCCCAGAGAAGCTGTGGCTGCCCCTGGATCCCTGGAAGTGTCCAAGGCCAGGCTGGATGGGGCTTGGAGCACCCTGGGCTAGTGGAAGGTGTCCCTGCCCATGGCAGGGGGTTGAAACTGGATGATCATTAAGATCCCTTCCAATCCAAACTATTTTGTGATTCTATGAATGTGGTTTCTCCCCTTGATATCAGCCTGTTGTTGTGTGACTGGTTGCTTTCCTCTTACATCCAGAGGGAACAGACAAGTCATAAAGGTAAAAAGGTGATAAAAAGTATAAGGTTGTGGTGTGTTAGAAGTTTTTTCAACAAAGGCTTGCAGGGGCGTCTGACTGCACGTTGTTCCTGGTGCTCGCACATGTGACCTGTGAAGAAGAGATCCCACCTTCATTATAAAGTGGAAAAGATGTGAAATGTTGAAAAGGTGAAAAGTGGGTATTGTTGAGGTGAAATCTGTGTCATACTGTGAGCTGGGAAAATGAGTGTGAGAAACCTGTCATGTAAGACTTCTTTGAAAAACAATGCCAAAAGGGATGCAGAGGAGCAGGGAACTGTGCCAGTGATTTTAGGAATGTGAAATTTCACTGGAATAAATTTCCAGACTGAAGAACAAATGTGAGGTTCGACATTTTTTCTGTATCTTCTGTCCCTTTGAAAATAGTAGTTAATAAAAAGTCTGTTGTACCTTCAGACTAGAAACTTTACATTTCGTATTTTTCCCTCTGAACACAGTGTCAAGAACAGGAAGATAATCTTCCTTTGGCTCATGAAAAACTTACTACTTCTGTAGCTCTAGGAAGGATCAGCCAGTGTGACCTGAGCCATGCAGGATTTCTTTTAGCAGATGCCTGCTTCAAATCTAGTAGCAGTGGACTGTCCTAAAAGGAAATGGAAGAGTCAGCTAAGTGTGGAGGTGTCTCCCACGTCACTTCCCCAGACAAATGGAGAAGATCATTCATTGATGGAACATCTGAAGAGATGGTTCACTGGTTATGGTTTTGTGACTGCTGGTTGGTGCTTGGTGGCTGTTACATGGTCAGTGCAATTCTGGGTCAAAATGCCTCTCCTGACTGAGGAGTTGGATGTTTGATCCTGGTGCCAGCTGTGGATGTTGCTGGGTTAGATTTCAGCAGTGTGAGGAGACAGAATCCAATCTGAGAGCCACCAGTGCCAGAGGGAAGAGAAGTCAGGCCTTGTTCACATGCATTTTTCAGGACCGATCTTGAAATTGTAGGGGATCAGGGGAAAAGCTAAGCAGGCTTATTTATTGATCATCAAGAAGATTAGAAACTCCACGAGCATAATTTGGTTGTTTTTGTTGTCGATCCGGCATGCTTGAATTGACCACGTTTCCACTGCTCCTCAGATTTCCCTTGCCAGAGGCAGAGGAGGTGTTTGGTAGTGACAGAATGGGCTGTGTGAACCTCTGCAGCTTTCTGCTGGCTTTAAGGCCACTGTTTTTCCTCTTAAAATTTGAAAGTACTATCACTGAAGCTCTTAGGGTGAGAGTGAAGCACTTGGCATCTCAGATGAGAAGGCTTTCAAGTAAAGCTGCTCAGTTGTTTATCATGACAGCTGTACAGTGTCCTGTGCAGTGTAACCTTGGGCTTGTAGGCATGGCTGCAGCATAAATTCCAGACTCACTGAGGCTGGAAAAGACTTCTGAGATCATCAAGTCCAAGGTGTGCCTGATCCCCGCCGTGTCACCAGCCCAGAGCACTGAGTGCCACATCCAGGCCTTCCTTGGATGCCTCCAGGGGTGGGGACTCCAGAGCTCTCTGAGCAGCCCCACCAAGGCCTGAGCACCTTTTCAGGAAGAAATGTTGGTGTTAATGTGGTGGTTGTGCAGATGGATGGGTTTGGTGATGGCCTGGCCCCCAGAGCTGCTGTTCTGTGTTGGCAGGTGCCAGCACATGAGTTCAGGTGAGTAATTACCTGTGCAGGCAGGGGCTGCTGGGATGAACTCTTCACTCAGGTGTGGAGAGCAGGCTCTTGGCCAGGACAGGCTGGATCCTCTGGGGCTCCGCTGTCTTGATCCATGTGCTCCAGCGGGTTTTGGGAAGGTTTGTGATTAGCAGCTTCATGAATTTCTTGCAGCAGCTGAAATGATGGTTAATTGAATGTGTCAGCTTTAAAAGCACGCAAGAGTGGTATCCAGTGCAGACACAGAATAATGTTTGACTTCTGTTAGAACAACACATAAAAAATCCTTACCCTGGAGGACTTGGCTTCCTGTACACCTGGAATTGCCTTAAATATGAGTGGAAATTAGAACACAGAGAAACAGTGTTTCCTTTCTTTGCTGAGATGTGTCACTTAATACCATCATTAAATTCATACCACTGAATAACTGAAATAAAACTCAGAGTCCTGACAGCCCAGTGCTTCAGTGTGCAGCTGGGATGTGGTGGCTTCTCATCTCTACTGGTCTGATGAGGTCTTAACTGGACATGGGACTTCTCTGATCAACGCAGAGGAACATGTCTCTTGTGACAAGTAAACTGTTTTTAGGGCACGATATTTACACAGTAAAATTGGAGTTGGAGATGGACTCTTTGAGGGGAATTGGAGTGACAGAAAAAGGGGGAAGGGCTTCAGACTGACAGAGGGTAGGTTTGCATTGGATATTGGGAAGGAATTGTTCCCTGTGAGGGTGGGGAGGCCCTGGCACAGGGTGCCCAGAGAAGCTGTGGCTGCCCCTGGATCCCTGGAAGTGCCCAAGGCCAGGCTGGATGGGGCTTGGAGCAACCTGGGCTAGTGGAAGGTGTCCCTGCCCATGGCAGGGGGTTGGAACTAGATGAGCTTAAAGCTCCCTTCAAACCCAAACTATTCAAACCCAAACTATTCCAGGATTCTGTGATTCTGCTTAATAGACATAATAGTGGATGTGGTTACTTTATGTCAGGCTTTTTTTTCCCTCCTTCCTCAAAGAGAAGAAAAATACCAAGTGAGAAAACTCTGATTTCTGTGCCTGGATGAAAGTAGATCTCATACTCTTCACTTCTTCTCTTGCTTTTCCCTTCACAATTAATTAAAGCTTATATAGTAACCTTGTTCTCCAGAGAGTTTGGGCCTTTTCATATAGAACTTAATGAGTTGGAAAATGGATTATAATGTATGTGGCAGATGCCAATAGAAAATGCATTTGGCTGCTGAATTGAAGGGTCTGGAAACTCAGATTTAAAAAAGGAATAAAAGGAAGCGCTTCTACTTCTTCCACCTAGAAAAAAGGTCTGCAACTGCAATCTTGCCACTTACATAGTTACAATTATTTTTTTAAACATACCACTGTCTGGGATTAGTTTTCCTGCTCAAGGCAGGCATTTTTGGAGACGTGGGAAGCAATGCCTCCTCTCCCCCAGCATAAAAGTATTTTCTGTTCAGAAACACAATTTTCTTCTGTCACTTTAACCAGACTTTTTCACATCCACGGTGACTTTGTGTGGTAATTTTGCCTCATCTCATAAAATAATACTAAAATTTTGAGGGGACAGCAATGCAGTTTCTCTGTGTGGATTTTAAAAATTATTATTATTTAAATTATGCAGTGACTGGGTTTCACTTGATCTTTCAGTATTCTTCAAACTTCTGATGGGAAACCCCACGGGATGTATTTGAGGAGGAAGGAAAAGCCCTCATGGTGTGCTCCAGTGAGCACATTTGGTTGGTGTGCTGTGTCCTGTCTCATTTTGCCCTTCCCCTCAGTTAGGAAGCAGACCCTGCTTGACCCTTGTGCACATTTGAAAGTGGATGTTTTAGGGATATTTTCCGCATCAGATGGCATTTGTGGCCCAAGTTCTCTAGCCTTCAGTTCTGTGTCACTTTTGTTTAACAACTGAATTGATTTTTGCCAAGTGTTCATGGCTGAGCGGCTCCCCCAGTTCTCCTGGAGTGGTACAAGCGGGGGATTATCCGCGTGTGACACAGCAGAGCCTGGTACGTGGGGGGACAAGTGTTCCCTGGAGCCTCTGCTTGGCTGGACAGACACTGCTGTGGCTCAGGAGGGGAGAGGATCCCGAGCCAGACACACCTGAGTGCTCAGCCCGTGTCCCTTCCTTCCCCAGCCATGTCTCAGGCCGTGCAGACCAACGGGACACAGCCTCTGAGCAAGACCTGGGAGCTCAGTCTGTACGAGCTGCAGAGAACACCCCAGGTAACCACAGAACCACGGGGCTGCTGGGTTTGGGAGGCACCTCTGGAGATCACCCAGTCCAACCCACTGCCCAGGCAGGGTCACCCAGAGCAGGTGACACAGGGACACGTCCTGGGGGTTTGGGATGGCTCCAGAGAGGGAGGCTCCACACCCTCCCTGGGCAGCTGTCCCAGGGCTCTGCACCCTCCAAGGAAAGAAGTTCTTCCTCGTGTTGAGGTGGAACTTGTTATGCTTTAGTTTATGGCCATTGCTCCTCATCCTGTCACTGGCACCACTGAACAGAGTCTGGCGCTGTTCTCTGACACCCCTGGAGATATTTATACATATTAATGAGATTCCCCTCTCAGTCCTCTCTTCTCCAGACTGACCAGGCCCAACTCCTGCAGTCTCTGCTCATCAGAGAGATGCTCCAGACCCCTCATCAGCTTTGTGGCCTCCACTGGACCCTCTCCAGCAGCTCCTTGTTTTTATTGTGTGCTGCAGGGCTGGCAGCACTGGGATTTTGTGTGGTTGATGTGTGTGTGTGTTGTGTCTCTTTGCTGTGTTTCTTTGCGTAAAACGTGCCGTCTCCATGAGGAAGGGACTCAATCCCATGAAAAAACCNTCCAACCCTCTGCCCAGAGCAGGTGACACAGGGACACGTCCTGGGGGTTTGGGATGGCTCCAGAGAGGGAGGCTCCACCCCCTCCCTGGGCAGCTGTCCCAGGGCTCTGCACCCTCCAAGGAAAGAAGTTCTTCCTCGTGTTGAGGTGGAACTTGTTATGCTTTAGTTTATGGCCATTGCTCCTCATCCTGTCACTGGCACCACTGAACAGAGTCTGGCACTGTTCTCTGACACCCCTGGAGATATTTATACATATTAATGAGATTCCCCTCTCAGTCCTCTCTTCTCCAGACTGACCAGGCCCAACTCCTGCAGTCTCTGCTCATCAGAGAGATGCTCCAGACCCCTCATCAGCTTTGTGGCCTCCACTGGACCCTCTCCAGCAGCTCCTTGTTTTTATTGTGTGCTGCAGGGCTGGCAGCACTGGGATTTTGTGTGGTTGATGTGTGTGTGTGTTGTGTCTCTTTGCTGTGTTTCTTTGCGTAAAACGTGCCGTCTCCATGAGGAAGGGACTCAATCCCATGAAAAAACCTTTCCTTTCTTTGCTGCCAGGAAGCCATCACGGATGGCCTGGAGATTGTGGTGTCCCCCCGGAGCCTGCACAGCGAGCTCATGTGTCCCATCTGCCTGGACATGCTCAAGAACACCATGACCACCAAGGAGTGTCTGCATCGCTTCTGCGCCGACTGCATCATCACTGCCCTCAGGAGCGGGTACCTGAGCACTGCCCGGGGACACTGCCCGGGGACACTGCCCGGGGACACTGCCCGGGGACACTGCCAGGGCACAGGGAGGGGACACTGCCAGGGCACAGGGAGGGACACTGCCCGGGCACAGGGAGGGGACACTGCCAGGGGACACTGCCAGGGTACAGGGAGGGACACTGCCTGGGCACAGAGGGGGGACACTGCCCAGGGACAGGGAGGGGACACTGCCGGGGGACGGGGAGGGGACGCTTGTAGTGTCTGTAGGATGTGTGTGTGTTGGATCAGCCTGTTTCAGACGGTCGGGACGGAGACGAGAGATCTCTGGAGACTATGTTAGAGCATGGGGTTTATTGTGAAAGGGCGTGAGTTTAAGAGACCTGCTAGGAGCTGCTAGATGCAGCCC
>VWZT01015553.1:114298-137304 GCA_013397055.1 Pachycephala philippinensis | reverse complement strand
GAGTTTAGTATCTCAAAGCTTGTCTTCATTTCAATCTCGCTTCTGGTTTCCATATTCTCAGCATCATTTGCCAGCTGATCATATTTATAAGGCTTTCCTATTTCATCTTCCCCAACAGACGCTGCCCAGGGACAGGGGCGTGACACTGCCAGGGCCCAGGGGAGGGGACACTGCCAGGAAACGGGGAGGGAACTCTGCCAAGGATGGGACACTGCCAGGGAAGAGGGATGGGACGCTGCCAGAGGACAAGAAGGGGATGCTGCCAGGGAACAAAGGGATGAACACCGTGGAGGAAAGGGGGGCTTGGACACTCCAGAAGGAAAAGGAGTTGCACTTGAGGTGAAATTGTCCTTGGGGGTTGATGTGGTACAGTCACTGTGCACTGGGAGTTTCTGAATGTGCAGCACACCTTTCAAATCCTGTTTTTCCATGTTCAGCCATCTCTGGAAGACAGATCAAATTCCTTCCTCATGAAAAATCATCTCATAATTCTCTTTCTTGCAAGGAGTTGAAGTTCTCTTTTGTATTCTTCTCTTAGATCCAGTAACAGTAAAACAAAAATACACATTACTGACAAAAATGGGTTTCATTTCCCTTATTCTTCCTTTTGCTAATAATACATTTCAAATTATGTGGCCTTCAGCCATTTCAAATTGTGTGTACTGTGAGTGTTAGAAATCATGGAATCATAGAATCCCAGGATGGTTTGTCTTGGAAGGAACATTAAAGCCCATCCAGTGCCACCCCCTGCCATGGGCAGGGACACCTTCCACTAGCCCAGGTTGCCCCAGGCCCTGTCCAGCCTGGCCTTGGACACTGCCAGGGATCCAGGGGCAGCCACAGCTTCTCTGGGCCCCCTGTGCCAGGGCACCCCCACCCTCACAGGGAAAATGAAGGGAAGTAGGGAACGTGGGACTTTTGATCTCTTCAGTCTAAATAGTTTGCTCAAACATACTTGAACATAAATGAGCAGCAGGGAGAGATATGTTTGGGATTTTTGTTTAAATATCTGCAACTACCTGATCTGTCAAGAGACAGAAGCCCCTTTCCAGATTTACTGTGAATACTGAGTCTTAGTGAGCACTTTGACTAAGAATGGAAGCAACAGGGCAGAGTTTTGTTACTGCTGGAGAGTTAAGTGTTGTTTCCTTCCTTCTTGTCCATGTCCAGCAACAAAGAATGTCCCACGTGTCGCAAAAAGCTCGTTTCAAAAAGATCCCTGCGGCCAGACCCCAATTTCGACGCTCTCATCAGTAAGATTTACCCGAGCCGGGACGAGTATGAAGCTCATCAGGAGCGGGTGCTGGCGAGGATCAGCAAGCACAACAACCAGCAAGCCCTGAGCCACAGCATTGAGGAGGGATTAAAGATTCAGGCTATGAACAGGTACATAATCACCTCGTTTGCCTTTAGGATAAAAATACACTGCCTGTCCCCATGCCCTGTGG
Source organism: Pachycephala philippinensis (assembly GCA_013397055.1). NCBI lineage: Eukaryota > Metazoa > Chordata > Aves > Passeriformes > Pachycephala > Pachycephala philippinensis. Next base: position 135,856 of record VWZT01015553.1, on the reverse strand, counting down.
AGCTTGAGAATCCTCTCCTCTCTGACATCTGCCAAAACAATTTTTAACCTTTGGCAAAAGAATTTTTAACTGTCAGAAACCTCTGTATCACTCACGGTGACTTCTGTGGCAGGGATAGAGACTTCAGCTTAGCTTTACCAAATTGTGGCTGTCATGTCTTAGATAATAAATCGTAACACCCTGAATCCTGTACCAAAATGCTACCCTTACATGCCAATAAATACACGAAATACCAGGACTTGGGGCTTAGTTGTGACTTAATTCACAGGCTGGAATATGTGGTGTTTACACCATGGTGAAATTCCAGGTGTGCATTTAAACCTAAGAGAGCCAGCTGGGAGGGAGGCCCCAAACTTTACATGATAAAGCATGGTGTGATTTAATAATTCTACTAATCATATGTGGATCCATGTTTGGATGAAAATAATGGTCTGCAATTGCCTGAAAAACAACTGTGTGAAGTTAAAACAGCCTTAAAACATCTAAAAGGTGTTTGAGGGACAAGAAAAAATGAATAGTTCTGTCTATGAGTGTCTTTTTCTACAAAAGAATTAATATTAATAGTTTTTTTAGCTTTAAATCTCCCTGAAATATTCAGTGCTTGTGTGTGCACATGCCTCACTTGGGGAGGAGGTGTGTTGTGACCTGGGTGGATTCAGGGTGTATCTCTGCCCGTTTGTGGCCAGGTTGCAGCGGGGCAAGAAGCAGCAGATCGAGAATGGCAGCGGGGCCGAGGACAATGGTGACAGCTCCCACTGCAGCAATGCCTCCACACACAGCAACCAGGAAGCGGGGCCCAGCAACAAGAGGACCAAAACCTCGGATGACTCTGGGCTGGAGCTGGACAACAACAACACCACTGTGGCCATAGACCCTGTGATGGATGGGGCCAGTGAGATCGAGCTGGTGTTCAGGCCTCACCCCACCCTCATGGAGAATGACGACAGCGCGCAGACGAGGTCAGTGGCCCTGGCCGTCCCCAGGTATTCTGCTATTTCTTGGTGTTTTTGTTTTCCCTCACTTCTTGGGGCTTCTAGACATCAATTTACTTCAGTCATAGCACATCCTGTTTAACCATATCACAGGATGGTTTGAGTTGGGACGGACCTTAAAGCCCATTCAGTTGCACCCCCTGCCATGGGCAGGGACATCTTCCACTGTCCCAGCTTGCTCCAAGCCCCATCCAACCTGGCCTTGGACACTTCCAGGGATCCAGGGATAGCCACAGCTTCTCTGGGCACCCTGTGCAAATAAGCACTCTTTCCTTCTTTCTCTTAAAAGTCAGGTAGATGGTACTGGTCAACTATTATAAAAAATATAGCATAAGCTGTTTTAAGCCTTCGATCACAAATAAAGATGGTTTTAAGGTTTTCTAGCATTGCAGTTCACTAGTGGGATGATGGTGTTATATCGGCCCCTTTCTACATACTTTAAGATTCTTTGGGAATAATCAAACCTTTTATAAGTGTCAGCAGTTTTCAGAGCAGCTTTGTGTCAGCAGGATTTGCATGCTGGAAGCTTTTCCTGCCATTTTTTTGTTCATAATCCAGTCCAAGCACAGATTGCAAGTTTTGGCTCATACCAGAGAGTAGTTTAGTGGTGTTTCCTCAGGTCTTTTCTTGGCTTTCTTGCCGATGAGACATCTCTCTGTGAGGTGTGTAAATCTATGCAAAGCTTCAGCTGGGAAGTGTCTCTAAAGGCCTTTTCACAGCTGCCATTTAATATTTGGGGCGTTTCAAAAGGCTTTTCCCACAGCCGCTGCTCAGTCATTATTGATGATCGGTGTGGCTGCTGTCGCAGGTACATCAAGACCTCGGGCAATGCCACGGTTGATCACCTGTCCAAGTACCTGGCAGTGAGATTGGCCCTGGAGGAGCTGCGGAGCAAAGGCGAGTCCAACCAGATGAACCTGGACACGGCCAGCGAGAAGCAGTACACCATCTACATCGCCACCGCCGCTGGCCAGTTCACCGTAAGCACCGCCCCGCCCTGCCCCGCTCGGCCGGCCAGCCACAGCCCTGCACGCACATCTGCTCAAAGCCCGCTCAGCTGGCCTCTCCCCGAGCTGGCTCAGGGTAAAATTCATGGCACCAGGTTATTTAGAAGCAGATAAGTTGCTTTTTGGCAAAAGTTTGGTTGGTAGAAAAGGAAGAATAGAAATTACTTGGGGAAAATGCAGTGATGGCACCAACCATGACCTGGCTTATGCCATTCTTCTCCAATTAAAATTGAAGAGGGAAAAATATTACTTCACTTGAGAATCTTTGGTTTTTTTAGCTTGTAACTTGTGCCACATTATTGGTGACTCCTTCAAGTCAACACATTTAAGCACTGATTTAAGTAGCCTGTTTTACAGCACAACACCAGATTTACCTCATTCATTCCCATTTTGCTGTTCTCCTCTAGGTGCTAAATGGATCCTTTTCCCTGGAACTGGTCAGTGAGAAGTACTGGAAAGTGAACAAACCCATGGAACTGTACTATGCCCCCACCAAGGAGCACAAATAAGTGCTGGGAAACTGGGATGGAACTAACTCTTTTTATAGCTACGACTTCTTTAATATTAAAATAAGGCACCACCAGTATCTTCATGGACAATACACGTGGTGCCTTCAGGCACTCTCAGTATACTCAGTAATATGACTAGACAGTATTCTGGGCTGCATTTAATTTAGTCTTTGGGTTGGGTTTTTTGGTTTTTCCCTAGGAGACTGAATGTCATTCTCCAGCGCATTCCAGTGTTTGAGATGCTTTTTTGTTCCTAATGCATGATACCTGATCAAGCATTCCGGTTTGGAATGGCTTCGTTTTGTCCGGGTACATCTGGATTTCTGCTCCACTGGACACAGTTACAGGAGCCTCTGTGAAGTGTGGAGTGTTGGGTGGCCATGGAAGTCTGTTCAATAGTAGCATATGCCAAGGAATGTGTTAAATGTTGGAATTTGGTGACTGTTGCCCATCTGAAGGATTGATTGGTTGAGAATGGATTTGGGACAGTCTTGCAGCTAGAGGTAATCTGATTCCTTAGGAAACATTCATTAAGACATTTTCTTGTGAACAAAAGTGAATTTCGCATCTTGTGAGAGGTATTGCTGCCCGTGGCAGGGGCTTGGACTGAGATGGTGTTTACAGTCCCTTCCAAGCCCAGCCATCCTGGGATTCTGGGATTCCAAAGAGAGCTGCAATGAGAAAACTGACACTTTAAAACCTTGCTGTTTACTGGGCTTAATTTAATCTTTCAGTGCAAGGTGGTTCATCAGATTGGTTTGGTTTTTAATGAATATTTCAGTCAAAAAACACTCAAACATCCCAAACCCATAACTCTTCCCCATGCAGGACATGCCAATCTTGATGATTCCTGCCTGGCCCCTCCTGCAATGTTGCCCTGTCCTCCAGCTTAACTGAAGGAAATCTGGATGTTTCACAGCCCTGCTCTGTTCCCTAGAATGAATGTGCTGTAAAGAACTGTCCAGAAAACTTTTTTGTTAAAGCAAATCCCCCAAATCCCAGCACACAACCATCAAAATGCATTGCTTTGGGGAATTGTGCCACCCCAGCAGGGACCTTTTCCCGGTGTCAGTGTGAGTAGGGAAGATTTTGACTGTGAGCTGCTCCAAGATTCTACTTTTGTTACTTTGCCATAGCTTTAACAAACATGGCTTAGCACTTTGGAAGACAACTGTAGTACTTAACAAAGTTTACCATTTAGTGTCTTACATTTAGGCTCAAGTTTCCCAACGAGGCCGTGGGCTGTGCTGTAAGGCCCAGTAGCTGCTGGTCATTTGCATGTTCAGCCCCTGTGCCCCGGCTCTGGAGCTTGCTGTGGCTCTGAGGGGGCAGCTTGACCTGTCCCATGTCCTGTCTGAAGGGAAGCTGTCACCACGAGGTTCCCTTTGCTCTCAGACTTGCTGATGAACCCTCCCACTTGCCCCTGAGGCTCAAAGCAAAAAGAGTTGGTGGTAGGTGGGAAGCACCAGGCTTTACCCCACACAGTGTGGTTTACACTCCTCCTGTGTCCTGCCTGGAGTCCCACTGGCTTTGGCATGTGGTAAAAAAGTATTCTGCTGCTCGGGGATTCTCCTGGGAAGGATCTGCCCTTCCCTGGCTCTGGGCTTTCCTAGCACTTGTAAATAGTGTCCTTCTGGCTGCTGTTCAGATCAGCTTTATCCCGCTGTGAAAACTGCACAGGCTTCTTTGAGTAACTTAATTATTTCCTCTGACTGGAGAGCCTTGGGCTTTTGTGACATGAAATGGAAGTGTTCAGGCCCCAGAGCACAGAGGGGCAGCTGTTAGGGACCTGTTTTTGCTGACTTTGTGAAGCGTTGCTGTATAGACTGTAGTGCATGTCCACGGAATATAATGGGGGGTGGGGGAGTGGCTGTGCTAAATGCTTTAAAGTTATTGGGGAAACTTCTAGATTAGTGCCAGCATCCCTCCTGGGGGGAGCTGAGGGAAGGGACAGTCCCTTACGCAAGAGAGGTGTTGTGAAGCTGAGCAGTCTGTCTACGAGCTGTCACTTTGTCCCCAGTTCTTTTAAAAAGCGTGGGAGAATGTGAAGCTTTTATTTTCATGTTGTAGTGAATTTCCTGAATATTTATGTTCTTTAAATATTATATATATAATGTAGTTGTTTGATTAAACCATTGATTGCACTGTGACTCTTTAGTGCTATAAACTATTTTGTTTTCAAAATGCCATTACTCTTCCCCCTTTTAAAGCCATGTTCTTTTGTAAGTACATAATGTGTGTTACGTACGGGTAAGCCTAATATCCAACTAAAGTATTTCCTATCCAACTGAAGTCCCACTGAAATGCTCAAATTGACAATAAAAGCAAAACTGTTATCAACAACCTGTTGGGAATTGCAGTGCTGCTTCCTCTTGCGGTTGATAAAGGACGCACTTTGGGCAGTGTCTATGTTCATGCTGCTGTGCCTGGGGCCATGCAGGTGCAGCTCAGCTCCATCAGTGGTGGCTGTTAAAGTGTTGAGAGCAGCTCAACTCCTGAACCTTGAGTGAGAAATAGGGGCACACAGAAGGTACCAGCTTTTCCACTGACCTGTCACAGGTGCTGCTGTTCCAACCAGATCCTGCAGCCTGAGGAAGGGGATGAAGGATTTTCACAGCACTCGGGTTAAACCCAGCAACTTTGGGTGCGTTTAACTGTTGCGCAGCTTCAGTCAAAAGCAACAGAGAGCAGCTGTAATGAACCCCTTCAGCTGAGGTCATTATTTAGAGAAGTTTTGTTCCTTTCCTTGTTTTCTCTCTACATTTACCACAACTTTTAACCAGAGGATGCACCTTGAGGTAAGAGGCAATGCTTGTGTATGCCCAGAGTGGTTTCTTGAGATGCACTGAACATGGGCACTCTCTGAATGAGGAGATCCTGCTGCTCTCTGGGCCACCACTGATTACTCGAGCTGCCTCTGAACAACTTTAACTCCCTGAAAGCTTCCTTTAATCACAGCTAAACAGGAAACACCCCGTGGGTAGGAGGACATGTCCCTCAGGTACAGAGCAGTACAGGTGACACTGTACTGCCCATACTGATAACTGGGTCATACCCTACAGCATAATTTTCCTTTGTCCTCTGGCATTGATTCTCCAGCCTGATGTTCAGCTGATGGCCTTGCACTAATTTCCAACCCGCAGGCTTCCAGCAGTTGATCAGTTGTGATTTTCTGTTCAGGACGAGCCACTTGCAGCAACACCTCAGTCCCACAAAGATCTGTTAAAGGTCTGTCATTGGTGCCTGGCACAGCACTGGGTACTGGCTGCTCCAGGAAGTGACAGGGAAGGAGCTGTGACCTTGCCACCACCTCCTGCATTATCCTCACCTATTTCCCACTCAGTCTCCCACTGTAACAGCCAACCTGGCCATGTGGATCAGTGGAAGAAGGAACAAGATGCCCCACGCTCCAGCCCCAAACCAACACTAATGTTCTGTCAGCTGATTATGGCAGGACTGACCCTGCCTCGTCAACAACAGAGACAACTGCTGAACAGGAAGAGAATTCCCGGAGGCCTGAGTTACAAACACCCCTTCAGCTGGTCCCTTACAACAGGCAAAACCCCACCCCAGATCACAACAGCTTCTGCCCATCTGGCAGAGAGTCCAGATTGTACAGACGAGCCTGAATTTAACTTTTGCTGACCCTTCAGACACCTTGGAATAGTCGCCTTGGTTTGGGAAAGGTATTCAATACCTTCAGGTCCTTAAAAGGAGCTCCAAGAGTAATCAAAAGCATTTCCCACAAGGGGCTTCAGTTAAACTTTTTTAACCTACTTTACTGTATCAGAATAATCCTTTGCCCCAGGACTTTAGGACTGATTTTATCCTATTTACGATGAAGTGTGTTACCTGCAAGCAATGTCTGCCAACACTCTATCCACTTAAAAACCCAAAAATGCCCCTAGGGAATGTGAAATTCTCTCCTTCCATTTAGCTTTCCAATGTGATCCCAGGTGATCTCGGGACCCAAGAACTGTAAGCACTACATTTTTGAAGGAAACTTTGTTTGTTGCTGTATCACTGATCCAAGATACCTTCAGTGGGTTCTTCCTTTTTGAAATTAGAGATGAGTAACTCACCACCAAAGCAGTGAGTTGAAGAGTGGAAGAGGCAGCAACTTCTGGCCTGAGAGGAGCATAGCATCAGGACTGTATCAGTCATCTTACTTTTATTGTAAAGTTTCAGAGATGGGTATGGATAATAACCCCTCATATTCATCTCTTAGATAAACCTAACACTGGGGGCCAGGCTGAACACCAAACCTGTGAGAAACGGCCACCACTGCGACAGCTCTTCAAGTGGAATACACAGATGTACCAGAACTAGGTGTGGGGGAAATAAAGGACAAAGGCAAGCTCGTTTGGCTGGAATGCTGCCATGTATTTAAGGAAACCAGAACTGCCAACACCTGGCAGCTTTGCTCGTTCACAGAAGAGATCTTAGCTCAGAGTTACTATTGACAACTCACCACCAAACTTAACCTGAACGTCCACTGTGGTCCCTTGTCCCTGTACCTTTCTGCAGCACACAACCACTGTAAGCTCTGAGCAAACAACTACCTAGAGTGACTACACAATTCACTAAGGTTTAGTTACAAACTGAAGTTTGGTAGCAGCCGTGTCACCACTCCTTCCCGTTCTCCCGGCATCAGCTCCTGCCTGGAGGGAGAACCCTGGAAACAGACCTGAATGCAGAGTTACATGTGCAACCTGGAGCTACAGCTGCACCCAGGCAGGACTGCCTGGCTTCAACTCAGAGGGCATTTTATCCTGTGCTGTTTTTTCACCTTAACATGCCCTCTCTCTGGATCATAGCTGGCCAGGTTTTAGGAATGATGCATTTTAGGAATACGCTGTTTCACAATAATCTCGTATTCCAAAATGCTGAACACTTTTGGCCCTGTCCCTGCTCCTGGATGCTGTGCTGGCAGCAAGGCTCAGACGGACTGGGAAGCAGCCTCCGTGCCTCAGTGTGAAAGGGAGGTGAGCACAAAAGCAGGTAACTCCACAGCCTTCCCACAGTGCCAGTTCCGTGACCGCAGCCATGCCGGGATCAGGGCTAAGTTCTGCTACCTAAGTCTAAACCATCCCTTCAAAGTACAACAGGCAGCTCAAACGGTCAAACGCCAGCTTGGGAGGAAGGAGTGGTTCAGTGGAACAGGGCGTGCTGCAAGTCTGTAACATCCTGATGAACAAACCCATCTGCATTAATCAGCAGCACAGCCAGTGGGGTAGGACTGTGTGAACACGGTGGCGGCGACCTCGGATGTATCATCTTCCGCTAACTCAGCCTCCTCCACCTTGATCTCTGCAGCAACTGGAACCTCTTCTCCCACCTGGATCTCCACAGGGAGGTGCACAGGGCCTTCTGCCTGTGCCCCCACGTAGGTGGGAGTGCTGTACTTCATGAGAACAGTCTTGAACTGCACCAGGGGCGCGTTGGTGCGGACTCCCATGGGGTCGAAGTGGGTTCGGCTCACGCGGTATCCCGCCTCCGACAGATAGTTCAGGAACTTATTTAACCTGGGAAGAAATGCAGCAAAACCAAATCCCCGCGTTTAGAACGGACTCGGTGCTGACAGGGCTGACTCAGTACAAACTGGGAGTCAGTGTCAGACCAGGCTGGAAGGTGAACCCACGCTTACTTTGGCATGTTCATGCCCTTGATGCTGTGCCGGTGGATGTTGTAGTAGAACGGGGGGTGCTCGGCGCTGTGCTCGGCCCGCTGCCGCTTCGCCGTGCCGCGCAGCACCTCCTCGCTTTTCCTCTTCCCTGCACCACAACAAGGCCACAGAAACCACTCAGTACTCAGGGACACCCCAAAAATGCCAGCAAAGCCTCAGGCAGTACACACGAAAACAAACCCACAAAGCAACTTCAGCTGTGTGCCTGCTTTTGTAAGCTGGTGTTTGCAGAGGTAAAATCTGTCCCGAATTTAATCAACCAGCCATTTTCAATAGTAAGCAGTAAATTAAAGTGGCCTTCATGGAGTATTTGGCATTCTGCTTTTACCAATAAATACGATTCCGGATAAACATGAAATAAAATCAGTATTGAGTGGGAAAAAACTCCCGAGTGCAATATTGTTAAATATAAAACAAGCTACACCAAAATGCTCCACTTACCATGTACCAAGTAGGATTCTGCAGAAGTATTTGGTGTTTTAATATATACGCCACACTCTTCTAGAATACAATTAGAAGGCAAAATTATTTCTACTGTGAAGTAGCAAAATGCTTTAATTACATAGAAGGAAATAATTCAATTATTCAATAATGCATTCAACTCTAGGGATACTCTGCTGTTAAATAAGTTATCACAGATCAGCATCTCTAAAAATCACCACAAAGCCAGTCTTCTCTGTGACCAGGTTGCCTGTTTTCTTACCTTGTTTGTTCTCATCACCAGGACTGTGGGTAGAGAAATGTTTGAGAGTTGTGCACTCTGCTTCGCAAACTAATGTCTTCAGAAGTGGCTGAGCTTCATCCAAGCCATACTGCACAGCCTCCAGCAGCATCCTCCTGAGGAATCCAGTGTTAAAGAGAGCTCCTGACCTATGAAACGCAACAGAAGTCAAAAGTCAAGGCTTCTTAATGCAAGCTGCTCCAGAATTCTCTTGTCCAAATTGGTTAGCAATTATATTACACTGAGATGATTTTTTTTGTAATGACAGCAACACTGGTCATGTTAAAAAAAAAATCAGGATCTCAAGAACAGTAATTTTATTTCTCCCTAAGATGTTGAGAAAGTCATTCAACCCGCAGGAGAAAGGTACTGTTGATTGCCCACCACTTTTAATACTAATTTGAAATGGTTAAAAGACTTAAAAAAGTATTTGTTCTTGTTTCTACAAATATTAATTAACAAGCAGTGTAGTATTTATTACCATCAGTACATGTAATGATTTATTTAATAAATTCTCCACAAGTATAGAGTAAAAAGAGCTACTTAGTATTTGGCAAATAGAGGAACAGAGAGGCAGGTTCTCCTGTGCAGGACATATTCCTTAAGTGCACTGAATGTGAAATTCAAAATGTGTTACACCTATTATCTGGTTTGAACAAAAGGAAAAACTGAATACCCCACTAAATTCAAATCCACACTCTGTTTCCTGAACTCCTGCTCACTGCTGTACCTCCTTTTGTAGTGCTAAAATAAAAATTGTTATGGTATGAACAGCTGAGCTTCAGAGCTCCTGGACCCAGAGTGACCCTCCAAATGTGTCCTGTGATGTGAACTTACCAGAGAGGACCAAGAAGCACTGCTGTCTTCCCAGGCATGCTGCCATGGCAGTCACAGGGCAGCTGCTGGTAAGGGTTTTCTGCAGCAGAAAAACAGCATTTAAATTGTTTGGAAATAGCCAGCCACGCCTGTGTTACTGCAGAGACAGATGCAGCAGGAGCTCACTTCAGTGAGGTATTTGGAAGGGCAACAGAAGAACTGTGACACCATTTTCACTTCTGCCGAGCAGCTCACGGTGAGATTTAGTGATTGATAACTTGATCTTTAATCAGTGTGAAAACACTGAAGAAAACAAAAAGCAATATAACTTCTCTATGTTTCTTTCAAGTAACAAGGAAAGTATTTGCCTTCCTACCCTTACATAAGCAGCTGTCCAGGCTAACAGTAAGTACCAACAAAAAAACCTGAAACATCAGCCAGTTACATCTGCAAAACACAGTCCACCTACGAGTCTTGTAAGCTCTGTGCAATTAAGGCATTAAGCAAACAATTCATTTACTAATTAAGATCTCTACCATAACACTGCACTCAGCTACTCATTCCCATCCTTACAACTTTAATCTGATTTTTTTAACAACTTTTTAATACCAGGCTCATTGCATGCTCGTGCACCTGACTCTGAGCAGGGCAAAGACACCACAAGTTGACAGTGAGCTATCCAAGAGCCTGTAACTTGGAAACAAGATTTTACGGTTTATATTCATTCAAACCACCATCTCCAGGAGTGCAATTTTTCTCTCCTGCCTCTGCTAATCTGTGTGTGAAGACAGCCCAATAACTACAGCAGGGGAAAGCCAGGCTGCTCAGTCCACTGCATTTTAAGGAACTGAAGTGAACAGCAGGAAAGCAATCTGACGCCAAAAGCTATCAAGCTGCTGCTGTCTAGAGGAACCCAATGGTATCAAAGGCTACCCCACTCCTACGGCTTCTCCTGAAGTGGCAGATCCATGGACATACCAGGCATCCTGGCAGCTCCAGCAGCTAGAGCTGGCTGGGAGGATGTCCTGTGAAGAAACGAATCTCAGAATGGTTTGGGTTGGAAGGGACCTTAAAGCTCATCCAGCACCACGCCCTGCCATGGGCAGGGACACATTCCACTAGCCCAGGCTGCTCCAAGGCCCGTCCTGCCTGGCCTTGGATACTTCCAGGGGATGGGGCAGCCACAACCTGAGCAATCTGTGCCCCAAATCCAGTCCATTTACAGGAAAATCCATGCAGACAACTGACCTAGCCCACAGCCATGAAGCACAGTGCCCTGTCCACCTCACACAAACTACTCACTGTTACATACAAGGGAATTGTTACTAATGGGATGTAAATACAAACAAGGCCCAGAACAGAGAGACAAAGTGCAAAAGAAAAGCCATTTACCTTCCACCATATTGCCCTCTTTCTGGAAAACCCTCTCTTCACACCACTGGCAGTGGATGAGGTATCGGACCTTCTTTGCCGAATCATCCGCAGGGGTCGGGCCCCGTAAAACTCTGACCACCACCAGAACAAAGTGTTCCAGAGCTACTGCCAGCAGCACTTCAATGCCTTTGTTACAGCGAGCTGCAGCTCTGGGGGGAGAAACACACACAAAACCCAAATTGTACTGAATTCAGCAGGCAAACACTGCCATGAACACCTGAACCTGCTGCACGGTTCTTGAGCTCATCCACCTCCTAGAGAGAGGTACTGAAGATTTGACAGATCAGGAGGAAGTGTTCTTTCTGAAGTGCCTTATTTTGTGTCCTTCCTAGCAGGCCAAGCAAATCTAATTTTACTTCTTTTCATCACTGTTAGAAATACTGGTCTGCCACCTGCACCATCACACGTGCAGGGAGAGGACAAGGGAAATCTAAACACGTTCAGGTCAGCATTTGTGCTCTGGCATTCTCAAAACCTCCGGTGATTTCATTTCCTTCTCATCTTTCCCAAGCAGTGGTCCCATCCTCTTGCCTGTACCTTTTTTCTCCAATTAGGTTTTACGTCTTCATTTATTTAACAGACTGAGTTTACTGAGAGTATCTATATGCAAATAACTAATTTCACAAGTCAGCAATCACATCCATCTTTTGAACCTCAAGTATGAGGATCTGCAGTGAACATCAGGTTCCACTGAAGCAAGTCTAACTGAAATGCTTAGCCAGAAGCCATTTGAGCAGTTTAATTTGTATTTATAAAGTCCTATGGAGCACTAAAATGGCAAAATTGATAGAGAAATAGAAGAGTTTGCAAGTCTGGGTATATTTTTTCACGTTACCATCCCACCCCCCCTACCCTACTGATGCATTTTCACCTTGCCCAGTCACTAATTATTTCTAATAATTACCTAATAATTTTTTACCCTAATTTGAGCTGGTTTAGCAGTACCTTGTGACAGCAGCAATTACAGTCCTTGCTGCCAGCTCCTTGTAGTACTCTGTTCTGACAATATTGCAGCCATAGTGACGCAGGGCCACGTGCTGAGCCTTGGCATACAGGGAGCTGATGTCTGTGGATGTCAACGACACAATCCCAAGGTTCCTCACATTTCTAAAGGCAGAGTCCAGGTAATTCACAGTAGTTCCAAAGGGGTCCAAATGGCTGAAAAGAAAGGAATTTCCACTGAGTGTCTATAAATGCTCCAGAGTCTGGCTTTACACTGAGGAAAACACTGTTTTATAACCTTCACCTATGATCACATTTAAAATAGAAAGAAGGAACAAGACTAAAACCTCCAGCACTGCTTAGATCTGGATGTTATTCATTAACAATACAAAAAAATCCCATCACTTATTTTGATGTCTGTATAGGGTTTGAATGTAGGCATCTATATACCCAACCTGGAACAACCAGCCTGCTTTAATTCAAAATTAATATGCTGCAAAGTGGATAAAAACAAGAAATGCAATACACAGCAGGCAAAGGTATGAATTTTAAACTAAAAGAAGTTTTAAAATAACCCAAAACTGATCTGGCATTTCCCTTCAGCAAACAGACAATGAAGTTATAAAAAAAACCCCCAGCCTGTCTTAAAATTTTCGTGTATATTTATAATCTATTCTGGATGTCAGAAAGATCAGTATTTTTCCATCACTTTCTAAAACATTTAAGATTAAAGTTCTGTCCCCACACCATTTCTGGGACAACAAAATTACATTTCAAGTGACTGTTGGTTGATTCTTTTATCATTCCAATTTCTCCAAATAATCATATACTGCGAAGTGGGGTGGGGCGTGTCATTACCAAACCAGAAAATTTTGACAGAAACATTCAACACTTACATAAAATCAAATGATCTCAAATGCATGATAACATTAGCATCCATTTTTGTCACCTCAATGGTGTCACTATTTTCTTCTCCATCTCCCACAGTTTCATCATTTTCTTCTTCCTTAATGTTCAGTTTCACCTTCATTTTGTTTAAATGACAATTTTCCTTAATCATTGTCACAGAATTTTCATTACAATCATTAATTGTAACTTTCACAGAACTTCTGAGGTGCTTTGCCCACTGCAATCCCATGATACCTGAGGAAAAACAGAATTCATGGACATTAAGATAAGAGATTTTAAGAGGACCACTGAACTTTAATATTACTTACAGCCTTTTTAAAAGCCTTAATACAGCTTTTGACAGCTGGTTTTTTGTACGGAAGCTCATGACTCCCTGCCTAAGGAAGAAAATCATTGTGTACCTCACATTATTTCTGAGTATGTGATGTCAGTTATGAATTTCTGCAACTTCCTCCTACTGGATATTAACCAAAATATTAAAGAAATGGACTTTACCAGTGGCACCAAAAGCATCCAAACATTCAATGGGTTTGCGCTCCCCAGCAAGCACGGCCAGTGCACAGAATATCAACTGCCTGGAAGATAAAAAAGAATGGCCATAATCTGTAAGTTGAGAGAACATTTTTACTTCCTTATTTATTTCCCTTTAATGTAACGCTGGAATATTTAAGCTAAACTCCACCTTTTACAGGGAAGAACTGTAAATCAAAAACCTCAGCTATGCTGAGAAGTTGAATTCTACAGCAGCATATTCTTCAGGTAAAATCTATTAATTACAGAAAAATACTTAATTGCTTCAGAAATGACAGTATTGCACATATAGTGTACTTGGGTATAAATATTATTTATCAAGAAGAGTTTTCTGATGAGAAACTCCTTTCTCCTGCGCTCTGAACAGAAGTTTCGCAGGGTTGCTTTTCAAAACGAGTATTTTTCACTACAAACTCCCCACCATTCTGGTGCATCCTCCCACTCCCTGCTCTCTCACCTGTTGAGTTTCATTTTAGGATTAAAATAGGAATCTGTCTTCTGGGGCGTGGAGTGGTTGGGAAGAACCTGCACATCTGTGGCTGACTCTTTCACCACTGCGTAAGACGACTTGGGAGCACGAACTGAAACGAGTCATTGAGGCGGAAGGAAAGAATCGGTGAGAACCGAAATTAATATTAACACAGTTGGTAAATTACACTGAAAAACTGCTCCCATAAAGCAAGAAGTCTGGGTTATGCTGCAATCCAACCAGCACATGGACCAGTTAATAAGGATGAGGGGGGAAGCAGGCAACAACTTATCTTCTAATCTCAAAAGTGGCAGATAAGGATCATGCTCCACCACAATTTTCTTCTCATAAAACATCAGATTTTTTTCTCAGTTGGGCTCTTACGTATCCACTCCAGTTTAAGAAAGCCAGCCCCTGAGCCTGAGGCTTAGCACATTTGATTTGCATGTTTAAACATAATACATTGCTAATTAATTAAAACCCTGTTAACATAGTCCTGAATGTGTATCCATGAACTGCAAAAATCCCTGAAAATTCTTGATCTAACCTAAGTTATCAAACAGCTCCATGAAATGTGCATAAACAGCACAAGTTCATGGACAATTCCTGCACCTGAGTTCTGTGGAAAAACAAGCTTTCAGATCTGACAGCTGTAAACACAGGCTGCCATTCCTCTGAGCAATTCATCCCCAGTCTAAAATGTACCTAGAAACAACCAGGAAAAGTTTTTTATCAACTGGATACCTTCCAGTGCTCACCCTACCTCTCTCTCAGGGCTTTCAAACACACATGTGGTGTATCTGCTCCACCTTCAGGGGCCCCAAGAGCTGCCAAGTGCCAAGAGCACAAAACCTCTGGATTTCTCCTCTCCCTGTGAGGAAAAACCACCTCATGCATTTTGTTAAAAAATGCTCAATGGGCCATTCTTTCCTCACAGCTCTGAAGGGAAGCATGCAGAGATCAACGTATTTCACAGCACAAACTCTACAAAGATATGGAATATGGTACTACTACCACTTTTCAGACATGCAAACTGATGCCCAGGCATCAAACTACTGGCATTCCAATTATTTAAAATGTTTTTAACCTACTTTATGCAAGTTTAGAAATCAAAGTCTCATTCTGGAGAAAGTCAGGTAGGATTGTAATTTATCAAAGAACTACTGACACCTCTAACATGACTCTCTGGGACTGAAAAAACATCATCTTGTTTTGGGAACCCAGGCTCGTGCAGTCTGGATAAAAAGCAAAGGATTTTTACATTGCAGAAAGATTTACTCCAGACTTTTTATTCTGTGGATGCCACATCCCTCACTCTTTTGGAGACACACAAGCTGGTAGTTACAACATTAATGATGAGGGGAGTACTAGTTATCAGTAAGAACACAGAAACTGGTCAATGCAAAACTAAATCACAACTCTGCTACACCTCTGATGAAACAAAAATTCTGAAACTTAAGGGCAGATTTTTCATCAGAAAAGCTAACTGTTTCTGAATTTTTCCCGTGTCTCCCACCCCTTATCACAGTTACTGCATGTGGTACATGACAGAAAAAGACTGAATGTTTCCTGTCAGCCAGAGCCCACCTGTGATAAACCTTGACTCAGTCTCTCCTTTATTCACGTGACGATTGATGTGACCTATCATGTCAGTCCTTCGTACGATAGTCGCTGAGCAGATGATACAGTGGTAATGAGCTCCCATCTTGGACACTGTCTGTAAAATAGAGCCTTTTAAGTAGTTTCAGAATACATAAAACATGGTTAAAGTAGCACTGAAGTTAGGCATGTGAGAAGTCATCTGTCTGTTACCTCTAGAGCACTCAAAATATCTGGAATCTACAGCCAGAGCTGATTTAGGCAGCTGGCCCCACAAGAGAGGTACAACCACATTCAGCAACCCGAAGCCTCTATCACACACCCTGGACAAACAAGCTTTTGGCATCACACACAGAGGAGCAAGATGTATTTGGTGACTAAGCAGATCTCAAAAGTTCCCCCCAGTCACCCAATTCCCCCACTTTGTACAGTACCAAGAATTTCTGTGGTTCAGCGTTTTTACCTGGTCTCCAACAAGGTTGGGTTTTACTGGCCGACAGGATAAGTGACAGATGCACATTCTGTACCCTGGAAAACAAATCCCATTCCAGAACAGTAAATGAACAGCCTGGCTGCGGCCTGCACCACATGCTCTCACTTCAGATTTCACAAGACAGCAGTAAGAGAACATCACCAATTACCTGGTACATTCACTCTCTGCACAGGGTAATTTATCAGCTAATTATACATTTTAAATTTTAAAATGCACAGAATCTACAATTTCTTAAAATAAGTCTCTGAGCATCCTACAAAGCTACACCAAGTCTCCAGTTCAGGAGTATTTGTGAGTCTTTCACAAAAATATTGTTACCTGACTTAAACACTTGTGTGAAGACTCCTATAAAACATACGTTCCAGTTAAAGAAAACCAAAATGAGACACCTGCTACTTCAGCTGGAACATTTATAGTTCAGCTTTCTTGCCCATCCCCTAAACAGTCACTTTATTTCCCACAAACTATACACCTGGATTTTTAAAGAACACACACCGCTCACTTTCTTTTCCTTCCTAAACTTCTTGCAGGGATTTTAATGCATCTTGTAAGTATATCACAGAGTTTATTAAAAAACAATTAAAGCTACTAAATACTGATGCTACATAAATACTTGAAGTGTCTATTGGAACCCACGGAATCTTTATGATGCACCAAAATTGACCACACATGTGTGTCTGATTATTATTAGTACATAACTAAAACTTTTATTGAAGTAGTTTTCATTACACGCATATTTTAAATTTTATGGTAATTTTCATGACATGCCAAGCAATTGTTGGTGTTTTTCTAAAGAGAAAATGCACAATTGTAACCATTTTGGCTGGAGAAGAATAGAGTGATGTCACATTTACATTTTACATCCCACCTCAAAATTCATTCTATCAAAATTCAGAGCTGGTAACAAAATGCTTAAATCAAGAGGAATTTTGAAAGATGAAACACAGAACATGTCCACAATTTCTTCTAGTATTTACTATTCAAACACAATTGCCATTACCTTCAAATTCAACAGAAACTTTCCAGTGCAAATTCTGCAGGTGACGATGGAGTTTGTGGCTGTAGCAAGCTTTGAATTTCTCCTCAGGACACAAGGGACAAGGCTTCTTTTCATCTGAAAATACAATTAAAACCTATGAGAAACATGCAGTGCAGTTACCCCTCGTGTTAGCTGAGATGTAGGCCAAGAGAAAAAAGGCTGAAGGTAAAATCAACATGAGTTAGAGATTAAATCCCCAGGGAACATTCTATTTCATGTACAAGCTTAAAATTTATGGGTTGCCTCTTTCTGCTCCATAGAATATAGACCAAAATCACTGTAACTTTAAAAATCATTAACTTCTACAACCTTTGGGTTTTGGTTTCTAGTACTTTTTACTCCAGCAACATGTGGCTCATGAAACTTCTGAAAAGTACTGAGGAACAACAGAACTTTACACACAACATGCAGAGACCTGTAATGTTTAAAAAAAAACCAAACCAAAATCCCCACAAATTAGGAGGTTAGAACAAGACTTTGTTGTTCCAACTCCTGGATCTTTTGGATAAAACAAGCAGCTGATATTTCTTTAAGCTGCAAAAAAGGCAATATACCCTATATCAAATAATTTTGAAAAATATAAAATAGTTCTTCAAAATTCTTCATGTGAGACACAAAAAGCAAAGGCAAGGCTGTGTAACCAAGGTGTTGAAGCCCTTGAAGTACTAATCTAAATAAAAGCTAGCTGAATGTCAAACAACCTCTCAGGCAGAATTTAGCAGAAGAGAATAAATCATAAAGCCCTTTTTTACAAAACCCCTAATCTTTAAATATCATAAATATATGTATTATGTTAAAGATAAAATCTAAAGGAAAATGTAACATGAAGATCTGTGTTCTGCGACACTGTTGTGGAAAACTCACCTTCTCTCAGGTCAGCCAGTTTCTCTAGATCAGCAAGGTGTCTCTGAATTGAAATATGTTTGTCTAAAAGAAACCCCAGAAATATTTAGAAGTTAAACATTCTTAGGTTAAAAGCTGCTTTTAGTTTACTGCTGCTTTTCTATGCATCATTTCAAATCTCGCAGTGTTAGGGAATGACTGTAGTAGCAATTGGAGCACTTGTTTTTGTCCTTTAACTTCCTTGGCAGCAGGAATGTCTGCAAATATTATCCCCAGAATGGCTGTTTAATAAGATCCATATATTTTCATATATTCCTACTTCTTTTTAATACTGACACACAAACTTTCTCAGATTGGAAAGACCCTCATTTGAAAAAAAACAGCTGAAAAGATCAAGTCACATTCCCTTTACACCTGGTTTTACCACTCAGCATTGTTAGTGAATGCAAATCATGCAAGAAAGCAGTACAAAAACATCCTATGAACTGACTGGCAAAACAAAATATAAACTAAAAGTGAACTAAATTTAAGAACAATTATTCACTTTGGAGCCAGGATACATTAAGTTCTATCATTTTCTTTTTCTTTCCCTTAGTAAACAGTTTAACCTTTAAATCTACCACCTGATTTTTCAACTTATCAGTCAGAATTTGCCAATACCAAAAAATTTAGGTTGAAATCTGCCTTATTGATTCCAGCACACAGAACATCCCACTTCACTGTAACACAGATTCTGCAGCAACTTTAACCTTTACAATGTTTTTACAGGAGAAATCTTCAGGTTTTCTTATGCGAGACAAAGCAACTGATCCACGTGCTCAGGATACAGAGCTGAGTTTTAAAATGAGATTTCACACATTCCCTTTACCTTTCCTCACTACTATTTCTACCTTTCCTCAAGCACGTGACACAAATATTAAGAGTTTATTAGCAAACCTCTTGGGTAATCAGATGATACATCCAAAATGTTGCTATCAGATTCCCTTGGGCGTTCTTCCTCTGCTCCTTTTTCTTCAGCTTCCAATTCTGACTCGGGAATTTTCACATCCACGTTGTTGCTTTTCACTTTTTCAGAAACCACGACACCATCTTAAAACCAAACAAAAACCCAGTGAAAGTGTTGTTGATGTAACTGAACTATACAAACACGTTCATTTGTTTCCAATAATCCGGTGCTGACTACAAGCATGAAGGAGGGAAAAAAAATTATGTAGGAGAATAGTATGAGCTGAATTATCACTCCCACTTATCCTTGGAAACCACCGTGGAATAATGCCGTCCTGGACAGCTGAAACTGACTATTCACACATCAGTATCAAATATTTAAGGTGAACAAAATAACATTTACATGTTATTTTCCGGCAGGATGCACTGAAGCAAGGCAAAGCAGGGAAGGAGGAGCTCCAAATTCTCCTGACAATTTACTATCGGCTAAGAAAGTTTGATAACAATTTAGAACAGTTCATGATTCAAACAATATGAAAGAAGAAGGGACTAAAGCAGGAATTTACTATCAGCAGAGGCAGTGATGAGGATAAGTGCTGGTGCCACCAGCATTTGCAAGTGAATGACTTCCTGGGGCGGTGAGATGGGCCTGGTGAAGAATGTCAAGCACTTAAAGTCGCTGAGAGATGGGGCAATAAAATGAGAATAGTCAAGTGCCCAAGTCAACTGCCTGGGGCAAACAACTGAAGGAATAGGTAGAATTCCCCAGAAGGTGTGGCCCGACCTCTCTCCAAGGGACACTGGGAAGCACTAGGAAAGGATTCAGAAAGCCACGTGTATCTATCAATGTTGCCCTGCTCCCAGCAAGATTCCAAGGCACAGGTGGGACTAGGGAAGTTTCAACTATGCATAACAAGAAATAACAAAGCCCTGGCATCGCTTTGCAACTACTGAGAAGCAACAGAGCAGGCCAAGACTTTTCAGCCTGGATGGGACACACGTTTCCAAGACCAGGAGGTGCAGAGACAGCACAAAAGGCAGCCACGTGCTGTCTAACCCAACACAGAAACTGCGATGCACCACATGGAGGAAATATGGAGCCACGAACTGGTTTGTGTCGGAAGTTACTTCCAGAGGATTCAGCAATGTATGGCTGCTCTCTGGATGGGACATGGAGCACCCTGGGATAGTGGAAGGTGATGGGATGGACTTTAAAGTCCCTTCCAACACAAACCATTCCATGATTCTCTAATTTCGCTGATCTTCCCTGTCCACCTACTCCTGACCAGAATTTAAGACAGGCTGGAAGGATCTTACAGCAGTTCTTTAAATCCCCCTGGGCTACTTTTGTTTGTTTTCTTTTAAACACTGTTGTTGGGTACAAATATCTGTTATTATGAAAACAAAACAGAAAGAGGAAATGGAAGGAATACCTCAAGACAGGGGCTCAAGAAACTGAAAAAAACAGAAGCACAGACCAAAGTTATTCTACCTACCTTAAAATCTATCAGGAGGTGCATTGCTATGCACAGATTGTTACTGTGTTCCTCACAGACCGTTTTAAGCTAACAACTCACCTAAGAAAAACTTGCATGGAGCCTACTGCTCCATTAAAATGTTGCAGGATTCCTGGTGATAGTTTCTACATGCTTTATTAATATAAAGACAGAAAGTAAACCAGTGAGTAAAAGGATGTTTGGTAAGAAATCCATAATAGCTATTGGTTAGCTGCGAGACAAGTGGAAACAGTTAAAAAAATGTATAGTGAGAGCACAGCAGTGACAAAAACCCAGCAGAGCTGGACAGGCTGCATCTTCAGAGCACGTGGAGAGGTTAAAATGGTTGAAAAGGATTATACGTATATATATATATAAAAATATAGTTAATATGTAAGTGCACATGGAGAGAGGTAAACTTTCACACTGAACGATGAAGAAAAGCAGGCTGCTACCGAACCAAGACCTCAGGATTTTTTAAATGCCCACCAGGAATCACTGATTACGCACAAACTGAATAACGCTTCAGAGAGGCTAAAGTATACCTAAACGAGAAAAAGAACTAATTAGGAGAGTCAGCTCACTCGAACCGTAAGGCTGCAGCAGCAAAAGGCTGGCAGCAAGGGCCCACTTGGGGGGCTGGAAATCCAGCAAAACCAGTTTACAGAATCCCAGAGCGGGCCAGGTCGGAAGGACCACGGTGGTCCAACCCCCGTGCTTCAGCAGGGTTATCCTTGAGCACATGGCGCAAACACGTTTTGGTTTGAAATACTGCGGGGAAAGATGCGCGCCTGAGCCCGCAGGCCCACGCGGCACTCCGGGCTCCTCACGGGACCTCGCAGAATAAAAAATGATCACCAAAGACAAAGTATCGTTAGGTCTGGGGAAGAAAGAAGCGACAGGAGCGCGGGTTCGAGCGGCGCGAGGCCCCGCGGGAACACGTGTGGCCCCGCACCGCGCCGGGAAAACGGGAGAACCGGGAGCCTGTGCCTCCCAGGGCTCCCCGGCGCGGGCGGGAAGCGGCCCCGGGATGTGAATTCAAACCTGCCCGGGGTGTAAATTCAAACCCGCCCGGGCTCCGCATGGCGCCCGCCCGCCCTCAGCCCCGGCACGGCGGGCCCGGCCCC
>VWZT01015553.1:69296-114146 GCA_013397055.1 Pachycephala philippinensis | reverse complement strand
CCGACCGCCGCCGCGGGGCTCGCGGGGGAGCGGCCGAGCGCGGTGAGGCGGTGCCGCACGGTGCCTGTTGGGCGGGAGGAAGGGAAGCTGTGCTGGCAGCACCCCGGGTGCCGTGTGGGCCTCCGGCTCTCCCCTCGGAGGGAGGCAGGAGGCTTTCGCCCCTCAGCCCCCCGTGGACAGGCTCCCTCAGAGCCCGGTACTGCCCGCGCCTCAGGGTGGAGCTGCTGCAGGGCTCCCCTGCTTGGGTCTGGGGTCTGGGAATCGCCTCGGGAGCTCCGGGTAAAGCGTTCCACAGCTCTCCTGAACTTCCTGTTGGTGTGCGCTGGTTTGTGTGGAGGGTGGCGGGGCTCCTGCGGGTTGTCACTGTAATTCCTCCATCCTCGGGAGGGAGCGAAGGCGGCAGTCACATAGTCGGGACTGCCTTAGAGAGTCACAGCTTCAGTTGGGTTGGAAAAGCCCTCCAAGCCCATCGAGTCCAAGCCGTGCCCTATCCCCACCCTGTTGCCAGCCCAGAGCACTGAGTGCCACGTCCAGGCCTTCCTTGGACGCCGCCAGGGATGGGGACTCCAACACTTCCCTGGGCAGCTCCTTCCAGTGTCCCATGGTCTGAAAATTTGATTATACGACCCAGTGTTAGAGGATGCTTGTTTCTGTTTGTTTGCTGGTACAAAATAGGTGTCTCTGGGGAGGTGTAATCGTTGTGCTTTCTGGTCTGGCGTTCCCTTAGATGTGAATAATTAACCCTTTTGAGATCTGCTGTGGCTCTGCAATGAGAAAACAAAAGGCTATTTTAAGTACTTTTCTCTGTGCAATTAAAATTTATTTTTGTCTCATCTGGACCTAAAAACTTGACACAAGTAATAAAGACAACACACTTTTTTTCGTAGAATTTGAAGATGTCTAAAAAGAAGCTGAAGAAACTAGCTGGAAAGGAAGACTGTTTGGATGGCCAAGATGACAAAGTAGGAGCAGAAATATTACTACGTTTATTATCTTAATTCAATCTCCTAAAATCAAGAGAACGTGAATTGTTTAGCATCCTTGTGGTAGAAGGATGAATCCAATTTAAAGATGGGATCACAAAGAGCAGTGGGAGGATTGAGTTGGTCAGATAATGAATTGTGTTTTTCTCCAGAGGCTGTGAGTAGTGTGGGTATCAGAAAATAAGAGACTTTTTTATTTTTGTGTATCTTTCTGTTTGAGCAAAGTTGGGTTTAATACTAGTGCTGAAACCAGTGCTGTTTTCTTGGACTTTTCTGTATCTTGGATCATACATCTTAATTTTCTGATTAGTCACGAGTTGTACTTCACAGCCTTTTGGTGAGCGACTCTCAAATATTTCCTTCCAACCACTGAGACATAAATTAATGACCAAAATTCTCAGCATATTCTAGTATATACGTGCATCCAGTAAGTCAGCTGTCACTGAATCACTTGTAAAATGCAGGTGCTACAGGAGTTGTCATCTTTCTGGTCACACTTCTGTGTAGCTTCCTATTATTTTTTATTGTTTATGTCCACTTCTGACAAGTTATTTACTCTCAGAAGTGCAATACATAGTTGATAAATCAGTAGTTTAATAAATCCACACTTAAATTTGCTAGATCTTTTTTCCGTTGGATTTTGCAAAGAGTGTATATAAAGTAAGAGAGCTTTTACCGTCTTCTCAAATTTTTTTTGCAAGTGTTAATAAATGATCATGATATTATGTACTTATAAACTGAATTATTCGTGTTGGACACTTTTTGATCATAGAGAAAATGTTGTTCAAAGTCAAATATTTATAACTATTTTTAATTCCCCTGAATTCCTTACTATTATTCAATTTGTCTTTTAAAATTAACTTATCCTAAGGTGCTTTATTTGTTTTGGTTTTTTTTTTACTTCTGTAATACAAAGGGTAAACACTTGGCTTAAAACCTCATACTGTAGCTTATTTCTGTTGCTAATGCCTGTACCAGTTTGAAGAATACAGCTTTAACAGTAAAAAGATAAGGAAACCTCTAATACTAGCAGGTGTCCTCCAGTGTGATCCCAGTATGGGTGGAAGGTGTCTTATATCCCAAACTGATAGTGCTGGGAGGAGAGGAACAGTAAGAAAATTTGCTTGTGATGACTGAATTAAGTGAAAATTTTTCAGAAAAGGAGGAGGTAGGTTGAAAAGAAATATTAAAAATGTCGTGGAAACTCATGATTGTTGGGGAATAGGCCTTGAAGAGAGAAGTGAATAACCGAGCAGCTGGAAATGGGTTTGTTATCACCAGAAGTTGTCTCGGCAGCATCATTAGCTCCACCTACCCCAAGGCAGCTCCTTCACTGCCTTCCAGCTGGTGGGGACAGCAGGGGGTTGGATGTGACCCTGGGAGGAGCCTTTGGAATTGTCTGTCACTCTGGTTTTTCTGTTGCGTTGCTGGTATTGGTCCTGCAGCTCCAGAACCAACCACAGGCAGAAGTTCTCAAAACTGCCTTAATTTAGGACTCCCCTGGTTTCTGCAAGCCTCTGATTTTTGCATTAAGGCTCTCTAGTGTAGAAGTAAAGCAGCTAAGGTTCTCTAGGTAGGAAAAATCTCTGCACCAGTGACCTAATGGCCTCCCTGAGTCAGCACGCCGCAGTTATTGAAGGAGTGAATTATTTGTGAAAGGATGAACTGTCTGGAGCTTCCTTATCCAAAATAATCCATATGTTACCGTTCTCTGTTGTAACTTCCCAAAACCACAGCAGGGTGTAGGAAAACTGAGTCGTATAACCCAGAGGTGTATAAAAACTGCCTGTCTTGTGGCACACATGGTTTTACCTGAGTGCCTGTGAATTGCTCATGGTAGGAATGTTGCTGTCTCAGATCTGTAGTTGTCACTGTTGTAGTGGACTGTGTTGAATCACTCTGTAAGCATTAAAGTGCTCCATGATTAAATCATGAAGTGCTGCTAAACCCTTTGCATCCTTATCTTTGCATGCACATCCTTGGCATCCTTTGACAGCTGTTTCTCAAAGCAGCCAAACCACTCAGTTGTGACATTGTCTTAGAAGGCTTTTTTTTAACTGCAGTTTCCTCTGTAAGCCCCAGAATTTTTTTTTTCTTTCAGAATTCTGAAGACACAAGAGCTTACAAGCACACTGTGAAAGGAGAAACAGAACCTCAGAGGTAAATTCTCAATCTGTCATTAAATAGAACTACTTAAAAGTATAACAATCACAGACCCTTTAATGCTGAACTGAAGACTTTTTTCAACCTGCTCACCAAATAAAATATGCTGTTTTAACCAGTCTTTCTTTGGATATTTTAAACCTAGTGTACAGTAAATATAATTACTGAGTATTTTCTCTGCTCTTATAAGAAAGTTTCCTAATAATTTTTCATACAGGTCACGATTTCTGTAGAAGGTTACTGTATTCCCATCCATTGTTCCTTTTCCAAGTTCTCCAGTCAGTGCAGGATAAACAGCTTGAAAGGTGTGTGTGTTTTGGCACTGTGTGACCAAACTGACCTTTTAGGATGACACACCTCCTTTATCACTGAACTGCTGTTAAAACTTATCTGTGTGATAAGAAGAAGCTTGATTGTGCAGGGTGTCTCTCAAGCCAACAGTGAATGCAGAAGAAGCTTTTTCTCCATGTTCTTAAAGCTAAAATGGCTGTACAGTGGCAAATCCAATAAGTGCCGTATCAAACTATTTTGAAGGATAGATGTTGCTCCAAGTTCATGTTTAAGAACGTGATGCTCATAAATGCTTAGCTCTAACTGTCTGAATCAAATGCAGGTGCCTTTTCTGTTGCTCTTTTCCATTAACTGAGCTAAATTACATTACTTTCTTCGTAATGTTTCTGTAGATCCAAACCAGAGAAAGACGGGCAAGAGAAGAAGCGACACCGAAGTTCTGGTGTTTCCCATGATGCTGATGGAACATCCCAGGAAAAATCTCCAAACAGAAGCAAAACCCTGGATGGTTCTTCAATTCAAACTGGAAAGCAAAAGAAAATAGTGATCCAGTTTAAAGCCAAAGAAATCAAACATGGCAAAACCACCCGCACTCCTGATGTGGTGGCTGCCAGCAAGGAAAGAAGTCACTTTGATGGAACAGAAGGAAAAAGGCTCTGGCACAGCTTTGAACTTCAGAGGGACAAGGCACTGAAGAAAAAGAGAGAGAAAGAACTCTGCAAACTCAAGCTAAAAGCAGAACAAGCTATGTTAGAAAAGTTTAAGTCCTCTGTGTATGAGGTACCACATAAAAAGGCAGAGAGCTCAAAAAAGCGGAGTGAAGATGTCAGAATTCCCAAAAAGGCACCTGACAGCTCTGCAGGGACTGGGCATGGTGATAGGCCTGCCACAAAGGAGCCAAGAGCATTATCTAACTTCTGGGAAGAAGAGGAGGAAGAAGAATATAAGGACTTTGCTGTGAAAAAGAGGCACGTGAGTAAACACAGACCATCACACTCCTCGTCTGAAACTCCACCACGGTGGGACTCTGGGAAGCGCAGGAAACACGGCGCTCATTCTCCTAAATCTCCTGGGCACTCAGGGACTAAAGAAGGGGACTTGGAAGCCACAGCACTGTGCTTTAAGCAGGTAATGAGAACCCAGTTCTTTGTATTATGTAGATGTTTCAGGCTGGTTTCTCAATGGCAGACAGATTTATATGAGCAGACTGTCTTCTTACAGAACCCAGCCAGCTTTCATAGCTAACTAGGTGGATTTTTCTGATCCCAATGTAAACCTTGTTCCCATCTTCCTCAGCTAAATGTTAAACAGACCAGAAGAGTAAAGGTCTTGTATGTTGGGACTGTGTCTGCACAGATGCTTCCACGGCTTTGCTTTGCTGCTGGGGGTGTGGAATACTTCAGTTTAGGTATAAATCAGCTGATTTTTTTTTTTTTAAGCTGGTATGGTTAGTTCATTTTTTGAATGAATAAACTGAACCAATGAAAACTTGCTGCCAGACAGAGCATTGCTGGCAGAGTGATGCCAGGAGAGCTTGGGGTGGATCTGGGACTAAATTGGTATGTGTGCTGCAGAACTTCCCTTTTATCTGTGATGGGTTTGTTTCTAAGCTCAGGTTGAGGTGCAGAGCCAAACACAAGCTGGATCTTGAGCACGGGGGTTTTTTTGCTGTTGTTGTGTAAATGCCCAGCATCTTTGGAGATTCCAGTTTGTGTTACGGTGGTGTGAGCATTTGTGTGTATGCAAACAAAATTAATACGTGCAGAGCCAGGGAGTCATTGAGGTTGGAAGGCACCTCTGGAGATCATCCAGTCCAGCCCCCTTCCTCAAGCGCAGTCAGCCAGAGCTGGCTGTCCAGGGCAAAGGATGGTGACTCCACAACTTCTCTGGACAGCCTGGTCAAGCACCTTCGATGTAAAAAAGTGGGAGGTTAATGTTCAGATGGAATTTGCTGTGTAATTCACTGTTATTTATTTAAAAGAAAGCAATGCATGTAAGCCGTATTGAAATGATACTGTAGATGCTAATAACTGTGGTTTATGTTCCCTATTCGCTTGGAAATACCCAGTGTTCTCTAAAAAGCCCTGTAAGATATGTGTTGTACTTCTGTTCCTGCTTGTTTCTAGAATGTTGAGGTCCTGTGCACTTCTGACTCCTACCAGGGAGGTGAGGTCAGAAAGCGTGTGCATGTCCCAAAGGTGAGTGAGGGACTTGTTTAACACTGTAGGGCTGTATTCCAAAACTCCTGATGTGGGGATCCCTTGTTCCTCAGTATTCCGTGATATTTTGGGGTATTGGTAGGGCTTTTTTAATTCTCCCTACAGAGCTCTGAAGACTTTCCACCCCTTCAAGACAGTCAGAACGCAGAAACAGACCAAGAGGTTGGTAATGCTTTCATTTAACATTCCTGAGTTGTCTTAAAGACCAAGAGCACCAAGGTTGTGTAACTGGAGAATTCCATGACCTTTCCTAGTATTTGGCATTGTTGACTCATGCTCTACACTCCAGAAATGTGGAGCATTTATTTAAAAAACTAAGCAAACTTGCTAAAGTGCTGCTAATCAGGAACTTTCTGAGATAATGAGTGTCTTTCTGTTACCATGTGCAACAAAGGGGCCTTCATAGTTGCTCACATGCTCCAGCTGTCTCATTTTCCATCCTCTAACTTTTTGGTTGGAAGAGAGACATATTTTTTTAAGAAGTGCCTGTTGGGAAACTTGCAGTTTGTCTAACAAAAAAATGTAGCAAAGTTTTTGAATACCAGGTAGAAAGGTCATAAATCTTTCTAGGCCATATTTTGGATGTCTTTAGTGGAGCATATGCAGAAGTTCTCATGGCTTTACATTTCCTATGCAGACTTAAAATTTTTCAGACATTATTTTGAGGCAGTTTAAACAGCATTAATGCAGAAGTATCTCTTTGGGGAAGAATTAGGAAGTGATTCCTTCCAATGGATTGCACATGCACATTTTCTCACTGTAGATGCAGATAGTTGAAGACTTGCACGTTGCTCGTGTGGAGAAGAGGATGGCCCTGTCTGTAGTACAGACCTGTGGAGAACTTACAAGCATGGAAATAGATCTTCCAGAACAGGATTTAAATATTTCTGCTGGTATGCCATGATTGGATCTGCTTTGCTCTCTAGTTGCAGCCAGTAATTGCAGTTGTTGATGGTCTGAGTAGGGAGCAGACAACTGATTGTTTCTGCTGTTTTCTCTTTTTTTCTCTTCCCCTAGGGGCTTTTAGTTCTGGTCTGAACATCCTAGTGGTCATAGACACAAATATAATGATTAGTCACCTTGAGTTTGTGAGATCCCTGAAATCTGAGGATATACCAGGTATGTAAATATGTTCTGATCTGTAAGACATTGTAAGAAAAACAGATGCTGTAAGAGCTTCAGGTTACCTGAAGGAAACCAAGCCTGGGCTCCTTAAAAAGGAAGCAGATTTCATGCAGAGGCAGAGGGCTCACACTTGAGAGGCTGGTTCTGTGAACCCAAACAAGCTGCATCCTAGGGAAGCCTCAGTTGTGGAAGCAGAACCTAATTGGCTTGTAATAAGCCCATGTGCCTGGAGAGAATCATGGCAGATACTCCAGGAATATGCTTGAATTCCTAGAGGTAAATAAGTCTTAACCCTTTCTAAGAACATAATTTAAACCATTACTAGTAATAACTCTGTTTTCTAGTCTCCTTTTAGCATTTATTTTTCTAGAAATATAAAATGATTTAAAATGTGTTGAGCAGTCAGTCAGTGCTTTTTTTGTGTCTTGGTAAAAGTGGCAGAACTGAGCAATTTCTCAGGAATTCAGAATGAGACCCTGGCTTTAATATCTGGCTCTAATATGCTAGAAAGCTGTTGGTTATTTGATGTTTGCAGGGTTAGGATCACGCATGTCAGTTCTCGGTAGGCATATCTGGAAGCTATCAGAATGCTTAGGGTGCTTTGATGCTTTCAGCTAGTGAGTACACTTATTCCAGCCACCTGGAAAATACCTTTGCTAAAGGCCTGAGTGATTTTCAGGAGTGTGTCAGACTCTATTTCTCCTCACAGGTCAGGAATGCCGTTGTCTCATGTACACTGAGATGCCTTTTTAGAATACTGCAACTCCCAGTTTCTGGTCCTGCACCAGACCGACCATGTTGAGAAGGCTGCTGATCCCTGGCCTATTTATTACGAAGCAGATG
Source organism: Pachycephala philippinensis (assembly GCA_013397055.1). NCBI lineage: Eukaryota > Metazoa > Chordata > Aves > Passeriformes > Pachycephala > Pachycephala philippinensis. The sequence goes on along the minus strand of VWZT01015553.1, from coordinate 106,522 downwards.
GTTATTAATGCATTTTTTCAAAATTCTGTTCTTATAATGTGAATGAGAAAGAAAATGGTTGAAATATTTGTCATGGGTGGACCAATAGAACAGTCATTAACCTTCTGATTCACCCTGTATTTCATGTAAGAGCTTTAAAGTTCAGCCCATACTTACCTACAAATAAAACCACAGTCCAGTATCCACACTTCTGTTCCTGGTTTAGGAGTGCTGGTTGGCAATGAACACAAGCCCTTGCTGCTTTTTTTTTGCTGCTTGTTTTGGCACCGTGACTGCTGTGGTCACTCAGGTGTATGCAACCTCGTATTCCAGCTGTTGTGTCACCTTGCTGCAACATCTTACAGTGAATGTGTGCCAAGATAATTGCTGCAAATATGTGTTATAATGTTGTCAAAGTATTCTGCTGATTAAAATCGTGTCTCCCTTTTGTTTGCCTAGTATTGTCACTTTTCCATGTAATCAGTGTAGTGCCAGATTGAGGAAAGATTAGAAAGAGGGAACTCAGCCTTTTTCAGCTCTTTTTCGAATGCTAGACTCTCTCGAGCAAGGAATATGAAAACTATTGGCAAAAAGGTGTGAACTTGCATAAATTTGATGCTTGAATTTAAAGTTCTCTGTAGTAGTTTGTGTCGCTCCTGCAAAAACCGTTGTTTATTGGTGGTGGTTTTTTTCCTTCCAGGAGTTGATAGACTTGCATTAATAATTCCCTGGGTCGTCCTACAAGAGCTGGACAACTTGAAGAAGGGGAAAATGTTGCAGCATGTTCGGGACAAAGCTATCCCTGCAGTGCAGTTCATCTACAAGTGTCTCAAGAACCAGGATTCCAAACTGTGGGGGCAATCCATGCAGCTGGCTTCTCAAAAAATGTGTAATACATGTGTAATCCATTTGTGCTGGGTACTTCATCCTCGTACTTCACCTAGTGGCAACCTTAGAATTCCAGCTTTAATGGAGACTTTGCTCTGCAGTTAGCTAATTAAAATGAGCTAATGTCTTACAGCAGCCTTCAGAGTGTATCTGAGGCTGTGGCATGCAAATGCGTTATTAGTGGCAGTGCTGTGTTCACTATCTATTGTTTTATCAGTTGTTTCTCACTTTCACCTTACACTTGTGCCCTTGTGTGGGGAATATTAAACATATAAAGAGCACCCTGAGTGCACGGAGGTTTGTGGGGCTGAGGTGTGCCCACATCCCTCAGCTGTGTCTGCACTGCCTTTGCAGATGGGCTGAGTGACGAGAACAACGATGACCGCGTCCTGCAGTGCTGCCTGCAGTACCAGAAACTCTTCCCACAAGCTCTTGTTGTCCTCTGCACGTGAGTTGCTGGGTGCCTTTAGCTCTCCTGCCACACTGCTTTCAAATCAGGCCTTAAAGAGACAGCAGTTTCTGAAGTAATCTCTTGGAAGGGTAATCACCCTCTTAAAAGCTAGAGTAGAAGGATATAATAAACCACTAAAATTGGAGATGGAATCATCTTCATGAGCTTGAGGCCTGAAATAGAATTCAGCTTCCTCAATATTAAATTTTAAAACTTGTTAAAGCATAGGTTTGTCAGATTTTATTCTGGTTTCTCATAAAAAATACTACTGAAGTTACAAAATAGAAAAAATATGTGAATTAGTGATTGAGACCCAGTTAGAGACTTCATCTCTGTTCCCAGCCAGGCAAGCAGAAGCAAACAAGGGGTTAATCTTAGAGGGAAGCTGGGGATGGATTTGCTGCTGTTCCTGTTCGTGAGGATAAGAGCTGACCTCTGAGTATTGATTCTGAATTTGATAGGAGCAGGTGAAGCCAGCTTGAAGGCTAATACTCCTTGGCTCTACTTGCTCTGGTCTTGGCTAGAACCAGTTCCTGCACAGTTCAGTGAGGGGGGGTTAAAAGTCTGGGCACCATTTGGATTTTTCAAGTTGACACAGGTGGCTGCTGAAAATGCCATTTCAGTCACAGCATTCATAGGGTAGTGATGGTGATTTTACATTTCACTGATCAAGGAACAGTAGGTGACTTCAGAACTGCTTTTCATCCAAAAATCCCTTTATCGTCTACCAATATAAGCAATGGGAATTTTTGAGAAAGTACTGGGATGCAACTTTGTCGTGGATTTTTAAAGTAGTTCTGCTGGAGCAGAACCTCAGAGTGGCATCTGGGATAACGATTTGGCCAGTAGAATAGTAAAAAAAGGCCTCAACAAGGAGAATTAGCTGTAGCCATCAAATAAGATACTGCTGTCTTAGAATTACTGCCTGGTTTGCTTTCTGAGATCATAGCAACTAAGCATCGCTGCTGTAGTAATTATAGCTATTGTTTTCTTAAAGCAAACCTAGACCCCAAAACACTTTTCAGTATGTTTCTCATTTTTACTTAATTCTCTGGTTTAATTTTTTTAACTGCTTCTAATTGCTTGAGAAAGGAAACTTGGTCTATATAGTGAAGTTCACAAAATAAGTTTTCCAAATACAGGTTTTTTCAGTGTGCTGCTTTTATTCCTTTTTTGACACCAATTAACTCTCTTCTAGGGATGATAAAAATTTGTGTAGTAAAGCCATTGTGAGTGAGGTGAAGGCATTCTGCAAAGCTGATCTGGTCACTGCTCTGCAGAATGTGAATGCAAACAGGCCCCAGAACTGTGAGGTGCTGCAGCAGCCAAAGCAGGGTGAGTCTGTGGAATATGCTAGTTTGTGAGTGTGTAAAAATCAGTGGGGCAGAGAACAGTTCCTACTATACCTTCAGTTTTCCTATGCTTTGAATCCTAAGGAATGTTTTTTGTTTGGGGAATGTTTTTTCAAAGGTTTTCTGAAAGTTTCAGACTTTAATTAAACCATCTGTCTCAGAGTTCTAGGAAATTCAAATATGATGTATTTTTATTTTGTAGAAAAAAACACTACATGAATTTCCTGTGTTTAGAGTAATTTAAAAGGTGTCCTGAACTTTTTGGGACTGAAAGAGGTTTTTTAATTTTTCCAAAGATACAGGTACAGCTTACAGAGCTCAGAAGTGATCATCTTGTGCTTGCTGATAACCCTGCTGGCTGTATATGATCTAAGTTATTTAAGGAAAAAAGAAATGTGGAGTAAGATCACTAATGAGTAATACTCTGGTGAAATTAACCTTCTTGGTTAGCAGCTCTTAATTAAAAATACACACAGTACAAGTGGGTATAACTAGAAATACTTGAAACCTAATTAGGTATAGCCCATCTGCTTTATAAACTAAAGTGCGGTCTGTCTTTATTTATGGGGACAAGTTCTTCATGCACTATCAACATGAATTAGATAAAATCCCAGTTTCCATAAATATCTTTTGTGTCATTGGTTTGACAGATGCAGAATTTGGGAAAACAAGAGGCGATGCTGGTTTTACTGCACAATTCCCAAATGTGCTTCCAGACCTTGAAAGGAACTTAGGAGAAGCTTTGTCTTCTATTTTGGAGACTGAAATGAAACTTGCATTTGGAAACCTGTGGATGGAGGTGGTTTCTTACATCATCTTTCTTGATATTTTGATTATTGAGGGGTTTGAATGTCCTTGGTATTTTATTGCTGTTAATACCTGTGCCAAGCCAAACCCAAGTCATCCAGGTCCCTGATATAACAGTTCAGTGACAGGGAACAGCTCAATGTTCACTTCTATTATTTCATTTTATAGCAAGATTATCCTGTTTGACCACTAGTGTGCAACATGTGCAGTATTTTAATAGAATTTTAATGACACAGTAACAGGGGTGCTGGTTTCTCAGTGTGAAGTTTCAGAATTCTTTTTATTAGTGGCATTAAAATTCTATTTCAGGTTTTCTAGTCAAGTAAATCCCTGCACTGTAAATACATCCTGCAAGAAATCATTCCATCATGTTCTGTATAATAATTGAGGCATTTGTTGCAGGCATTTCTTCCCCACCAGAACAGATGTGGATAAAACTGTTCACAGCTAAATTGATTCCAGTGCAGATACAGAATTAACAAGGGTACTAATGAGAACCTCTAAACATTCTTGCAAAAGTATTGTTTGCAGAAGATAAATATCTATGTACAAACCACTTTCAAGTTGTCCACGCTTTACTTTAGATTCCATTTTATAGCTGGTGGGGGGTTGTTAGAAGTTTAAATTTGTTGCAGATAAGCCTCTGTGGCTTTAAAAATCCCCCAAAATCATGGGGTGGCTGTTGTTTCCCAAGCTACCCTGATTAGCTGCTAAGCTTTTAATCATTTCTTGATTCACATAGTTAATTTCTGTTAACATCTCTTCAAACACTGGTTTCACTCGATAGTAGTGAATTTCAATTTTTTTGCAATACACATATTTTACTTCATGTATAAATAGTCACAGTGTTTATTTTTACTATGTAACAGTACTGGAAAATCAAAGGCATATTTATTGTTGTTCTTTTTGTTCTTGTTACTGTTGGCTTTTGTGCACAAGTAACTCATTTGATTAATTTTGAGATAAATCAAAAGTATTAAGAGTTTTTGAGGAACAGGGAGCCAAAAATCATGAGACTGATTAATTGTGCATTGCTTCTGAATGAGCATCACTGTTTAACCCATGATGCTGCTGAATCAAATCTTTATTAATAGATAATAAACTTGTTGAATCTGGACATAGTCTTATTTCCGAGGAATCACTGAAATTCTCTTTCAGCAGTCAGAAATCATCACATTCTTGAAGAACAGAGCAGTTGTGGAATGAATAGGAATATGTCTAAATGAAAACCAGCCTTTGAATTTATAACATACTGTCTTCCAGATCCTGTATCTGAAGCCACCATGGACTTTAGCAAACCTGCTGAAGTGTTATAAAAAACACTGGATGGCTGTTTTTGGTTATGTGGTGCCAAGGAGTTTACTTTCAACCATTGAATGTCTTTCTAAACACCTTTATGCAGGTAACAGTCCCTGAGAACGTTAATTGTAAACTTGTAAAAACCTTCCCTGTTCTGGTTTGAGTTACAGAACTGACTGTGTGTATAAATGGTCACCAAAGTCTCTGCATTATTTTTAAAAAGCAAATAATCCTTTTCCCTCCTTTGCCCCCATGTTACGTGTGACCAAATGATCTGCATTTGCCAAATAAATTATGGAGGAGCAAAGGATATTTAATGTGGTATGGGAGGGCAGGGAGGTTTATTTTAAGAAGAAGCCAACCAAAAAAACCCCCCACAAACCTCCATTTGTTTGAAGATGTCTTTGAGCATTTGACTTTGACAGACAGACCTGGTGAGCTCCCCCAGAGGGTGCTGGGCACTGCCCAGGCTCCCCAGGGAATGGGCACGGCCCCGAGGCTGCCAGAGCTCCAGGAGCATTTGGACACCGCTCCCAGGGATGCGCAGGGTGGGATTGTTGGGGTGTCTGCGCAGGGCCAGGGCTTGGAGTCCATGATCCTGGTGGGTCTCTTCCCACTCAGGATATCCTGTGATTTCATGGTTCTACATCTTTGGGATATTGCTGTTCTGGAGAATTATTTTAGATATGCCAGTTGTTCCTCATGCAAGATCCCAGGATAAATTTGGAAGACTTGGTTAAGGAGTGAGCAATCTCATGCATGTTTCTCTGAGACTGTTGTACCTGATGCTTCTGAACCATTTTCCTAGGCTTTTCATGTGCTTCTGTTAATCCAGGTATTTGAGTATTGAATTTGCATGCCAAGACTAATAGCTCCTAACATTTTTTTTTCTCCCTCTCACATTAATGTCTAAACATCAGATAAACCATTTGACTCCTCAACAGTGCGTATCCTGCTCCAGGAATCCAAAAAATTGCTCCATGCTTTCAGCACCAGGTCAGACTACAACGGTGTCCTGCCCCAGGCTTATGCTGAAGTGACAAAGCTGTGTGAGACTCTCGGGGAGGTAAGGGCAGCTTTGGTGTTTGTCCACCTCACCCCATCCTTGAATTGTTCCACATTCCAAACCTGGCTGAGATTTCTTAATTATTCCCATCATTTCCACTGATTACTCCAGGAAATGTTGCTGGCGTGTTTTCTAAATGAAGAGACCTGGCCGTAACTTTTATTTTCATGCAGTGAATATCTGCTGATACATTTTTTTCCCTAATATAAATGTGTTAGTATTGGAAGGGTGACTGAAAACCATTATTTTTCTTAGTTTTCTATTGCATTTGTAGCTGATGGGTCTTAGAAATTAAACTTGCTGTTTCCCCTTCTGACATGGGTCCCATACTGCTGTTCTTAGGTGTGTTATTTTAGCTTTCATTGTCTTGGTAGCTGAAGAAGGGACTCCCTTGTATCCCGTGGTTTGTGATGGTTACTGGGGGTTATCCTGACGCCTTTTGTGTTCTCAGAAGTTGGTCTTCACTCCCAGCTCAGCTCTGAGTTGCTCTGGAGGAAATTTCAACTGTCTTGGTTATGGTTACTGTCAGTTCTGTATGTAATGGCATAAAAACTGGAGTCATGAGCATGGATGAAATACTTGGATTTATGGGAAAGAAGCTAGGTCAGAACAGCTGTAAAGAGTTCTTGGTCTCTTTGGAAAAGGCTGAAGGGGAAAGGAAGAAGGTCAGGAGTGACCTGTGCTGGGAGCCCTGTGTGATGCAGTCAGCCCTGAACCTGGCATTCTGCTGCCAGGAGAATCAGGCTCTGTCTGAAAAGTTGCCAGGAAGGAATTCCTCCCTGTGAGGGTGCTGAGGCCCTGGTACAGGGTGCCCAGAGAAGCTGTGGCTGCCCCTGGATCCCTGGAGGTGTCCAAGGCCAGGTTGGATGGGGCTTGGAGCAAGCTGGGATAGTGAAAGGTGTCCCTGCCCATGGCAGGGGTGGCACTGGATGGGCTTTAAGGTCCCTTCCAACCCAAACCATTGAGAGAGGCTTTGGATGCAGAGACTGTAACCAAGATGACTCAAAGAGTTCAGCCTTGATTTCTTGAGCATTGCTTTAGAAAAATCTGTAGAAGTGTGTAGATTCTGGTTTTCTGAAGTTAGGAACCAAATACATTGATCATTTGTTTGCTGAACTGTTTTATAAGGTGAGGGCAGACAGTGAGCAGGATTTATCAGAAGACATCATGGTTCTTTCAGAAAATGCTGCGTGTGAAAAAATGGAAGCCACGACGCCCAATCTGCAAAGCACTGAGGAAAAAGAGCTACATCCCAGCTTTCATGCAGCTCAGGAAAACAGGCACCAGGAAATCTGGTCGGTCCTGGAAGGTGTTTGGAACACCATGAACTTGTACAGGTACAGCTTGCTAAAGGGGCTCAGAACTAACATGTAGCCTTAGATAACTTTCAAACAAGCATACTTCAGAAACTGTGCTTTTTACCCCATAATTAATCTAAATTGACCCCAAAAAAAAAAAAAAAAATCACATAACCTGTCACACAAAAGTTGAGAGCATGCAAATTGTTATGTCAGTGTGCTGCTCTGTCAGTCTGCTGCTCTTTTTCTGCACAGCAGCTGAAATAAGTTGCCCTGAAAAATAGAGTTGAAAACCCCACAAGTGTGAGACATCCATGAAAATCTTGTATTTATCCATAAAATAGCATCTGGATCTTAATTTTCTTGTGGTTATTTTATTTCCAGACCGAGTGGAGGTCTACTAGCTTATGCAAAATTCTATACCCTATTTTAAAACTTGAAAATCAATTTGAAACAGAAAACATTTTGTTGTTAAGCAAAATCCTTCACTTTACAAAATGCAGAATCTAGGGAATTTCCTTTCTCATGTAAACTCAGAATTGCAGGAAATTAACTCCTCTTCCATCTAGATGTTTTACCATTGCTTTTATTTGGTTATTTTTGAAAAATCTGCTGGAAACTCACTGGGATGCCATATCTTTTGATAAAATCTGAATAGGTGCTGTGTTTTCTCTTTGTTGTCTGGAATCTTTTCCAAGGAGGGGCTCTGAGCCAGCCAAGCACAAAGGAACTCCATTTCTGGTGGTCTGTGAGGACTCAGCTAATCAGCAGTGATAATTCCATTTCTGCACTGCCATTTATTCTGAGACTGTTTTAGATACCGTGATTTGTATTTTACTTTTTTGTTTTAATAGACAAAATACAAGCACACAACGGACACTGGGTTTCTCTGAATTCTGAACTTTTTATTAACTATTTTATTTCTTTTGAATTTCAGCATTGAGCTATTCCAGAAGCTGGACCCCAGTGCAGTGACCATGGCTGCCAAAGCCTCGTTTGAGGAGGCTTTTTTGGGCCTGCAGAAGCTGTTGGCAGCTGTGAAGGACATCCGTGAGGGCATTGGCAGGTGAGCACTGCAGCTGGGCACAAAATGTCTCACAGGCACCTGAAGTCACAAAGGTCTGAAATATTTCAGCACCAAACCACTCTTTATTCTGTGTGCTTAGTGACATGATTTGCAGTAAAAATCCTGCTGTCAAGGCTACCTGGAATCATTTCTTGGTAGCAAAAGATGATGACAGTGTTGCAGACATGGAGATCTCTTGTAGGGAATTGTTTTTTATGTCTGGGATTTGTTTTCCGGTGTTTGACCAGTGAGTCGCCTCTGCTCAGGTGTAACTGGAGCTATTAATGATTGATGATTATGATTAATACATCAGTTCTGATGGCAGGAACTTTGAATAATTCAGGGCATTTGTGTTTCAAATGTGAGGCCCACTCGGATGGGGGCAAAGTTCCAATGGAGTGAAGGATATAAAGTTTTGGGGCTTTGCTGTTCCCAGTTCTAAAGTGTTCTTCATGACAGCCATAACAACAACAATCAGCTGGATTCTCTCTTTAGCAGGATAATATTCCCTGTGTCTTCATACAATCACAGAATCCCAGAATGGTTTGGGTTGGAAGGGACCTCAAAGCCCATCCAGTTCCACCCCTTGCCATGGGCAGGGACACCTTCCACTAGCCCAGGGTGCTCCAAGCCCCGTCCAGCCTGGCCTTGGACACTTCCAGGGATCCAGGGGCAGCCACAGCTTCTCTGGGCACCCTGTGCCAGGGCCTCACCACCCTCACAGGGAACAATTCTTCCTCAGTATCCCATCTAACCCTGTCCTCTGGCAGGGGGAGCCCCATCCCTCTGCCCTTTTTCATACAGCACAAAAAATTGAAGTTTCAGGAAGAATATGGAATCTCCTGTGTAGTCTTGGCTTAGTCCTTTTTTCATGGCAGTGAAGTATAGATTCATTCAAAGAACTGCAGTCTTTCTTTCAAAGATAAATGATCAAAATATTATAAAATTAGAAGCAGAAAAATATGGGTAGAAATGTGAGCTTGAGCAGCTGAGTGCTGATGGATTCAATTTATTGCTGGTGGGATTTTTCCCTCTAGGGTAATTGTTTCAATAAAGCAGGTTAATGCTAAACTTTGCTCTCTTCATTCCAACCCTAAAGTTTTTGCAACAGATCCTGTGGTATCAGTTTATAGATGTGGTGGATGAGATTTAATGGGAATATGGAATATTCAGGATGGTTATTTTTGTGTTGCAGAGGTGTTTCATTAAAAAGTGCTGGTTTTCTTTGTATGGGAGAGCTCTGTAAGAATAAGAAATCCTGAAATACACGGGCTGATTGTTGGAATGAAGTAGTTTTCCTGGACACTTTGGAAATGCCTGCTCTGATGTGCAGGTTTGCAGTAGGTGGCATCATGGAGCAAGGGATGGGGAGAATTTGCACCAAGCGTTCGCTGCTTTGGCTTTGAGTGGAGGGATTTAAGGGAGTTTGAGACTTCTGAGGAGCTTTTCCAAAGAGTCAGGAGCCAGGTTAATGTCTCGTTGCAGTTTTATGAATATTACAGAGTATTAAAGCAAAAATTCAGAAGTTTTCATAGAATCAGAACGGTTGGGGTTGGAAGGGACCTTAAAGCTCATCTTGTTCCACCCCCTGTCATGGACAGGGACACCTCACTTTCATTTTGCTCTAAAACTGACCTTGCAGTGTATTTATTTTTCTTGATTCTTGAAAAAATACCTTTCAATGACTTAATCTAATGGCATGATTGCAGAAAAGGAGGTGCTAGAGAAAAAACAGTGAGAAAGTTCTGTCTTGAATATTTGGAGGTAAGACAGCTTTAGTGATAAAACACGACTGGTTCTGTGCTACCTTCTGGTCCCTGCTGTCCAGAATAAAGAAGAGAGAAAACATCTTTGGAAGCTTTACCAATAAATTGTATTGAAAGTTCAACTGCATTAAAAGCTTAGATTTTCAGATTGTTAAAAACAATTAGAAAAACATGATGATGCTTTTTGAGATAAATGTAATGATACCCTTAATCATAAAAAAAATACTACACCAGTGGCACTACCCCAGCTATTCAGGCTTGATGGCCAGAACATGTTAATGATAAATACAGATACGGAAAAGTTAAAAAAAAAAAAAAAAAGCTGTTTCATTGACGATGTCTCAGAAACAGCTTTTGGCACTTCACCCTGTCCTGGTAGCTTTTGTCACATCATGCAGGTTTTTCATTTTATCTTGGCTTCTTCCTCTAGCAGCGTTGGTAGCAGAGTGGTGTTTATATTGCACAATTCTGCATGCCAGAGATGTGTTACAGCCTTCAGCTCTGAAATTAAGAATAATCAGTATGGTTAGCTTATTCTGACTATATACCATTACTGGTAATGAGCAAATGTTATTAAACCTCTGAAATTCAAGCATCCAGTAAAATTGTGAAACCGTGACATGATTTTAAGTAATTTTGGATTGAGGATTTCTGAGTGTTCTCACTGGTGGTTTATGTTTGTATTTGGGTTGGGTATTACTTGGAACCAGTTAATTGGGGCACCTCATTTAAGGTCTCTTAACTGAGATCTTTAAAATAAAGTAGGGGTTTAGATTAGCTGACGTTTGCCCTCAGCTGAATAGAACTTGTGATTCCAAGCTTTTATATGCACCCCTAGGGAACTGGACATTGTCTTCATGTTTCCTGCCAAGTTTCTTTTAGATAAGAAATCCTTGTTCATTGAAAAGAAAGAAAATTTAGTCTTTGGTGAATTGATACAGTTATTTCTAGTTGGATTTTTTCTTTTCATCTGTTGGCTAAGAAAGAAATGTTTTGTTCATATGCCAACTTTAAAATCACTCACAGCTTATAGCATATACACTTAGATACGGGCCTCCTAAATATTTATACTAATATGCTGTCACCTGTAAAAATATTTGTCTGTTATTGACTGCACAAGGAGCCTGAATTCTGCTTTTCTAATATTTTATCTAAATGGAATTTCTCTCACACTCCCAATGGTTTGGAAAAATGTGGTTTAGTCAAGGGCTACATAAGCATTTGTAAATTAAAAATGTAATTTCTTAAGATTTCAGCAGTGCAGGAGAGTGTTACCATCTCAGAACTGATGGCTAAATTTAAATATTTTAAAAACAATTCTGCAGTTTTACTAATTTTAGTACAGAATTCCACAGATGTAGAGAAACTGTCCTCTTTATTTTTTCAGCTGGTCAGTGGAGAAATTGAGATTTCTTTTCCTTGGTGTCTCATTAGAGAATTGTCTTCATTCCCTTAGGCTCTTGTGACACTTAACAATTTCTGCCATAAAGTCCCAATAGAGTCTCTGGATGAAGAGCTCTGCCTTTAATCTTGCTCTGCACACAGTCTCCTTCTGGAAGTAAAATGGAGATTAGCTCCCAGGTCAAAATATCAGACATTCCAATCACTACTTGTTGGATCTTATATGGTTTTATGCTTTTAGGTGAAACCTGAAACTGAACTTACCTGCAGCCTTCTCTGCTGCCAGGCCCAAATTTGTCCTTTACCCATTGAGATGTTCTGTTGTGCCCATTTTAATGATAACTCTAAGAAATAAAGCTCACATAGAGCTGGAACTGGGCTGTGCTCCCCAAGGGGCAGGGCAGGAGCTGGGCAGTGCTCCCCAAGGGGCAGAGCTGGAACTGGGCAGAGCTGGAACTGGGCTGTGCTCCCCAAGTGCCAGGGCTGGAGCCAGGCAGTGCTCCCCAAGGGGCTGGGCAGGAGCTGGGCAGTGCTCCGCAAGTGCCAGGGCTGGAAATGGGCAGTGCTCCCCAAGGCGTGGGACAGGGCAGGAGCTGGGCAGGGCTCCCCAAGGGGTGGGACAGGGCAGGAGCTGGGCAGTGCTCCCCAAGGGGCTGGGCAGGAGCTGGGCAGTGCTCCCCAAGTGCCAGAGCTGGAACTGGGCAGTGCTCCCCAAGGGGCTGGGCAGGAGCTGGGCAGTGCTCCCCAAGGGGCGGGACAGGGCAGGAGCTGGGCAGTGCTCCCCAAGGGGCAGGGCAGGAGCCAGGCAGTGCTCCCCAAGGGGCAGGGCAGCAGTGGTGCTGCGCAGCTGCTCACGCCGTGGTGCCTTTAGAGCAGTCTGAAAAGCAGAAAGGTTTCAAACACGGGGTTGTACAAGCCATGGTGCCTTGAGCCTGTAAAGCCCGGGTGCCAGCAGGGGTTGACAGCCGAGGCACTGCCACAGTGACACAAAGCATGAGCTTGGTGTGGGGAGAAGTCCCCTGAATTTCCCAGCTGGCTGCTGTGGAAGCCCTGTGTTGGTGGCTGTAACCCCACTGGAGCTCCTCGGTGCAGTGCAGTGAGGAATTGGTAATGAGCCACAGGGAGCTTTGGGGTTTCCATTTCCCATCTCCTTTGCTTACTTGATATTCAGGCAGTGAGGTTAAAAGGGGCTGTTAATGGGTGAGGCTGTCTTTTCTCCCATCAGATCCCAGCCTTTTAGATGGAGCCCTGGATTTGTTAACTGGTTAATGCTCTGTGCCAGCCCTACCAGCCTGAGCAGTGACAGAGGGACAGCTGAGTGGGACAGGCCCTGGGGGCAGAGCTTCCCCGGGGTGTGATAGGAGATTCCACACTGTCCCACCAGACCTCCCTTGTCCCTGCCCTCTTGGGGTCTTGGAGCAGCTGGAAGGCTGAGCTGCTTTCACTACCACTTGGCTTATGGACTGGGCTTTCTCACTTCTATTTGATAAGTTCATTTTCTGGTCCTTTCCGAATAGGCTTTGCTTTCTCCCAGATCTTCTCTGTGCACAAGTGAGGAACCACATCCTGAGCTATTTCCTATCCATTTCTGTTTATTATTGTATCTTGCACCTTGTGTTTGGCATCAGATGAGTGACAGGACAGGAGATAAAGAAATGTTGGAAGTCGTTTGGGAAGCTCTTGAGATAAAATCACCAAGTCTGACTGTCTCCTTTCTCCCTCCTGGCCCCAGGACAGCATTTAACCTCCAGTTGAGGGCAGATATCCGTAGTAATTTCTTGGGTCCTTCCATGACATTCTCTTCACTACCTCACATGCTCAGTATTTTCAGAAAACTCTGTAGAACCACAATGGAGTTCTTAGGCTGAAGCTGAAGCACAGAATGGGGGGTGTTGTAGTGTGGTTCTGCAAGGCTGTGCTGATGGAAAGGTCAAGTGATTCCGTGGATTTCCACCCTCTGCTTTTGAACCAGTGTGGAGAGAGAAGCAGCAGCAGTGGATTATGTTGTAGTGGTCACAATACTGAGGTTCACATGGCTCCTTAGAACAGTTTGATGTAACAGCCCTTTGATTCATGGATTACTGATTTAGAGAAAGTTCTCTAGACATACTTCTGTAGTTGAGGCAGACTTTTTATCACTGAGAAACTTCCATGGAAACAAGGGCAACTTGATTTAATGAAATAATAGAGGCAGAGTCAATGCTCATACAGACAGGTCCAGATTTCCCAGTGTACACCTTCTCTTAAAATGTCCAGTTTCCATAGCACAGGGTGGTGGCTGCAGGAGATGAAAGGAACATGAAGTGATTGAAAGCACTAGAGAGCAGTGGTGCTGTGAAATCATTGCTCTGCAGACAGGAATGTGTCAGTTTTGTACAGAAGAATATATTCCCAGACTGGAGCTGGTATTGTAGCCCCTATTAGCTGCAGACAGCACCAGGCTGTTTCATGAATGCTGACCTGTTGGGAATCTGTGGGGGAAGTTACGGTGCAGGCTCTTCCCTCAGCAGCTTCCTAGAGCTCCATGTGGAGTGAGGGCTCTCCCCTCAAAACAACAAATCTCTTTTATTTGGAACTGCTGTAAAACTTGGAGCCAAATGTCAGACTTCTCATTCCACGGTACAAACCCAGAAACCATTGGCATCATCCAAACAAAGGCCATAAAATGAGGTACAGGATTTAACATTAAGTTACTTGGATGATTATTTACACAATTGGGAATTCTTTCCCAAAGAACTGGAGGCACAGTGGGTTTGTCCATCCACCTGAGGTTTTGCGGGGATACACTTAAGTATGTTCCTTCCGTCCTTCTTCTGGAGAGCTCCCGCGGCCAGGTTTCCCACCAGCAGCTCCGTCACTTTTCCATGTGTGTCCTTGGCACAGCAGGAAGAACAGGGATGAACAGATTTTGCCCCAGCATTTTGTGATGGCCTTGGGGTGAGGTTGTTCTTAACACCTTTTATGTTATGTCCACTTGTGCATCCAGGCTGACGGCAGCAGTCGGGCAGTTTCTGCCTGGCCTGGAGGGAGTGATTCCATGAGGAATCAACCTCTCCCAGGCTCGGGATGCTCTGCTCCCGCTGCTGCAGATGCTGGGTGTCACAGGCAGGGCTGGCACTGCCTGGAGCTGCCGGCTGAGGGGGAATGGGCGTGCTGGGTGGGAATGGGAGCTGCCGAGGGGGAATGGGAGCTGCCGAGGGGGAATGGGAGCTGCCGAGGGGGAATGGGAGCTGCCGAGGGGGAATGGGAGCTGCCGAGGGGGAATGGGAGCTGCCGAGGGGGAATGGGAGCTGCCGAGGGGGAATGGGAGCTGCCGAGGGGGAATGGGAGCTGCCGAGGGGGAATGGGAGCTGCCGAGGGGGAATGGGAGCTGCCGAGGGGGAATGGGAGCTGCCGAGGGGGAATGGGAGCTGCCGAGGGGGAATGGGAGCTGCCGAGGGGGAATGGGAGCTGCCGAGGGGGAATGGGAGCTGCCGAGGGGGAATGGGAGCTGCCGAGGGGGAATGGGAGCTGCCGAGGGGGAATGGGAGCTGCCGAGGGGGAATGGGAGCTGCCGAGGGGGAATGGGAGCTGCCGAGGGGGAATGGGAGCTGCCGAGGGGGAATGGGAGCTGCCGAGGGGGAATGGGAGCTGCCGAGGGGGAATGGGAGCTGCCGAGGGGGAATGGGAGCTGCCGAGGGGGAATGGGAGCTGCCGAGGGGGAATGGGAGCTGCCGAGGGGGAATGGGAGCTGCCGAGGGGGAATGGGAGCTGCCGAGGGGGAATGGGAGCTGCCGAGGGGGAATGGGAGCTGCCGAGGGGGAATGGGAGCTGCCGAGGGGGAATGGGAGCTGCCGAGGGGGAATGGGAGCTGCCGAGGGGGAATGGGAGCTGCCGAGGGGGAATGGGAGCTGCCGAGGGGGAATGGGAGCTGCCGAGGGGGAATGGGAGCTGCCGAGGGGGAATGGGAGCTGCCGAGGGGGAATGGGAGCTGCCGAGGGGGAATGGGAGCTGCCGAGGGGGAATGGGAGCTGCCGAGGGGGAATGGGAACTGCTGGGAGGGGAATGGGAACTGCCGGGGGGAATGGGAACTGCCGGGGAATGGGAGCTGCTGTGCAGTTCCAGCTGCCAGGATTCCCTGCGTTTCCCAGGAGGGTTGCTGGCAGCTTCTCCCTGCCGGGGTTTTCCGCTGTCAAAGCCGATTGTCGCTGCGGTGCCTGGGGAGGGCTCCGAGGAGTTTTTAGGCAGAGCAGCCAGTTGGTTCCCTTCCTGCCTCGTAGTTGGCAGGTTTAAGGCAATCATTTTGGGTACTGCTTCTTAGGAAAGGGGGGAAGAATGTGTGACTAATTGTTGGTGATAATTCCTACGAAAAATGATGAGAAAAAGCAGTGGACACTCCAGTTACAATAAATCCTGTGCTGTGTCATGGTCTTCTAGCCTGCTTCAAACACAGGGTCCTTTAACTGGGATTTTTTAACTTGTTCTATTACTTTCCTGTTTTTTTCAATTCCTAATTAATTCATTTATAAATGAAGCTTACAACTTGCAAGAGGAGGGAGAGGAGAATTTGGGCACTTTCCCATGGGAAAGTAAATCGAGCTTTCCCCAAAAGATTTTTTCTTTTTCCAAGTCCAGTCATTATCGTAATCATTATTTAACTATGTAAGACTTAAAAACCAGAATTTTATCAGTATTTCTTAATATATATAAGGTGTTAGTTGTGTTTTAATGTTGATTTTAAGGTACATTTTGCAGCATTTAGGAGGGTTCTGCTTTTCCTGGTGAATGCAAATGAAGTTACACTGAGGTGGAACTGAATTGTATCTGCCTAAATAGATGAGGATCATTAATTTTGTTAAAAACCAGCTTCCTTATTGGATCGGGTTTGGAGCCTTGTGGAAAAGGGTGTCCACCGAGGTGCTTCATTAAAGCCACCTCCCTTCGGCTGCCACATCCCACTGGCCCTTGGCAGTACTGGGTGGGAATTGGTGGTTATTAGAAATAGCAAAAATGGGAAGTGAATTGCAATTTGGGCTACACATGAGAATCTGGAGGGAATGAGGTAAAGCTGGGGTGGGAATGTTGTGTATCCTGGGAAGCTTTGCTGGGGTTCTGTGTGAGCCTGTGGGCCTCGCTGGTGGGCACCGAAGGGCTTTCAATTAGTGCTTGGTTTCCTCCCTCCTCATACAGAAATGGCTCACAAAAACACGGAGAGAATTTTTAATTAGGAAAAGCCTCCAGAAAAGACCTTGCAGAAATAATAAGCTCTTTAATTCTGTTAGAGGAGTGGAAGGGAAAATTCTTCAAAGTTCATAATTTCCTTTTTGTTCAAGTAATTTTTTTTCCCTTGAAGATTTCTGGCTAATTTTTTTAACTCTTTCATAGACTCCTTTTCTACTTGTTTTAAAGCATCCCCAAACTTTTCTTTCTCAGAATTTTGACCCCAACCAGCAGTTTCCAAGATATTTGGACCCTCTATAACTTTCTCAGAAGACATGAGGTATGACATTTCCTTTAGTGTTTGGTCACTTCACTTACAGCTTTTATTTCAAGTAGCTCTGAGGTCATGTCTCATCACTGTGTTTCCACTAAGAATTTTGATTCTTTGCTCTTATTTATTAGTTGTTGAACATAGATAGATTTTTTGGTTGGATTTCAACAGGTATTTGAGTTGTTTGTGTGATTTGCTGAGTGTTCACTTGGTGTGAATGATTTGCTGTTGAGAGTAAAAAGCCTTGAAATTAATGTTTTTAGTAGAATATTCCTCTGTTTAATATATTACATATTTCAGGCTTGCAGTGCTCTGCTATGCAGAGAAATATATTTGGGGTTTGGGCCTTCACATACACGTTTGGAATTGATGCAACTCAGAGCCTATTTCATTTGAGATACACATTTGAGATATATATATGTGTATATATATATATAAATAAAACTATGGGTAACTTAAGAGGGGAGGAAGAATTAGTGAAGATCTTTTAGATTTGTGCAGAAGTGGCTAGAAAATGAGATTTGTAATATTAGATTTTATTATAAGATACAGGATGTCTTTTTTAATGTACTGTCTCACCTTGAGAGCCTGCTAGGGAATACATGAGCTGTATCTGCTATTCCTGCTGTGTAATTGTAGCAGACATATGATACTTGCTAAATGACTGTATGAATTCTTTCTTCTTTGTGTAAGATCAATAACAGTCTGAAATTCACTGCTGAGGAGCTGTATGAGTGTGTTTCACAGGAGCTGTACAGGTGAGCCACTTACTGACCCCATTGTGGGGTTGAGGCAGCTTTTTCACATGTATTAACCAAGGTACCATGAGAGGAATCATCTGGGTCAATAAAAAATCCCCCCTTTGTAGGTAGCGTAGCGAAAATAAATGGGGGATTTTTTAAATTCCCTTTTTAATGCCTGATGAACACAGAGCAGATGAGGACAGAAATTAAATTGGAGATGAGGCATCAATGCCTGCAATGGGGATTTTCAGCTGTTGGAGGTGAGGTGTTGGGCTCTCTTTCCTCTGCCAGTGGTTTCTGGCTCATTTCTGTATGAATTTGTCACTGAGGGTTTGTGAATCCAGGCTCTGGGACATTTCTAAAATGTTATCATGGGTTTTTAATAATTCTGAGCTGGCTAATAAATGACAGGTAACTGGTTTTAGCTGTTGTGTGGATACAAATGAGCTGTCACTGGCCAGGATCAGCTGAGTGAAAGGCTGGATGGGGAATTACTCTAAAAAGCTTCACTTTGCCTGGATTGATGCTGGGTCCCTGACTCTTCTGTGAAGTTCAACGTGCAGATTGCAAGATCAGGGGACAAAGTTATGCAGGGAGGGAGACATTCAGTATTTGTATCAGTAATAAAAAACTGATTAAAAGCTTCACTCCCATGAGTTGATGGCTCTAGACCTGTATTGATAAGGCAGAAAGAAAACAGTGTGTAAATTTGTGCTCAGTGGAGTAAAACAAGTACTTTGGAGACTGCTCTGGCAGCCCTCAGCTTGTGCTTGGGGAACTTGGTGATGGGGGTTTTCTTCCTTTTTTGAGGAGTAGCTTTTAAATGGTCTTTTGAGAAAGAATCTTTTGGAAACCAAAGTTAGGGCATATTTATATGTGATCAAGTTGAGATTCCTCTTTTGAAAGGGTCTAAGTGCTAAGGGGAAGTATCCAGATCCTTATTTTGAGTGTGAATACAGGATATGTATGAAGGATGGTTTGAACGGAACCTTCCAGAATCCCAAATCTCTCCAGAAAGTGGATGTCAGTGACCTCTCCTGCCGATTGTTCCACTTTACCTGCCCCAGAAGGGAACAGGAGCTCTGCCTGTGGCAGCTGTGGGTTGGCTGTTGCAAGGAGCTCATGTGGAGTGCTCAGGTTTAGCAGCTGTAGTGCAAAAGTCACTGCTGGTGCTTGAGTTTGATGGAAACGTCCTTGAAAATTTAAGGAGTATTTGTAAAGATTCCTATTCTGCTGTGTCCTGCTAACCTTTCTCTCCTGTCTCCCAGGGAGAGGCTGGAAGACGGGCTGCTGCCAGCTGGCACAGCTGGAGCAGACGCTGGAGCAGTGCCAGGCGTCCGTGCACAGGGAGGCCGAGAGCCGGGGCTGGCTCTGACCCGGGCTCTCCGCGGGAGCTCCGCCTCCTCGGGGGGAGGAGAGGGAAGTGCTGGAGGAGCCAAAAACCTGCCGCGTTTTCTTCCTCAGCGGGGCTGGTTTGGGTTGGAGTTGAAGGGAAAAACACAGTTCCACGTGGACATTAAATGTCGGGATTTCTGCTGAGAATTCTCTACTAGAATGTTCTGTTTTGAGTGAAGGTGCGGCTGGATAGCCATGGATAACCAGGAGAAGCAGGGCTGGTTTGGAATGCAGCAGCTGTGCTGGGCTGCTCTGAGCGTCCAGCGTTCCTGTGAGGAGCTGAGCTGTTAATGGTTGTACAGGAAAACCCCAGTGTTTGTTTTGCTGGTACTTTACAAGTGACAGAGAAGGGAATCTGTTGTGTCACCCAGGGGCTCAGGAGGGCAGGAAGTAGCTGACCACAAGGCCAGAAATGAAGGACTGACCCACAGACGCAAAGTGTGTGTCTTGTGCAGTGAAGGCTTAAGAGAGGATGGTAGAATGGGCCAAGGAACAGATTGATGCTCATTTTTCCTTAAAGACAAAACAGACCCCCCACCCTCATGCAGGTGTTTGTTCCAGACCCTTTTTCAGAGGAAAAGGCTGTTTCTCGTTTGTTTTAAGCAGGCATTTTATCTTCGTACAGTGGAAACCTGCTAGCAGTGCTCTTGGGGAAGCTCCTCATCCTGCTCTTGCCACATCCTCCTGCAAGGTGGGCCTGGTCCTCCCTGCTCTCTAGGTGACATCCCTCTCTGCCTGCACTGTTGGTTGCTTTCCAGAACTGCTTTAAGTCCATGAAACTTTCTAAAAGCCATTTTCTAAGGCCTTTAATGCTACCTCTTCTGTGTATGTATTTGTACAGAGATGAGCTGACTGGCAAAGTTTTAAAGTGTCTATTTTGATATTAACTTTTGGATGTATTTGTAAACTCTTGATTGTAAAAATGTAATTTATTGTTACATTAAAGAGTGGTTAATTCTGAGTGGCTTTGCCCAGTCCCCATGGATGCAAGTGCAGCACAGTCCTGCCCAGGCCCTTGTGCCAGGGGGTGAGTGGAGGCCCTGTTGAAGTACAGGTGCTGTTTGGGGCTGTTTCCATGGGGGTTCTCCAGCCCCGGGAGCGGGGTGGGGACCTTGGCTCCAAGGTGCTGATGGGGGCAGGTTCTGTCCCGACCCAGGCCCAGCTGCAGCATGTGCTGGCCGTGCTCTGTGGGCAGCTGGCTGGGATGGGCTGGTGTGGAGGACAAGTGCTGTGTTCCCCACTTTCCTGGCTCTCCTGGCCCAGCTTCACAGCCTGCAGGGGCCAGTGACTTCCCTGGGCCTGGTGTTTGCCCACTCCTGTGGGAAGCTGGAGCAGCCAGCTCCTGCCTGCCCCACTGCACAGGACCTGGCTTCGTGCCACCACTGCTATGGCTGATGCCTAAAGCTGCCCAGGTGAAGGAGGAACTCCAGGTGCAGCTTTGCACCCTGTGCCCTGTGGGGCACTACCCAACGCTGCAGAGAGGTTTCTGTACACAGCAGGGAAAGCTCCCTGGCCCAGACACGCCCCAGGGATTGTGGTGCTCTGGGCCCCGGTCCCTCCAGCAGTGAGCCTGACTCCACTGCAGGCACAAGGGACATGGGTCGCCTCAGCCCCTGTCCTGTGCCTACACCCATCTGAAATGTCACTTTTAGTATCACAGACTCCTCTTTGGACACCGCCTCCTTGAAGAAAAGGACACAGAGCCAGGTCAGGGCACGCCTGTGGTGCAAGGGTTTCCCAAAAGGTACCTTTAATGTGTTTGCAGCAGCAGCAAGCAGTCAGTGCTAGTTTTGGCACCCAGAGTTAGATGTGCAGCACTACACATTAGACACCAAGTCATCCCACCCCAATGCTTGATCCATAGGAATAAAGTGAACTAAAACAGGACTATGAGCACATACAAAAATCAAGTTATTCATATTCTATCACACTTCCAGCTGGTAATATTAGAAAAATAAACTTAAGACAGGTACTACAACACATTTTCTTTGCCAGCTGGCAAGAGTTTGAAACCCACAAGAACCCTCCTCCCCAAGTTGTTGTACAAAGATCAGCTCACCCAGAGTAACAAAACTGCTGTACAGAAAGCGGCACTCTGCATTCTCCTCAAACTACTTGGAGCCAGAATCCTTTTCCCACCCTAGAGAGTCTCGGCTGTGTCATGTCCAGAAACCCTGTGCAGCTCTAAGGAAGGTGGTGCACACTAACTCACGCTATTGCAGTAGAGGCAGCAGCTCACCTGCAGGGGCAATCCACTGTCCCACTCGGGCTCTAGGAACTCCAAGGCCGTCTCTTTGTTTCAATAACCATTTATCTGCCATTTGCGTTTCAACAGACAAAATACTCTGCTGAGTATATAAAAACTGTTATAAAAAGGCAATTGTAAAAGATAAGGTATTAGCAGAGGCATGTCAGCTTTTTTTAATAAAAAAAATAGCCATTATATCTGTTTAAATAAGGCTTCTTGTTACAGACTGTTCCAGTTACTGAAGGAAACCAAGGCCTGATGAAAGAAAAAAACATTATCCCCCACAAACGTTACCCTTCCTGCCCCAAGAACACACCTCCAGGAAGTCATCCAATGTGCAAAGTGACAAACACTGGGGGAAGCTCCTGAAATGATATGCCCAGTCTAGTTTCTCTTGCATTATCATCAAAATCTTAAACCCAAAACCTTAAAGTTCTAAAATACACAAAAAACCCCTTCATCTCAATATTCTTTCCAAAACAAATATATACAGCACATTAATATGCAATATGCAAAAGCTCTGTGTTGCTGTTGGCAACATCTATGCCCTCCCCACCCCTATTCACAGGTGTACCTCTACTGAAACACAATTACATCACTAAGCCTGTTAGTTTGAAAAGGGAGTTTAATTCACTTAAAATTTGTAAATTTTGGTGTAGGGGCTCCACTCGTTTGACTCTGGATTGTAGACCTCAAGTGTGTTCAAGAACTCATTGCCATCAAAGCCCCCCACTGCATAAATGGTGTTGGCCACGGTGGTGATGCCGGCGTTGCTCCTGGGCGTGGTCATGCTGCCCATCATCTTCCACTCGTTCCTGGCGGGGTCGTACATCTCCACGCAGTTCACCGCGTGCGTGCCGTCAAAGCCTCCGGCCACATAGAGCTTTCCTGTGTGAGGAGAGGGAGCCACGCTCAGCACCAGCCAGCCCTGTGTTCCCAGCAGGAGGCTGGGCAAAGCCCAAACGGACCCCAGCTGTTGTTGCAGACCTTGGCCTGGTCAAGGGCTGCAATTACAGGAGTGACCTGCCCATGACAGCTGACAGGAATTTGCATCAGAGTAAGGGCAAAGTCCAAATTCAAACAGGTGCAGCTCTAGAAGCTGCACAGCGACACTTTGAGAACAAAGAGGTGGGGTGAATGCCCCACAACCAAGAGGTTTTTGGTTTTTAATTAAAACTGGCGGTTTAGCCAGGCTCCTGCTGGATTCCTGCCCAAAAAGGAGCACAGCTTTGCCATCTAGTCTCATCAGAGCAAAGATGAAAGGCCCCGAGGCGGCAGTGGCAGCAGCAGCCCCAGCCCTACCGTCACGGACAGCCACGCCGGCGCCACGCCGCGCCACGTTCATGGGCGCCATCAGGGTCCAGGTGTTGTTCTCGGGGTTGTAGCGCTCCACGCTGTTGAGGCAGTTCCACGACTCGGCCCCGCCGATGATGTACAGGTACCCCCCCAGCTCACACACGGCCGACTGGTGCCTCCCTGCAACCAAAGCCAGCACACTCAGCCGCCAGCAACACCCCACGGCAGCAGCAACTCAAAGGGGCTTTGATTTGGTGTAGTTTTTGGGTCGGTGCAGTTCTGCAATTGCCCTTTTCTCCCCCTCCCTCCCCAGCTCCCAACAAACTTACGGATGTTAAGGGGAGCACAGCTCGTCCAAGCCTTTGTTACAGGATCAAACACATCGCAGTTCTTCAGTCCTTTCTGGCCATAGGGATCAGAACCACCCACAATGTACAGCTTTCCGTTCAGGGCACACACTCCTGTTGATACAGGAAAGAATGGGAAGTGAGCAAGAACTGGCAGAGTTCCTACCCTGCAGTCTGGGTGCTGCAGAGGCCTCACCTGCGTTGCAACGGTTGGTCCGCAGCTCCGGGACAGGTGTCCAGTCATCAATCTCGGGCTCGTACATCTCCCCACAGCTCAAGTCATCCGAGTGACCGTTTGACCCACCCACGACGTACAGCTGCCCCTGAGAGGAACAAACCAGCACCCGTCACCTCTCAGCACACCACATTTGGCTTGTGAGTGCTCGGGTAACTGTGGAACTAGAGAGAACTACTTCTAGAGCCTTCCTGTTCAGTGTGCCCCATTCAGCTCAGCCCCCCAGGCGGGACAGTGTCCCACAGGCCTGCTCCCCACCCCACACACCATCAGCACTGCCATCTGGAACCGGGCCCTCGGCGTCCTCATGGGTGCGATGAACGTCCAGGTGTCCTTCTCGGGGTCGTAGCACTCCACGGTGCGCAGGCACTCCTCCCTGTTGTAGCCCCCTGCAAGCGAGAGGTTACTGGCCCCACGTTCAGAGGCACCAGCCCAGCCCCGGCCCGGTGCCCCCGCCCCGGCTCACCCGCAGCGATGAGCCTGCCGTGCAGCTCGGCCGTGCCCAGCCCCGAGCGCGCGTACTGCATGGGGGACATGGCCCTCTCGATGAGGTCGCTGGGCTGCAGCTCGAAGCTCAGGCTCTTCAGCAGCCGCGGGGTGCTCGAGGGGGAGCTCTGGGGGCTGTTGCGGCCGTGCAGGAAGATCACGCACAGCACCCCGTCCAGCACGGCCAGGCACAGGTACGTGTTACCTGCGGGGACAGGACACCGCCACCGTCAGCAGGGTGCCATGTGAAGGGGGACTGAGCTGGGTGCCAAATGGGCTCTGCTGGCTGTGCCTCTCCCCTTGGCAGCATGGAAACTTCATTTTTTCAGGTTACTGGTTCCAAGTGTTAGAAAAAGTGTTAGTTATTGATAACTATGCTTTATATACTAAAAGAGTGCTTGAAGGACATACGACAACAACTTAAAGATGTGCTGGGAGTCTCCTCGCACACACAGAGCAAACAGCTCTGTTAATTAACTACGGACTGCCTATCTCCTTAGGATTTTCTGGGAAAATGATACACACTATGGATTTGGTTGGTAAGGAACTGAGATGTGATCCCAGTTTGGCCCAGGTACATCAGAAGCACCCTACAAATTACTTGACTTGTATCATCTGTAAGAAAAAAACACCTCAGCATTCGTCAGAGACGTGAAGGAAATCCCCAGGGAGCAGGAGGTGGCAGGTACCCGAGACCAAACACATCTGTTAGACAACCCCTGCCCCTGTTACTCACTCGAAGTCTTCTCTGATGCAATGATTTTCCACTCGTGTTTAGGACTCTGAACAGTAGCATTTGGAGATAGACTTCCAGAGGAGCTGCTACTGATCTGCTTGTGATCATTCTCACGTGGTGGCCTCTTCTGCAAAATCAAAAGGCAGCTACAGAAACCTAGCCAGAGACTACAGCTCCTTCTACCTCTGCTTCTCTGAGATACTAAGTAGCTACTCCAGAGCACACTCGTCTACCACCTCCGCAGAGCAGCATTTATAGCACCCCTATATATTCAGCAGAACATCTTGCCTGCCCAGCAACAGTGGCCAAAAACCACCCTACACTTTTCTCCTGGACTCACTTCATCCTGTGACTGCAGCTTTATACTGCTGGTGCCGGACTGCAAATCCCTGGAAGGGAGCGTGCATTCCTAGCAAGACTTACAAATGTAAGGAAAGAGCTACATGCAGCTGAAGAGAACTGAGCTACCACCTAGGAGCCTCACTCCCAAGCTCTGCTTCTGGAACTTGAGTTAATTATATAACGCTATCTGGAAGTGAATTAACTATTCTCTTCGTTCCCTGAAGACAAATTAATTTCGCCTCAGTTCCCCTCTGTGCTCAGATAAGCTGTTTCTTGGATTTTACTCCCTTGATACTCCCCACTAACAGATTTCTGCTTTCTTTTCATCTCCAATTAAATTTATACTGTAGCTTACATTATTTTGCTCAATTAAGAAAAACCTCAAAATATCCAGTTTCAGCACAGTTGGCTGGGCTGTTGAGGCTCTTCCTGAAGCACAGGAAGTTACCATGCTCTCTATTCTATTCTATTCAGCAGCAGAGTTTATGACCACAGTCCCAAGTCTGCGATGCTTGCACAGTTCCCTGGAGCCTGATCTCCATGGAAACTGTCACAAGACTTCTGAAACACATCACCTAACTCAGATAACCTCACACAGAGGAGCTGGATTGCTAAGCTCAGCTCACCGTGACAACCAGCGTACTTGTGGAGAACATTTTTGTTATTTCTGAACCTTCATCCAATTAACCGCTTATGTTCTTATCTTTAAATTGCCTCGACAGCAACAGAAAATACAAAGTTTTGTAATTTAAAAATGTACAAGTTACAATTTTTCTAGGACTGGCATCCGGGGGTTTTTTTAGTGTTAGTTCTCTCAACCGTTTAGGATGTCTGAAGTTGGTGATTTTTCTTATCAGAAAGGATTTGGAGAAAAATGTTGAGAAGTCCTAGTCTTATTTCTGAAAATGAACTTTCTGAACGTTCACCTCACTGCTTCTAAGCATTACAAGTGGTATCCAGAGGTGGAGAACTCTGTGAAGGCTTTCTAAAAACAATTAAGAAACTGGAAAATTAGCTGGCTTTTCCTTTTCCTCTCATTTCACTTCTAAAATCCACATTCTGGGATGGACAATGTTTTACATACACATTAGCTACATATTTCAAGAAGGAAACTTTTTGTATGAACACGTTTCATTGTTATAAAATCTAACAACGTATTTGCTTCAAAATCATAAATTTAAGCCAACTTCATTTGTATAAAGCAACTGATAATTTACAACTGTTAGTCCTTTTTTATTCTATCCTAGACTGTGTTGTACTAAGCCATGTGGTTTTCTGGAGTTCAAGGATTACACCTGGTTAGAAATAAAAAAAATAAAAGCCATAAAAAAGACCTCTCAAAAAGCACAGGAATGATTTGCACTCAGTCAAAGCATCAGAGAGATCTGGCAGCTACACCACCAGTGCAGCTGAACAAAAGAAGCGGACGCTGGCAGCTGAAGGATTAGAACTCGGATCTGGAATCTTTTTCTGGGCCAAATTTAACAGACACATTCCCCACTGCAAGCCAAGCTGTCCGTGTTTCTCTACAGTCTCTGGGAACTCTACAAGGTCTCAGCTGACTTCCTACAGCTGAGTGCTTGTCTGCCTCTTCTTTCTTCTAACAGCCAGGATTGATTTTGAAGTCAGAATTAGAGCACTCTGTTTTGCAAGGGCTGAGAGTCAGCCCAGCCTGCCAAAGAGACAGAAGCTGAGAGCACATCATGGCCTGCAGCAGCTTCCAGCCAGACACCTTCTCGTGGTGCATTTCTCCATTACAGCACCTGCTGCCTTCTCTGCCAGCAGAACACAGGACTTCAGGTGTGCTGTAAACTGCTCCAGTCTACCTGGGGTTACCTGAGACTGTCTGCAATTTGTACCTGCACAAACTGAATGTGGTCATCATCACTGCCATACACCTCAGCCTGTCCATCTAGCAGATTTCCATCAAGCAGCTTGTGATCAGCTGAGTAGTACAGCGTTTGCACCTGCAAAAACAACAACAGAACACCCATGTGGCTGCTGTCTCCGTGCTCCTCAGCTACAGGCACATTACCCCAGGCACCACACTGCTCATCAGCTCATCTCAAGCTTGCACAGTGGCAAAACTAAAAGGAAGCAGATGTCATGGTGGCAATCTTCAAACAGGGGGTGAAGGCTCCTTCCTTTCTCAGCTTGAGAGAAATCTTCGTTTTCCATGGGCTTCTGCTGTTTTCCCAGCACAGAAACATTGGACAAGCAAAAGGCACATTAATTTGCAGAGTTACACAAATTCACAGTCTCATGCAAGCATTTTCCTTATCCCTGCACACAAGTTTTCTGCTTTGAAAAATACACATATTTATCTCCATCAAAAAAGGCCAAGAGAAGCCAACAGTGGACTCTAAAAGAAAGGCATGGGAATGAGGGAAGACAACACAAATTCAAGTTCTGGAAGAAACTGTTGTCCACCACTGAAATCAGATGCAGCTGTTTCAATGAAACGCATCTTAATTTCAAGATGATCAAAGCTTTTTAATGAGTTTCTCCAAGAGGAAATACACACTTGAGATTATATGACAGCATCAACATATACTTTTGCCTAGACAAGTGTTTCTGGGGATCTTTCGTGCTTGTA
This sequence comes from Pachycephala philippinensis, assembly GCA_013397055.1. NCBI lineage: Eukaryota > Metazoa > Chordata > Aves > Passeriformes > Pachycephala > Pachycephala philippinensis. Next base: position 79,255 of record VWZT01015553.1, on the reverse strand, counting down.
ATAACAGACTTGGAAAATGTCAATGTTTCATGAGATTTGGTAAAGTCCATTTGCTGGAGCCAATTGAAAATTTTGTCTCCCCAGTAATTTTGCCATTGAACACTGCCCAGGTGACATCTACCATTAGTATTCATGAGTAAAGCCATTTAACAACACACAAGTTTCATAATAATGCATCCTGTAAAGGAGTAAGTAAACACCATTAAATCATCATGATCGTTCTCTGCCCACAGCGGATTTTCTTAGGAGCACTGGGGCAGGACTGCTGCTTCTGTACGTGTCAATACACTTGAGGCTCTTCTTGGTTCTTCAGCCTTGGTATCCTAGTTTTGTTAATAAACCTATGGGGAGATAAACCAACGGGGAGGAACAACCATTAGAAGCTTTTACCTACTGTGCATTTACAAGCAAAACCTGCAAAGGAAAACATCACCAATCTACGGCAAGTCTCAGTACCACCTCCCCAAACTAAAGCAGATACAGGCCACTCTGAGGCTACTATACAGCAACAGGGAGCAAAAAGGAAAAGTGAAGACCAGACTGAACAGTGCATTCAGCTCACCTGAACACCCCCCCAGTTTCTCAGCTTAGGGGTACCTACAGCAAAATTTAAATTCTTTAGGGTCATAGTTAAAAAGTGAAAAAAAAAAAAAAAAAAAAAGTAAAAAGGGATCATCCTTCATATCGGCTTTTTTCTTATTTTTGGGTTTTTTTTAATGTTTAATCCCATAATCCCATTTTCTTAAAGACTAACCTCTTCCATAAGATCTTCCAGGCTGCCTCCGTTCTCCCAGATGCTGCGCTGTACCCAGTTGATTACCTTTGTGTACAATTTGCCATTGCTGGGTAGGCCAACATTGTCTTCCAGCATTATTTCAAGCTTGAGGGAGAAGAGAAAAGATTATTTACTCTCTAGGAATTACCCCGTAGCATGCTGTACTTTACACAGTGAGCACAACTCTCTCCTTACCACAGAGCCAGAAAACAAGGAGCTTTCAGCCTATGGAACTAGGAGGCACATTTAAATACAGTCACCTTTTACACCTGGAAAGGGTGACAGCACGTGTTCTCTACAGTTAAGGTTCATAGCAGTAAGAACAGGACACAGATCCAGAACTGTCACATTATTGGCAGCAGTCAGTGTGCCAAGCTTTCCTTCCCCCAAAAGGGAAAGAAATCCTAGTTGCTCCTCAGGTTGCTTTTTGGAAATCCTGTACCAGAAGTAATTCTACAAACTTACGCTAACCTTTAACCGTGGGAGCTTGAGAAATTCCTCCTGTTCTGAAATCTCTACAAGGTGTTCCTGAATGTAGCCATCAATCTTGTTCAACAACCGAGAGTCTCCCATGCAGCTGGCGAAGTTCCGGTATGAGATGCAGCTCTGCACGTCCATCTTAGAGAGCAAATAGTCACCACAAACCTGGCAAGAAAAGAGCTACAGCTTAGTGTACAAGCAAAGAGTTTTTATACATTCAAATTATCTATCCCAACATACAGCAGCAGCTGTTTGCTATCTGCAGAGCAGTGACTGTCTGCTGTCATCCTCCTGCAAGTGCTGTAAAGGGGATGTTGCCTTCCACAGGAATATGCACATCTTAAATGAAAAAGTCAGACACATTTGGAAGCTACTGACATCTACATTGACCCACACTTTTCTACTGAACACCTATCCAAAACTATTTCTCAGTCAGGTGAGCTAATAATCCGAATTCCCTTGTAAAGCGTACCCCTATCTGCGGCCAAGGGTATTTCCAAAGTCAAACACTACCAAATTTATGTTCAGGAGTGTGTGGATTACTCTTTTTCTGACAGATTTACACATTTGTTCATGCTCCCAACACAATCAAGCACAGCACTGCTGCCACAGACCTGAAGGTAAGCAATCAGCCAAGATTCAAAGCTGGTTTTTTTACACAGGTGCACAAATACAAAACGTAACTTCAGAGAACACTCTGGCACCCAGACAGCTCAAGTGGAAGCAACACATCCAGCTGGCACCAAATCAATACAGTGCTAAGGAACATCTACAGCAGCTTTGTGCCGAGCACTTCTCCACAGAAGCATCAGGTTTTGGCTCACTAACACCAAAGGCGCAATGCTGTCAGCCTGAGAAGGCAGAATGGACTTCCCAAAGAGCTGAGAACCATACCTGCTTAACCCTCTCCATCTTCAACTTCTTTGCTGCAGAGTATACATCCTTCACCAGCTCTTTATCAGCTTTTAACCTATTAAAGACAGAAATTTATCTCTATTATTCTGATTTTTCAGATCGAAGTCTACCCTCTCTCTAGTTACTGTGAGAACTACTTACTGAGCAGTATAGGCATAATTCAACAGAACTTCAACAGCTTCTGGGTTGAGATCATCGAATTTCACATGGGAAACCCCATGACAGTCACTGTCAGTGTTGAAGATTTCAAACAGGTAGGGACTGCAGCATGCCAGCACGGCTCGGTGCGCCAGCATCTCATGTCCACACACCTTTATGTCAAACACAAACAAGAAGCCCACATGCTGGTGAGGATTTTTTGTAATTACCTTTGTATTTTCACAGTATGAAGGCCTACTCAAGTGAGTGCCACAGTTCAAATCAATTTTTCCATTCAACAGTCTCCAGCTGAAAGTTAGCATCACTTCTCTCAAAGTGCACCCCATTTAGTTTTTTTTTTAGTACGCATTTTTCAGAAAAACGGGCTTCTAAAATCTCACATCTCCCAGTCAGAGAGGCAACAGCTTCATGTGGTGCAAGCCCCAGGCCCCCCCAGGCACCCCACTGGCGCAGGGCACAGGTACCTGGAGGCGGACGTCGCAGAACTGACCGCTCTTGCGTAAGGCGTTGAGTTTGGCAACAGACGACTCGATGAAGTTCTCATCCTCAAACATCAAATATCCGTTGGGAATCATTTTGGTGTTGATCTGGCTGCACACGCAATGGGTAAAGGTTACACAGACAACATTTTGCTTCAGTACAGCAGTACTAGCAACACACTGTTTGCAAACAAACATGCAGGGGGAATTAATGGATTAATGATTTTCACGGATTGAGGCTACAACTTTTAATGCATCCGCATCACTTCAGCAGGTACTGGGCTCAAAACCACAGGCTGAACCTGTGCCAGCTCTGTGGGAGCAAGCTGGGAGCCACTGGATTACACGGATTCCCCTCTCTAAACATCTTTTTTGGTAGATCCATCCCCAGCTATTCATCAGCACTTTCCGCTCCCTATCTCCCTGGTCCAGCTGCATTTTTTGCAGACACAAAACCCAGCTGCACTGAAAAATAAGAACTGAGAATTTAAAGTAGCTAGGGAAGTAGAATAGATAGAGAACCATTTTCTGTTTAATTTTATGAGTAATGACTCAGTATTTTAGAGCAGCTGGAAGTCATGAAAGAACATTATGACCAACAAAACAGACAGAATTTAATAAATTCTGAACAAAAATCATGTATTTTAAGTCATCTCAAAGCTAGAACAACTTCCTCTGAAGACCTCGGCCATATACAAACATACCACCTCAGGGAAACCAGTCCAAGACTGGAAAAATAACATCAGGAAACTTAACTTTTTTATCTTGAAGCTATTTTACAGCACCTTTAATTGATTCTTTTTTAGTTAACCACTTCCCAAATAGCAAGCTAATTAAGAATACTAAACTATTACCCTGAGGTGAGCTAATGAATTTGAAATAGTAATACAAAAAAAAAAAATCAGCTTTGTAAGTTTGAGCTGCTAACATACACAGAAGTACAGTTACCTTAAAAATCTTAGAGGAAAGCATATGTGGAATTCTATTAATGTTACCAGCAACAATTTGTATCTCCATCTGAAGTTTAAGAAAATTCTGAAGACCACACTAAATAAGAAAACCCCAAACCAGAAAAAAGTGGATTGCAAAAATCAGTAACGAAAATAGCAAGGCTCCCACAAAATACTTCAATGTTAATCCATCTGTTTTAAATTCACGTACTACTGCAAGTATTCAACCCTAAACTGGCAACAATAATCTTACTTACAAATATCCATTTGTTGTTTTTATTAAAGAAAGAACACCAAGATTTTAAATTTACATAATTTCAGCACAAGTATTAACTACTGTATACACAATTAATGGCACAACTTACCAAGCAAATATATGACTGTAAATTTAAAATAGCCCAATGGTATCACTGTGTTAGAACAGAGCACTTGAGTTTCGGGATCTCCTGACAGGGAAGATGTTTGTGGAAATGCAAAAGCAGACGTGTGTTTGCAGCTGCAATATGGATTCCAAAACTATCAGGCTTGAAGATGATGTAATAAAGTCCTTATGAGCTATAGACATGAATTTCTTCTGTGATAATCATGCATCATAACCTGCAATAAAGGAGAAGGTATCAAGTAAGGACAACAGATAGTGCTGCCACGTATTTCATATAAAACTCTATTCATGTTCCTGACCCAAACAAACAAGTTTTTCTTCACAAACAAGTTTTCTTTTTTTTTTTTCACAAAAAGCAAACAGCCTGAAAAATTCGATATTGACACCAATATGTCCTCATGCCTAGTAAGTGATCAACCACATCATCGTTACACCCCTGGAGACAAGAAAAGGGCTAAATTAGTGCTTAGAGAAAAAGTTAAAAGAGCTGAATCCCATTTTTGGCCAATCCCTTACCAATTCTGCCCTTCAGTACGTCCTATTATCATTATTGCTTGCACAAGTAGGTAACTCATATATAAGGCAACAAAAATGACTCCATTTTCTAAAAGCACACAATCCACCAAGCCTCCTACCTTTGGCTCTTCTTGTGCTCATCTACTTATAGCCTTCTTCTACTGAATGCCTAAAATTGTCTGAAGATGGATTAAGGACATGTCTGAAATGACTGGGCATGTCTCCAGTCTCCGCTGCTTCCAGAAAGATTTATAAAGTCAGGAATCACTATCTGGATGACAGCTTTCCTTGGTAAAAAGTCCCTCTGCCACGCTGAGAACAGAATCTGTTGGGTTCTGGTTGAGCTCTGCACTGGCGGTGCAGACTGGAGTGGCTTTGCTGGGAATCCACATGCTGGTGGGCTCTTTATGCAGGGATTTTTCGGGGAGGGGAGGAGGAGCAGCAGCAGCAACAGGGAGGGAACAGGCAATGAACACTCACTCTGGAACTTTCCATGACCCTAGTGCCACCTCAGGAAAACATCAATCACTTCAGTTCCAACACTATATTTGTATCTACAGAATAAATGCCACATTGGGAACTGAGTTTCCTAAAAATAGGTGCAGCTCGTTTCTCCTCATCAAAAACTAAAAGTGCCCTCCTCCGTTGCAGGGAAGAGAACCTTGTGACCCTGGTGCGTAGCCAGCGCTCAGCCCAGGGGTGACTTTGGCAGGAGCAGTACCTGCCTGGTGCCCGGGCAGCCTGGCAGCTCCAGCGGGAGGCTGATCCCGGGAGCGGCAGGGGGCATAATCCCACCATGTACCAGCTCCACGGAACACTGCCCCATCCCCACAGCCGGGCACACGGAATATTCCAGCCGGCAGAGAACCGCGCAGGCAGAGCCAGCACTCGCTGAGCTCGGCTGCTGGAGCAAGCACAGCCACCCAGCCCGGAGCAGGGAACACCTGCTCCCGAGCACAGCAGCGTCTGCCAGGAATGCAGCACCCCGGAATGCTGCGGCGCTGCAGGAGCAGCACCCCGGGACACAACTTCTTCAACACACTGCAATGCCAGTGTGCTTTGCTGGGAAAAGAAATCTCACACAATAAAGGTATATTCTTTTTGGTAATCTACAAGCAAATTATGAAGCTGATATCAAGCTCTATTTAACAAATATTGTTTAATCAGGCATTTGGCAGTCTGCACTTCCCCCGCTGGTACAACTGACATAATCACTGCAATTTTTAAAGCAAGCAAACTTCTCAAAAACAGAACCCTACAGCCTGATGGCCACACCTTCCCCAAAGATTCACCACAACCAAAACATTTTGAGTCACAGGACAGCTAGTCAAATATTTCCAACTAAATCCCACAATATGCCTCGCTCAGTTTACATCTCTGGGCATGTTTTGTCACATTCTGCTGTAACATATCAGTTTTATTTCCAGTGTTCTAACTGTGCCACACATACTTGCTTGGGACCTTGAAGACCTAAGAAGGTCATCCAAAATAGTTCTGGATTGAAATGGAAGATTTGTCTTTTAAAGTCCTCCTTTGTGCGAGACACCAATCCTACACAGATGCATTTATGCCCCTAATGGTATTGTCTAATCTGAATATATCTAGGAATTTGAACATCTTAATTACTGCCACAGAGTTTCAATGCTGTTGTGTGTGTCGTGGCTAATATTATTACTCAAAACAGTATTAAATAGCACAAGCAGATTCACAACTTTCCATATTTTGGTTTGGAGTACTACTGCTAGAACACAACCTAAACTATCAACTAAGTTCACTGCAAAGTCAAGAATGCTGCCTATTCTGCATTAAAGGTTACAAACAGGTACTGCAAACAAACTTGTTCCTTTAAATTATTTTTAAAAATTGAAATCACTTTGTCATTACTTTCCCCCCCTTGCTTATACTCCCTTTTAGCTCAGCACATCAAGAACTCTGTGGCTTTTTTAATAATTATTCAGGATTTTGAATTTTTTTAAGCCAAGTGAGATGTTCCCAGACGACTGTCAGCCAGGTAAAGCCTGGTGCCTCCGACATGATGACTGTTCAAGCTCCATCCAAATGCACTTCTTTAAACACATTAAAGCTACAGAATTATCATCCAGTATAGGAACAACACATTCCACTGGAGAAAACTCCTTCCTGAGAGCAGCTATTGCCTGCATTTACTTTTAAAATGATGGGAAAAAAAAAAAAAAGAGTAATCCCAAAAGTCTGGATTTTTGCTGTAGTTCTAACAGTAGGGACTGGTACTGGTGCTGGGGCCGGAGACCCCCTTGGATCAAGAGCCGATCATGCTGGGCTCAGGCTGGCCTGAAGCCACAGAACATCCACATGGTGTGTCACGGTACCCCGGCTGTTCCCAGGCACAGGAATGCCAGGACTCAAATGTCTGCCCAGCTGCTCGATTTTAAACACAACCTTGTTGTAGTAATTGTGTTTCCTGGACACCACGTGTTGTGCACAGACTGAGATTTTCCTTTGCCATCTATGTGTACCACTGGACCAGGAGCAAGTCACAGCTCGTAATGCACTCAGAGATAAACTGGCTGCACATCCTGACTTCCAGAAAGGAGATCCCCTCCTTTTAAACTCCCCTATTTCACTGTATGCCCATTTAAAGGTACATTTAAGAAGACTCACCTAAACAGCAACGATACTGAGACACAGCGATCCTCAGTGCTGCCCTAGGCCTCTCCCCTGCAGAGCCTCTTGCAGGAGCTGTGGTCTCAGGTGACCACCAAGACAACAAGCCCCAGAGGCAGAAGTCACCTTGCCCATGACCTAACAACACAGGGACCATCTATTTTACCCCTCATCTTTAATACAGCCCATTTTCCATGTGCAGTATTTGCTCTGTGCCAATTCTGCACAAATCATTTAGTCTAATTAAGCTATTACTTCTTCAACTCACAGGTAAAGCACTACTTTGGGGGAGATGCTTGTTAACCTTTTGATTTAAAATCAACACTTGCTGATATAATGACAGACACTTGATTGGCACTTGTGAAACAAAAACGGAATTTAACACCCAGTCAGTGGTTTCTGGCTTGTGAGAGCCCAGCTCAGAAGAAATGTAGGTCACACCTACGACTGCTCACAGGCTATTACCTATATAAGAAGATAAAACCAAACGTCCTCAAAATATTTCTTTCCTACATTAGCATTTATTTATGGTAAAAACACATCACCTTTTCAGGTCTGAGTCTGCAATTGGGAAAAACACCACAGACCAAGACATTTATCAACATACTTTACACCACTAAATAGGCTCAACCTCTTTATACCAGTAATCTAAAGTGAGACTCAGAATTTACAATTTCATTTTGCTCATTCACCTTTCAGTTGCTTTCCACTAAAGATTTAGTCTCACTGACAACTATGACTTATAGACAATATTGTTCTATTTCACTGCACATCAACCTCAGTCGTGCTCCCATGCCAACAATGGGGAGAGTGGGAGGGAAGAGGGAATATTTGCTATCACTGGTTAGCAAGTGAAAGGGGAAGGACAGAGTACTGTGGACATTTTCCAAAATCTCTTACAGGCAGCCCCGGAAGACGCAATGCCTGGACTGTCCTCTATAGAGAGCAAGCCTAGAGAGCTCTTCCAAACACATTTATGCATGCAGACTTTAAAAATTTATAAGCATCAGGCTTCATGCTTGAGTGTTACTGCTGTTCCAGTGACAACTCTCAGGTGTAACACCCCGGCTGCCCACTCAGCACTGGCTTCCAGGACTGGCCTCCCAGACTTCTGAGCCCTAGCTCTGGTCATTAGTTCCCTTTTCACATTGGTTCTGCCTTTCCTCTCCTTTCCCACGTTACACTTTTGCTGTTGTTGTCACAGTCTTTATCTACATTTCTTTTTCAACCTTCTGCCTCACATTCACTCTACTAAAATCTGAGTTCTTTCCTCCCCTTTCCCACGTTACACTTTTGCTGTTGTTGTCACAGTCTTTATCTACATTTCTTTTTCAACCTTCTGCCTCACATTCACTCTACTAAAATCTGAGTTCTTTCCTCTCCTTTCCCCACCTCCTGGGTTTATTTTTTCTACTAACGCACACTTCCCACAGCTCTCCAAACATCTGTCACACAACCAAATCAGTGATTTTTGTTTGTGTGTCCTCCTCGTGTTCCACCCCCCATTCTGGGCAGTTCTTGCCTTTCTTACCATCTCCTGCTCCTTAAGAACTCAAGCTGAGTAAGACAAAATTAGACCCCTGAGGAAGACAAAATTACAGCAGCTAACAGACAGCTTCCTAACTGGAAAGTATTCCCTGACTGTTGCATCCTGTGCTCCAGGAGTCAGGCTTGTGGCTACAAAATCCGCTTTCTAAAATTATACCAGTCTCACCATCAAAGCACCACATCCTGCTTGTTTTCTTATTTTCTACCTCGCCGAGAGAAGAGAATAAATGTGGTGTTCACACACCCATCACTGCAAACAACAAAAAGTAAGTCCTCCCTTCCCAAACCACACAAATAAGGAGTGACATGAGACTGTATTTCCATTAGTCTATCACTACTCATCTCCTTAGGAAATAACTCGGATGCTTTGCCTCTCACTGTCAACATTTTTCTACCCTGCATGAAATTATAACCAATTCAGATTTTATTGTCTGTGGGAATGCCGGGTGAAGGAATAGCAAAAGTGCCAATGCAAAGGCATTTTCTACCTTGAAGCGCCTCTGAAAAATTCTAAAAAGCTCTAGGAATTGGTGCATGCAGGAAGAAAATACTATACACCTCCCCAGCCACCCCCAAAAAAACCCTAAAAAACCAAAACCAAACCGCTCTGGTCATTCACCCTCATCGGCCTTCCCCAGAAGCACTAATGTGGGCTGACAGCCACTGTTTTTGCTTTATTATCTCCCACTTCCTAGAACTGGTATAGATGACAGGGAGGGTCATGACATTGGCAACCAGCTGTCAGCACACGTTGCTCATCCCGGAGCGGCTACTTCCTTCAAAGTCCAGGATTCCCGCGATTCTCTTCCCTTCCCCCCCTCACGGTAAGGGTTTAGGAAGGTGCCACTCCGCGGCTGCAGCGTGGCGCTTGGAGAGGCAGCGCCTGACCTTGGCACCGCACCCGAACGCGTGGGGAACCCGGGAGTTCCCGGCCGGGGGCTACACCGCACCCCCCGGCCGCCGGGGCCCGCTCGTTCCCCCGACACAGAGGGAGCGGCCTCACCCCTTCAGGCCATGCAGGCAGCACCGCGGCCCAAGAAAACGGGCCCCGAACAAGCAACAAAGCGCGGCGGGGCCGCAGGGGCTCCGGTTCTCCGAGTGCGGGGGGCCCG